>ML677353.1:15403867-15662548 GCA_007922305.1 Dermatemys mawii | reverse complement strand
GCAGATAGGGGGTCAGACTGTTTGGGGAGGCACAGACTTTCCTACCTGGCCCTCAAAATCCTGATGTGGCCCTCAGGCCATAAGGTTTGCCCACCCGTGGCTTAGACTTTCCTTGTCCAAGTTTAAGCAAATCTGAAATAAAAAGGATCAGGGCTGGGGCTTCCTTTATAGCTGAAGCAAGTTGGGTGTTGACAGGTAATCCTGTCACCTGGATTTTGATGAAAGTGAGCCCACAGTTTGATCTCTGTTCAATGGGTCCTTTCTCAGATAATACAGTTAAGTCACCCAAATGTCTAAAACAGTTCACAGATAGTTTACTATGTGAAATTAAAAGAGTCAAAGAAAAATGAGGACAATAATATTATACTACAAGTCCCATCTAAATGATAATATCCCATTTTGATCTCTGAATCAATAAGAATACAGTAATGAATCATTGAAGACAGGAACAAAAGTTTAGCATCTACAAGCTAATTAGATCACATTGTTAGACATCTAACAAGATAAACACAGACAAATACAATTAGTACCTACTCTTCATTCTCTAATAATATAAACCTACATATTAAAAATTCTAGTCTATTTAACATGGCTTTCATGACTATCTAGAAGGATGGCCCTGTTTATCGTTTCAATACTCTTCGAATATGTTTCTTAGGGTTGTTTCCAGGCCACCCAGCCTGCTGATTTCTTAACCCTCAGCATCACACCAACATTTTCTCTGTGGACAAAAGTGTTAAAAAGCTGGGCCCTTCATTCATAGCTATAAGGGGGACATAAAGTCTACAGAGGAAAAAGCATAATATGCTGGTGTAAGATTTGTTTTCCTGGTGTGTTTAAAACACCATGCTTTCATGGCTCATTCTTTGGGGTTCAGTGGAATGATTATTACAGATATTTATTTCTAAATTATTCACTTTTTTGAGGTATCCAAAAGCATGCTAAGCACTTCACACTGCAGATAAATGTCACAGAGGCCCAAAAGAGTCTACAATCTATTTTCAAACAAGACACAAGAAAATGGCAACGTAATAATGGGGGAGAAGATCACATAGCTCTTCAGCAAAGGCATGTGCACAGAATGGAAGAACAAGATTTATTTTTATGCTTTCATTTAAATACGTATACAGTATATGAGAAAATGTCTTGTTGACTAATGTCTTGTGGGCAGCACAATAAAAATGGGCCTTCAGGAGGGATTTGAATGTGGAGTAAACTAGTACAGGAAGGATCTTCCATAAACAGGGAGGAAGTGGACATGAAACAATATTGAAAAAAACACTAGTCTCAAGGCTTAAAAAAATGACTGAAACTGCTGAATCTGCATTAGCTATGTTACCTGAAAAATGCTTATTTATTAGTAGCTGGCCCCTATATATTTATTGTTAGACTCAAACACAGCCAGGTGCTTAAATAATATGGTATTCATGTGCATGCTGCTCTTGGGAGTGAAAACAAAGGGACTAATTCTGGCTTGCAATATGCATACACAACTCCTTGGGTGCATCTAAAACAAAACTGAGCTTGTATTCTTGGAGAAAAGTATGTAAGCTTAGGTAGTTGCTCCTAATAATTAGTTAACATTGCATATCAGTTTGAAAATGTAAAGCACCCTGTAAGTACTAATATTATCCTTATTAGGCTCTATTTTTTTCCCCCTCTGGATTAGAGCTTTTCTTTTTCGACAGCTGCCTCCTGCTTGAGATAAACTGTGGAATTTATGCAGGTGGGTTGATCAAATCTCATTCTGATTAAGTTTTGTTGTTGAAAGTGCCACAGTAGTCTAACTGAAATAGGTGTTCCCCTATTTTCTTCTCTGTATTGCTTTGTTAAAAATGTTAATCAACATGAAATAGTGTAGGAACCTTTTATATGGACAAGCTGGATCCATAAAAGTAGTGTGTGCTGTGAAGAGATATATTCCTGAATATTTAACAGAAAATAATGGCTGTGAGTGGGCTGCTTTACCCAACTAAATTCATGGTGAATGCAAATGTTAAGTTTCCCGGGTAGAGACCAAAGGAGTCCCAGTTCTGGCTGTGCCTTTTGAGCATTATTGCAAATAATAATAAAAAGCACTATTGTCATTATTTATCAGTGGACTACATCTTTAAATGTCTAAGTACTCTCCTGTGTGCAGAGTTCAGATACCATCTGGGTCCTCACAGGTACAAAGTGTTAGAAAGGATCCACACTGTGGTACATACGCTCTCACAAATACTTTACTTTTGTTCTTTCTTCTTTAGTTGTTCTCAGTAAAAAGAATGAAAACCAGTCTAACTGAAAGCTTCTGTGTATAGAAAAGTGCAATGATGCCATTCATGCTCACTGCCTGGCCCTGATTATCAGAAGGAATAACAACCAAAGATCTGTGCAATTGTAATGCTGACAGACCCCTGCCACTGGTGGGTGGCACTGAACTTAGGACCTGTGGATTTTAGTGCATGAGCTGCTACCAAGTGAGCCAACGGGCTGTTAGCTAAGGCTGAAGAGCAGACTCATTTAACTCTCTCTAAGTCGTCTCGGTGCCACTAGATGGGACAGAACACCACACCCAAAAGGTGTATGGGTTACACAATGACAAGGACTGGATGGATAGCTTTGCACAGGGTCTAAGTACTATTCAAACCCCCCAAAATGAGGCTTAGCAGTTTGCCATTTCTTTGATGAAACATCACCACCAGAACCAACTGGGACTCCTTCCGTCTCTATCCAGGAAACTTAAAATTTGCATACACCATATCTTTATTTGGATAAATTAGCCCACTCAGAACAACTCGATAATACTTAGTCCTGCCTTGAGTGCATGAACTGGACTAGAAGACTTCTTCCAATCCTCTGATTCTACCATTTTTACTTATAAATGAATGCCCCAAAGAGAAAGCTGTAATTAGTATCAGTAACTGACCCACTTGTAAAGAACATATTTGCACAAACCACTTTAATATGTGTTGGCAAAACTCTTGCATTCACATATAGTGAATGTTAATGATGACAAATAATTATAAATATCTGGACTCTAAAATACATCCCACTCAAAGCCTGCAACTGCATTTGTACAAAAAAAGAGGATCAACATAAAAAAAATAAAAAGAGCAAATTAAAATTAGATTTATGCCTTATACTCAAAACTGAGAGACGATTTAGAAGCAACAGACACAAAACGCATTATATTTCGTCATCACCTTGGGGTCTAATCTTGCAACAAGATTCTGAGAGTTTCCTACTGGGCAGGCAGCACCTGCCAGGAAATGTTCTGCTCTTGAAAAATTGAATTCCAGGATAGTTTATGTATTTGCTTTCTTCTTCTATCATGTCTTTCTTCTACCGCACAAAACACAGATAAAACTGAAGATAAGGGAAGATGATGTAAAGAATGAAGTAATATTGAGGCACCGTAATTCAATGCCATTGTATTCGTTTAACTTCAAAACAGACTCAAAGAAAAAAAGAAATGTAAGCAGTAAGCGAGAATGGCCACTAGTTAGGAGTCCAAAAGAATGACTGAAATTTATTCCAGAAGAAAGAGATACAAATGACACTGTGATCTTGGGTTAATAAGTAAAATCTATGGGGAAGTTCAAGTTTTGCCAAGTATCAAAATATCAGTCAGGATGACAAGGCAATTTTAAGTTGGTCTAAGTTACAGTTAGCTAACACACACTGATCGCAACACATTTTCCTAACAAAGACAAATCCCCAATTTTAGAAGCAGAAAGTGTTTAATTTCTACTACAGTTGGCATAGATTAAATATTAAACAAAAGGGGGATTCAAAACAAGCTACACAGCACAATATAAATGTTATATTTCAGTGTGCTTCCATTTTGCCTTTGAGGTTAGAAATTTAATTACATCATTAATAATTATGTCTACATGTATAGCCTGTAGTGCATGATTCCTTTGGAGACTTTAAAGAATATTAAATATCTAAGCTGCTCCATCTTCTATAATTGGTCCACTGGTTGCACTGTAACAGTCTAATCCTACCTATAACTCAGCTATGATGGTCTCTGTAAAAGAATGTATATGGAAAGGAATCATTTAGTATACAATGGAGACTGTTCATTTAGAAAACTTTCAAATGATTCTATTAAATGATTAAAAATATTGAAAATGTATTTTGTTCTTTATAAAAATCTGGTATTCTATCACCCCCTTTACAAAGAGACTGAGGTGTTTCACAGCCAGAGAAATAGAACACCCTGCAGCTGCTCCTGTACTCCATTCTGAGGCAAAACGCTCATGGACTTCAACAGGAAATTTTACTGAGTAAGCAGTGCAGGAGCAGGAACTAGTATGGGTGGTGTAATTAAAGAATATCAGATCTACACACGTACCAAAGAAAAATGATAAGAATCGTATTGTGCTCTGTGTCCATACATACAACTCTCATTACCCCTCATTGGTGACAAAGAGTCCTGTGGCACCTTAAAGACTAACTAAAGTATTAGAGCATAAGCTGCATGGGCTAATACCCACTTCGACAAAGTGGGTACTAGCCCACGAAAGCTTATGCTCTAATACTTTAGTTAGTCTTTAAGGTGCCACAGGACTCTTTGCCACTTCTGCAATTCCAGACTAACAGGGCTACCCCTCTGATTCATTATCCCTCATTGGTATCATGAATGCAAACATCTCTCAATGTACATTAATCATCAGCAGCCTTTAGATAAGGAAGAAGATTGTGATGTGAGAAAGCAGAGACATCCTCTTAGGTTCCTTGTTGCTCCAAGGAGGGGAGTATGTGACAAGTATACACTCAGGGCAGCAATGTAGTTATGCTGACTACACATAAGGGAGCATACACTGCTGGGTGCTTTGGAGTGGGTGGAATCAAGGCTCTCACAATCCTCAGCCAACTGCATGAGCAGGAACATCACAAGTCTGTGAAATCTGTTTATCTTTGCACACAGGAAATAGCAGCATAGAGCCCCAGCCCAAGGCACAAAGGGGGTCCCTGATGTCCACGTACTCCAGCATGCAGGATTTGGCCCTTTATAACCAGTCAGCCAGGGATCCATTCACATAAAACATTTAGAGAGCGTATATGTTTGACTCCACTGACAAATTTCCAGTCAACCAACAGACTGTGAACTATACTGTGAAGGGAGGGGTGGTTCACCTCTTAAAATGCTACCCTGCACCATGACGTTCTGCTCATACAGCAGCAAAAGAAGGAGAAGTGAGGATAATGACAAGGGTGGAGGAGCAAACAAGAGACTGGGAATTCCCTATGATGTCATAATTGCACCAAACTGTAATTAACTATCTTAGGCATAAGCTAAAGTTAGTGTTACATGTCTATGTGTAAGTTGCTAAGCGTGAATGGCACACACTGGTAATTAACCTTCTTATCCAAGCCTCCATGCCACACCGGCCTTTTACTATATTTGGGTAGGTCCCAAGTAAAAATTAAAAATGTTTGAGTTGCAAATGGTCTAGAAACTAACTAGTCAGTTTCTGTACAAGGTTTTTTTCCTGCTGTTTGTGAACTCAGGGCCGGTTCCAGGCACCAGCCCACCAAGCATGTGCTTGGAGCAGCCAACACCGGGAGGCGGCGCACTGTCTATGATGGGAGCGGCGCGCCACGTCTTTCACCGTGCCTGCTATTGGTGGCAAGTCTAGGAGCTGCCACTTTTTCTTTTTTTTCCCTGCCACTTGGGGTGGCAGAAAACCAGGAGCCGGCTCTGGGTGAACTACCACTTTAACTTTGTTACTAGATTAAAGGAAAATATGGAATCAGTAAATGGAATCAGAAAAAGATCCCCTCTCTTCAAACTCCCTAAAGTGTTAAGCTTGTCAGGCAGTATTTGGACACACTTTTCAAAAATAAGAAGGAAAACACTAAAACTGGAGGCTGTCAGATAAAATTTGGTTTCCTACCACTAAAAATTTCACACAGGAAAAAAGCAATAATCTCTCTAACTTAGAAAAAAATTCCATTTTGATTATTCAGTTATTAAAATGGGGAAGTGTCATTTTATGACAACTGCTTTCGGCAGGAGATATTTCACACTTACACACTCAGGAAATAAGTATGGAACAATATTAAAACCTTCAGTGTTAATCTATATTTTCAAAGCTAAGCATATTCTGACAAACTTTCTAATAGTGTTCAAAATTCATACTACATATATGAGCATGATTACATTACTCTAATTTATTTTTTCTCCCTTCGTGCACAGGAATAAAATTTTACCTTCGAACTTCCATTTATTACAACTTTTACTTGACTGAGTGCATGCAGGCACAAAAATGTAATAAACCTTTACTAATTCAATAAATTAGTGAAATCCTGACACTGCAAACAGAATCTCTCTATCTACATACCTATTTGAAAATGGAATTGAAAAATCATTTTGTTTAAAGTTCTAGTTAAGCAACAGGATTTGTTCGGGGCTTTTTTAATACTAATGTCACATGTTTGGTGAAAACTAGATAATATTTGTAGAGTTTAAATGTAATTATATTGTTAGTTTAGGAGTTGTCATAACTGAGAACTCGACAGACACTAAATAATTAAGGGCTTCACCCACCAGGCTGCTGAGTACTATCAAAGAAGTGCACAAAACCAGAGTGCCAGAACTGGATGCTCAGTGTTTGCTTGGCCCCTGTGCAAAGACACTATTGTAAAACTGGACCCATTCCTGTTGCCATTAGAGTCAGTGGTAAAAGTCCCATTGAACAGGCCCATGCAGGAACACGTTCATGATGCTGAGCACTATGAGAACAGATTTAAGCAAAACAGAGGTGAGCATTGGTGAACAGGAGGGAACATAAGGGTAACGGATGAGAGAGAGAAAGAGTATTTAGCCAGCTCATGGTTGTTGAAGTGCAGTGCCAGGAATACAGCCGAGATATGTAGAGGCCAGTTTTATGATTTTCAGTTACTCTTCGTGTCAGCTGGGAATAGTGTCATCTTGAACATTATTAAGACTGGTCTAAATGAAACAAACAGCAAGGGCAGCCACAAAAGTCAGAAACTGACCCTTTGTAGGATCAAGCCCTAAAATGGGTAAGAACCACTATATAACACTGATGATATTTGACCATTCAAAACATCATAAATAATCATGAGTATGTATCAATCTGTGGGAATCATTAGCTCCATGAGTAGAATACATATAAGAAAACAAAGGAAAAAAATAAAAGTTTATGCAGCGAAAAACATGATTTACTGTAAATGTTGTACCAACTGTAGATATAATGTTGGTACAATGTCTGTTTTCTTCTGAAAGGTCATTCAGTACATTAGCTTCAGTTTCATTGATTAGATAATTGCCACTTTGATGGTTCTCAGAATAATTTAAATAAAGCAGATAATTGCATGACTTTCTGCATACAATGTTCTCTCTCAATAATTGTCTGAGCAAAGGTAAGAGGGAAACAGGAGGGAAACCATTAGACCAGACTATGCTGAGGCTGTAACAATTTAGCACTGTATTTTAGGATGGATGGAGGAATAGATAGATTTGCTATACAAAGGAAGGAGAGTTGTGTGAATTCAGCACACAGGGGTTCTATTCCCTGTCTTAACACAAATTTCCTGTGATGAATAACCTTAGGGAAGTTTCTTATGGCAAGAACTTCAAAACCTAAAAATGTGCACACCAAAGTACATAAGGCAACATTGTGACTGGTTCCTACCTGGCGCATGTGAGTAGATAGAGAAAGGACACAAGGAGTCCTCCATCACTTTATGCTTCATGCACAGATCGGTCACAGTTGCAGTAGATAGACTCAGAGATGTGCAGGGACTTCTCCAAAGTTCACATAACTCCACAGGGGAAACTCTATGGAGTGGGTCTGGAGCACAGTGGGGAATATGCTGCACTGAATGGATGTAATATAGGGTCTCCCAGAGCTTCATTCCTTCACTGCAGAAGTTAACTCAAGTTATAATCTAGTGTTGCCCTCTGAGTACTGTCCACACACAAAAACACTTAATTTGAGTGTTTGGAGCTTTTAACTTGGGTTGGCTGGCCCATTTAGGATACAGGATATATTTCAAGTTGGCATAGCTAGTCAGCAGCTAACCCAGTTGTTCCTTGCAGAACTCCAATCTCTGTACCACTCCAGTGTTATTTAGAAGTATGGCTACTCTCATTCAAGGTAGGCTAACTTGAGAGGAGTTTATTCAGGTGTAGATAAATGCAGTGAAGTTAATGCAGCTCCTCACCACCTCTATCTGACCAAAGCCTAATAGGTCAATTAATCACATGTGGCTAATCAAACTAACCTGGTCAGTTGTCTGGTCATCAGCATGCATAACTACCTGGATTGCCAGAACAACAAACTCAAAACCTATAGACCCACCTCCATTGCTTCAATGACCAATACCCCCACAGCACATCTCTCAACATACATGGGTCACAACATGTGGCGTGCCTCATCAATTGCATTAAATGCCCCAATAACAATTATGTAGAGGAAACAAGATAATCACGACTCTGCTGAATGAACTCTCAGAGGAAAATGATAAAAGACAAGAAAATGATAAAAGAAAAAACCATATCACCTGTGGGTGAACACTTCTTAAAGCGGTCATTCTATATCTGACCTCTCAGTCCCCATTCGCAAAGGAAATCTGCACAACATGTTCCAAAGATGAGCCTGGTAGCTTAAATTCATGACTCTCCTAGATCCTGAAAATCATGGACTGAACAGAGACACTGGATTTATGGCTTATTATAGCAAATCTATCACCCCCCACTTAATCTGCTGCCAGCATCCTGTCCTCTTCTTTTCGGCCTACGACTGGAGAGGTGTTAACAGATCCCTTCACTTTGAATGGTCCTTTGAAATATGTGTTAACTATGTGTGCTAAACAATCTGTTCCATTAGGTATTTAGCTGTGACACTCTGAGGCCTTGTCTATGCTAGGAAATTAGGTCAGTTTAACTATGTCAGTAAGTAGCAGGATAGTTAAGCCAACCTAAATCTCCACAGAGACAGCACTATGTTAATGGAAGAATTCTTTCATTGATGTAGCTACTATCTCTCGGGGAGGTGGGAGAATCCTTCCCATTGGTGTAGGTACTGTCTACACTGAAGCACTACAGTGGCAGAGCTACAGAAGCACAGTTGTGCCTGTTTAGCATTTTAAGTGTAGACAAGCCTGAGTACATTTCCCATGCCTGAAAAAGAGCTCTGTGCAAGCTTGAAAGCTTATCTCTCTCACGAACAGAAATTGGTTCAATAAGAGAGATTACCTCACCCATGTTGAATCTCTACCATGATCACACACAACTGCAAACACTGTGCATTCATTAGGTGGTTTAATGAATATGCAACCACAGATTGTTCAAACAATGTTTCCAAACTTTCATCTGCAGGGGTCCCTGATTCTTGGAGAGCCCCTCCCCAGAGACAGCCCGATATGCTAGTGTCATTTTAATGAACTAGTAAGATACAAACACAATTGTCATCAGTGGAATTCCTTTGTTATAAAATAAATTTACTTTTAAGTATAAACACAAAAACCATCAGTAGGGACTGAACCTGGAACCTTCAGCAACAGGGACTGGCCTCTACACTCGATCTAAAGATGAACTCCTCTGTCTAAGAGTAAACTGTTTGGTTGTAGCACTTCAGGCCAGCCACTAAAGTGATATAAGATTAAATACACTAAACCTTGTATTATACAGTGGTTACTAGTAATGCTCCTGTGCTGCGTAGTACTAGAACTGTCCAGAGTAAATGAGAAATTATCGTATACCAAGTCAATTATGCAGATATAGCGTGACTGAAAATCTCATGCAAGGCAGCTCTGGGGAATCTTCTCAGTGAAGGAGTTGTCACAGGCAGGCAACGAGCTTGCATATCCTCTAAGCTGATCAAAACTGGACTGATGAACAGCATGGGTCAGAGCTGGCCCTTTACACGCATTCTTGGAGGGGTGTAGCAAAGCCCCAGCCATGCCCTACACAAGAGTGACCCTCCTGGAACCAGTCACATCAACTGTAGTTCCAGAAGTTTCTACTGGCATTGCACAAAACAGCCAAGATCTGGGCCTGTGTGTTGTTATCATTGTTAAGTGGCTACAAGAGAGTATTTTCAGCCAAATATGGAAGATTGAAGAGCGTTTTCTGCTGATTTTGAGTGAAATATGTACTCGGTAAATTGAAACCATAATGGAAAAGCCTTCTGTGAAGCCAGGGTAAATCCTTGCTCAGTAAAGACTTAATCTACCCTCAAATACTCAGTTCAAATGCATTCCAGAAGGAAGACACCTGAAAGGTATTTCACCAGCAACTTACCTTACCTGAAGCTGACAAGAGACGTTAAATTAGTCAGAATACTATAATGATCACTCCTACTTCCATGAACGTTGAATTTCATTTCTGAGCACTGAGATTATACCCAGTGCTATGGCATGTTGCATAAACCTTGAGATATGGTAAGAACTAGAGTAAGATTATGATGAAGCAGGGAACCACAGATTAGCTTTTTGAAGGAAAGAGACTCGAACAAACAACCCATTATCAGATTGTAGTCACTATGAGATCAGAGCAACAAGCAAGAAAGATGATCTTAACAGCTGTGTTTTGTGGACTAGGATGTGTGTGCAGGAAGCAACATGATGTTATGGAGGTCTACCGTACATTCAATGATCGTGGGGTTACAATCAGATGATGTACAGTATATGTAGGTCCCAGCAATACCTGACACACTGCCCTGTGTTATTGCTTACTTACTATATACATACAATGCAAACAAAATGAGTTTTCAGAAAGCATATGATCCCTGTCTGACTGCAGAAGATAAATTATTCATATCAACAGACTGCTGGAAAAAGGGTCTTTTACTTACCTTTAGCGGTCTTGCCCATATATCTCAATGTTCCAGACCATGACAAATGGCTGGATAACAACTTTCACTCCCCCCCGTCATCATCCATCTTCCTACTAGGCTTATTTCCTCAAATCCCGGTGATGAACTTCTGTAGTCACTTATCTGAGCAGTCAAAAATTTATTGCCTCTAACAGGAAATGAAATTCTCCTCCAAGTGAAATGAAATGGACACAAAGGGCAAAATTCAACTGTGGAGTCAGTGAGTGCACTTTCCACTGTATTTTGTGGGAACTGCTTACACTTATTCCATGTCTGAATTTGAACCAAAACACACCATGTGTGTTAATACTGGCCTAAAATAACTATGAATTTCTATGAAAGATAGTGTTTGGATTTTAGAGGTCCCCCTAAGACAACTAAATTCATACCCCTCCCCCCATCATAATCCTGCTTTATCTCTACTGCACCAATAGGGTTGGCTTCTTTGTATGCATCTTGTATGCCCCCATGGGCACTATGGAGTATTCTAGATTGGCTCTAGCCCCAGCTGTCATTGGCAGTTTCATAGGCAAAGCTTGCCAGGAAAACAGCCTACCAGGACCACACCGTGGCCACAGGTGCTTCGGGGAAGCAGCATGTGCACTGGACACAGATTCAAGAAACCTGGGTTTTATTCCTGGCTCTGCTACTGACCTGCTGTCTTATCCTGAACAAGATGTTTCCCCTTCATTTACGTTATCTATTGTGATTGTAATGTCTTCAGGGCAGGGACTGTCTGAGTTATATTATAGGTACAGATCCTAGCACAATGGGGTATGATCTAGTCTTGGGTGGGGCCTTGAGGCACTGCTATAACCAATACAGAATAATAATGTAGGGTCACATCAGTGTCTCCACACACTTCCTGACTGTCCATGGGTTTGTTTACCAATCACTGGACTTTCTGGAACAGAAAGCCAAAAGTTCTCTTCCTGAAACCAAGTTGTAAACAGGATAAGGCTATTTCTGATTAGTCCCAGTCTATCTGGTCCCATTCTGACCTCTGATGTACCAAATACTTCCAAAGTAACATTGTAAATGTTGGATCCTTATTTGCCATTCATTCATACTACTCTATGGTATAAATGCTTTTCAACAACCTGCACATCTAATGCAGGAGACTGTGATTCTGTTACACCTAGTTAAGGGTCTCTTCCTGCAGTTTCTCCTCTGTGTATACTTAGTCTCTCACACCGAACCACTACTAAACTAAGTGTTTAATCAATAGTGAGATATGTTGAGTGTCTTCCTTACTACAATAAACACACAGACATCATAAATGTGTCTAGTATTTTTTTGTTTCAATATCACTCAAATGAATGCTGAAAGTACAAGTAGTCAATTAGATCAAAACTAGCACCCTAAACCTGCCTTCCCCACAGTTTTTAAATTTTCCCACTTTGTTTTTTTCCTAATCTCTCCCTGGTACTTTCTCCAACCTTCACTATTAGTTTTGACCAGACTGTGTGTTTAGGCACACTATAAAAACACAAACTTCAGCAGTGACCAGCCCCTGCATGCAGGGCATGGAGGAGAGGACGACTCCTTAGACCCTCCTGTCTAGCTTTTTGCACCATGCCTTCTCTCTTGACATAGAATTAATGAGTGTCTTCCTGTCCCTCTTTTGCACCTACACAAGGCACAACTGCAGTCTGGCCCTTTATGTCCTGGGGATCTGGAGTTCATGTACATTGTAGTCACCAGTGTGGGAGTGGCTGGGATGCAAACGAGGGGCACTTTGAATTTCTCTGGACTTAATGATCAGCTATATCAGAGTTACCTGGCTTGGTTGGTAGCCATTTTGAACCTGCTGAGAGATAGGAGTCTAGAGGCAAAAAACATGATGGACATTTTCCGCTGGCTGTGTCTTAACCTTTAGATTTGTGCTATCAAAGACATGCAAGGATCCATAGAACCTGGAGTGGGTGACTCTTCACCTTTACATGTCTAAATAATTAAACAGACCAGATGTGCAGTAGAGTTCTGTAGACTGCAACTAAGATAAATCAAATGTCTTTGTCTTTATATAGTTTATGGAGAGAAATGGTAGAAGGTGGTGTCTGCCACCCACCATTGAAGCTGGAGTCAGAGTTAAAACCAAAGCTGTCTGGAAAGAAGGGTAGTACTTGTGGATCCACAGGCATACATCTAAAGGAACAACCTGGCTTCTTTTGCCAGATTCACTGATGTATATTGAGAGTACACATTAATTGCAACCATTGAGACATTACCAAAAACATGTATCAGGTTGTACAGCTGGGCATGAAGTACATTTGCATTAAAACCTCCACTATAGGTCAAATATACGTAACTAGAGTGACATCATGAATACTGATTGCAGGACAGGTTCTAATTCATCTGTAACAAAGTGAGCAATATTCCTCAGAGTGGGTGGGGAGAGGAAAACAGCCGATCCAATTCTAATCAAATTGCTTCACTGAAATATAACCCCAATGGAATACCATCTTTAAAAAATTATGCTTCTCTGTAGTCATTCCTATTTCAGACTATAAAAATGAATAGGTGAGTCTAGACAGAAAGTCAAAACCTTAATCTGCCAATAAACATCTTAACCTTCAAAACACATGACTGGCAATGCCATAGGTAAGGACATAATTGAAGAAGAATATTTAATGTTTTTCAAACATGACAGAAAATGAAGATATGAATCTCAAATGAAACTGTACACAGACTATTTTTCACATATATTAGTCCAGCAGCTTTCCCACATAATGTAAGTGAAAGCTGCAGAACTAGTTCAAAAGACATAGGGAAGGCTTATGTCTTAAAATAGCTAAATTTTATCTACTAAAATAAAAGATTTTACTTAGTTCCCACTTACTTTAAACAGAACATAACCTCATTAAATGACATTGCGTGAAAAGAACATAAAAAGCAGTAAGAGAAAAAATAAACACTTTCAGAAGAAATTAATGTTTATTGCTTTCCGACTTTGATACTAGGCTCTTCTCTACTTAAATGCAGTTTAAATGTATTACTTGCCATGGCCTTTACATTAAACCCAATAAGTCTGGTAACTTCTGATAAAATTCCTTCTCTCTTTCTTTCTGAACTTGCACAGGTTAATTTGCAGATATTATCTTATGAAATAAGTACCTTAGTCTAGAGTATTTAGGATACTTAAATTTGGAAAGGGATAATCAAAAAAAAAATATAGGAAGCTGTCACTGTTACTAGACTAGCTGCACCTCTGTCCCCTCTCTGGTCTCTGAGTGTACCCCATCATGCCTTTACCAATTTTGGGGTAGAATTTCTTAATTCCCCACTTTCGGATTAGTCCAGAGGTTTTCAGACTGTGGGGAGTGCCCGCCTAGAACATTTCAGGGGTGGGCAAGCAGCAACGGCAGGCTGCTAAGGCCCACATGACAGGGCTCGGGGAGAAAATGCCACCTCCACCCCTTGACTCACCTCAGCAGGCCACCCGGCCTATGGGTCAGTGTTAACATCTACCACGACTATGCCAATTTCTGCTCTCGGCAGCCTCTGTGCCCAACACTGGCTCTGCCGCCAGAGACAGTCATATGTGCCTTACCCGACCCAGAAAACCTAAGAGAGGGAGGGGCAGACATTGTGTCTATTTTTGTCTGGGTTGAAGGGAAGAGCACAACCAAAAATTTTAACTCAAGCAGGGGCTCAACTCAAAAAGTTTGAAAACTGCTGGATTAAGCCTGTGTATCAATTGTGCTTAACCAGCACGTCCAGCTGGGTTCTGGCACCTCCCATTTGGGAGTCTGGCTAGTGGTATACAGGGAGCAGGCAGCCTCCTTAAAATCAAAATAGTGTTTATTTTAACAGTAGGAACAAAACATTTTCAAAGAAACAGTCTATATGCATGTCTACTTTACCTAAAGGCTTACCAAACCTTGATGTTAACATAGGAATGTCTTAATTCTTCAGACATTCCCCACGCCATGAGGAGTGTCGTGTTTTAGGCTTGGGTTACACTCAGGAAGGGATTGGGTTTCAAACTAAGACACACAACTTCAGCAAGTTCAACATACCTGGCCGTCCCCATGGTGGCAGGTTGACCGCGGCCATTCCCCCACTGACTCTACTTACCCCTCCTGCCAAGGTGGAGTACAGTCATCGATTCAGGGATCGATGTATCACATTTAGATGAAACACGATAAATCAATCTCTGATACATTGAGCGCTACCCACCGATCAGCGGATAGTGTAGCCGTACCCTTAGACTGGTTCCTCTGAACAATCACCCCCTGCTCCTGAAACAGTGCTCCTTTTTAAACCTACCAGAGTTCTTTTGTTCTTCTGCACTCCTGGGCCTTTTCCTGTCCTGACATTGTCTCTTGACTTTCAATTGTTTGCTGAGAAGTGGCTTATCTTGAACCAGTCTTTCCTTTACTATTTGTTTTTTCCCCCAACAGCAAAACCAATATATTCATAGACTAAACATCCCAATAACCGGGTCAAGATACAGAATTCATGGATTATTACAGAGCAGCTCCAAATTCATCACAGAAATAATTATCCACTTGTATAGAAGACAGTTGACTTTAATTTCAACACTTGGCTCAAGATGTTCATCCAGAGGATTTATTCATTTCCAGGTTTTGTAGACTATTTGTTTCTCCCTTATTTGCAAAACAGTCTCACATGATTTGATCTGTAAGCTATTTGTAAACTGTTGGAAAACGTGAGTTCACTTGTTTCTCGCTTTATACATAATTGTTCGTTGAACCCAAGGGATGCTACAAAATTGTTGCTGCTCCAGCATTCCTTACCTAGAAAAAAACCACCCGGACTAGATATTCAGGAGTCTGCCGAAAATTAATTTCTTTCTCAGGAAAGGAAGATTAATAGATGAAGATCCTCTCAGAACTATTAAAAAAAAGTAGGAGGAGAAGAGAAGTGAAAGTAAGAGATTATGGGGATTTTACATGGTTTTCTATGGAAAATCAGTTATTTTTAATTGGATTATTTCAATGCATTCATTTATTTTAACATCTTGGAAAAATAGGGTCACAGTTACTCTTCATGTACAAAATCGTGCTTGGTCAACCACATGCAGTACCACAAACACATTTCTTAATACCACAGTAAATAATGTATTAGGAGATCTTGCACAGTCTGAATTAATGCAGACTATTATGAAATAAATGAACAACAGTTGTAGAACTATTTTCCTGGGAGTTAAATTGCATACGACATTAAAGTGAAAATCATAAGATATTTATTTATTGATAGCCAAGAAATGACCACCTTTACCTAAGCATGACTAGAGATCTCTCTGCCAATGTTGCAGCTCAGTGGGTGTTCAAGATAGTCACCAAATCAGTCAGCCTGCTCTATTTACATTCAGAAACAAAAAGAGCTACCCCCTTCCCTTTTCAGGATCTAGCTGCCTTTGATGTAATACTAAATAGACCATAAAAACACAGTGTTAACTGCATAGCTAAACTTTAAGGGTGAAATCCTTGCTCCATTAAAAACAACAGGAGTTATGCCATTCAGTTAGATGGAATCAGGATTTCAGCCTAAGGGATCATTTTGGTTTATATCAGATACTGTAGGTAGAAAATAATCCCATCTTTCATCTACTGCAATACTCAACTAGTGATTTAAAGAGTGTAGCAAGAAATGTTTCCTCCCAGTGCATGAATTCTTTACCGGTCTCCTTTGAATATCGAGCTTTTTCTACAAAGTGGAAATTTTACAGTACATATAAATTTCCCATTAACAAATGGAAACAACCAATCTGGACTAGACTAAGCCTTTAAGCTCAGCCCTGATCAAGAGAAAGTACATCGCTGCACAGGAGATCTGGAAAAGGAATTGTACTCAGAGATCACACTCCCTTCCTAGTCTTGTGGACGGTGTAAGTTACTTCACCCTCTTACTTCACTCTCTTATGGGAACAGCTTACTTTCTGGCCAGCTCTGCTGGCTGGCATACAGAGAGACAGACAGGGCTCAGCCCATGCCCTGCGCCTTCCTCACCCGCCTCCTTGTTGGGGATGATTATTATTGTCATTCCTGGATGCACGTATAGGTGCTTTTCTCTTCCTTGTTCACTTAGATCCTGCTCCATTTGAACTCAACAGCAGAATACCCATTGACTTCAGAGGAGCAGGATCAAGCCCAGTCATCGATGATGTGTGATTTTTTCCCCATCCTGGTGATGCGATGAGCCTGGCTTTATGTTTAGTTGTTGGCCAAGCGCTGAAAGCTTCTTTGACTCATCTTTCACATTTCTCATTTGTTCTGGTGGTGGGCTTGTCAGCCACTGGGTCGATATGATAGACATTTGAGGGTGCATGTGACAACTGCACTTTCACACAAGTGAGTGGGAAAATATACATCACAGGTTACAGAAAAGACTCGAACAAATCAATGCTTAAAGTCCAATTCCCACACTTCAGTAAAAGTTTGATAAAAGACTATCAGAACTAAGGAGTGTTGGAAAGATTCATTAAAGCTGTACAATATGGGAGGATTTTGTTCAAATGATGTTTCACCAAGTGGAAAAAGTGTCTCAGCAATATGAGTCAATTTCTAAAGAGGCTTCTCCCGGTATGTATGTTTTGCTATAAAAGTTTTGTCTAGCCATTTACCAACTGTCTAAAGCTATAAATTGAACTGGCTGCTCATTTGAAAAGGAGCTGTGAAAAAAATCTTATCTTTTTTGCTTGTTTAACTCCTTTAAACACAGGCGAAACTTAGTTTTAAACAATTACAGATGTGTCTCATACCGACAGAATGAAAGAAAAATACAAAACAATAACTTTTTATATTGTCCATTATCGTCTCAAAGGGCTAATGTTACTCAGATCACTCTATGTTTAGCACTTTGTCTAAATCTTCAGTTTTTTAAAATACAGGATTCAATCTACAGATAAATAAAATTTTTATTTAGAGTTTGGCTTCAAAAATGTGGCAGATGAAAGCAGTTTCTGTGTCATTTAGTTGTTCTTCTAAGCCACACTTTTTTAGTAGCTTGACTTAAATTAGGGCTTAGCCCTGTAACTGAATCCACTGTTAAGGATGCCTGTGTCTGCATAGAGCCCTGGATCTATAAGAAGGTCTGAAACTGCTATCGTAGGAGAGAGTTTCAAAAATTTCCATTGATTTCAATGGGTGCAAGATACAGTCCGGGAAGTTCTTTCCCATACCCATCCTAGGTGCTTACCAGTCTCCCTCTTGTCTTATATACATGCTGTTTTCTGTCCATTATCATGGCCTGACTAGTCTCTTCTTGCTGCTTATATGTATAGAGAAACTTAATAAAGAGTCAGTGCATGCCAATATTGAAGCAGACTTAGTGGGGAGTTGTAATGGAGTATACTGGCCCTTTAAGCCTAGAGGAGGCCAGAAGACACTGTTCCAGGAACACTGGGACAAAGGCTCAGAAATGGCCAAAGTCAGAAGGGAGAAAAAGGTTCTGGGGAATTAGTAGCTGGATGGGAAAAACCAAGGATAGTCCCTTTAAGGGCCTGAGACCAGGAGCCAAATGCAGTAGGTTGGGGCTGGGCTCTTCTCCTTCCCAGCCAACTGCAAACCTCTCCAAAGAGGGCAGTAGATATGCTGCCTTCTCCCTCAAAATAGGGCGAGGCTGACAAAAGGAGGACGCCTGAGCCAGAAGGCTGAGCTGTAACTAAAAAGGATTGAGAGTGGGAGTTTTGCAAGCAGCAAAATGGGACAGAAGCAGTGCTCCATGTGCAGTAAAAGAGCCAGAGTTGAGTCTGGTGGACTTTTATTTTGGGACGCTGAATTTTCAACTGCTGCAGTTATTAAATAGCTCCGGGGTGGGAGTACCATTTGCCATGAGAAAGAGTGTGTGGAGTTCTTACAGGGCTGGGAAGAGGAGTAGCAGAGGGAGGGAAAACCATCTCAGGCCACAAGAGGAGTGTTCAGGAAGTGGCTGTCCTGTTACAGAAGTTCTACCTGAAAAATGATGGCACAATATGATCCCATCTTAATCCCTTCATGGTAGAGCTGGTCAGAAGTTTTGAAATTTTGATAAAGATAGTGCCCATGTTTGTGGTCTTTTGACCTGGTCTACTTTACAGCTAGATCATTAAAAGAGAACTCTGGGCAAATGTAATGTTTTCCCTCCAGTTTTCACTCAATATCACTTAGAGCTACCATTGTGTAAAGGATAATGTGAAATAACTAAGAACCCCTGATCATGCACTGCACAGGGGAATCTAACTACAGAAAACACTACTGTGGGGCCTCATAAACGGGAAAGTAAGGATCAACTTATATAAACACACTTCTGTTTCTGCTACAGAAGAGGCAATGGTCAGGCCAACGGGATAGGGCTTCTACTATAGTGCATGGTACTAGAATGATCCCCTTCAAGAACTTCAGAAGAAGTTTGAGACCCACCAGCAATTCACCCAGGGATTTCTGGGAAATAGGGGTCAAGCTCCCACAGTCCCACTTTCTCCATCCCATAATGCTTATTCCATCCCATAATTTTCACATTATATTAAAAATTACCATGGTCCTGAACACCACTTTTCAGTCACTACCTTCTCTCTGGCAGAAGCATGGACCCCCTCAGTTCAGTGCAGTTGTCATTTGCAACGGTCAGTACAGGATGCACAATTCACCTGTATCTATGGACTTTCAATGCTATTAGTACAACCAGTAATGAAGATATGATGCCAAAGGATGACAAACTGATGATATAAACAGTGAGTATAAATGTTAGATTGTTGCTGGAATTTATGGAACAACTCTACATGGTGGATTTCTGGGTCTGAGAAACAAGCACTGAGTAATGGGATCACAAATAATGCAGGTTTAGGATGATAAGCAGTGGCTGCAGAACTTTCAAACGTGAAAGTCCTTGTTCCTGGATCTGTGGGATTAGCTCTCCCCGGTCCTCCAGCACAGGGACAGTGGGGGAAAAAAAATCACAGAATGAGGGTAGCATTGACAGTGGAAAAAGCAAGCGTAGCTCATATTCTGGAAGCCTGCAATGCCAGATTGCTGTTGGATCAGTGGGCAATTAATTCAAAACTGGAAAATCCACAGTGGGGACCATTGTCATTAAGTGTATCTTGCTGCACAGGACTGAGACTCTTGGTAACATACAGGAAACTGTAGATTGATCTGAAGCATCGGGTTCCTATACTGTGGTGGGGTGGTAGACAGGATACGTATCCTGAATTTTGCACTAGCCTTCCTTGTCAGTGAGTATATATGCAGAAAGGGATACTTTCCATGGTTATGCAAGCACCAGTGGATCATTTGCAACACTTCACTGAAATCTGTGTGAGCTGGTCAGGGATGGTGCATAACACTTGCCTCTTTAAGAATCCAGGACTTTTCCAGAGGCGGCAATCAAGAACTTTCTTCCCTAACTGGTGCATTCAAATGGATGATGTTGAAATTCCAGTAGTGATTCTAGGGGACTCAGCCTGTCCCTTGCTCATGAAACTATCTATGAACCAGCTCAACAGCACCAAAGAAAGATTTAGCTACTGGCTAAACAGGTACAAGATGACCATTCAATGGCCATTTGGTAGACTGAAAGTTTGCTGATGATGTTTAATGACTAGATTGGAACGTTTGCCTTGCTGAGGTCCAATTATTATTGCTGCATATTGTGTATTACATTATATTTGTGTATAAAAGGGAGAAAGACTACTGGCAGGGCAGAAGGGTAAGGTGGAGTTGTGTCTGCTGATTTTGTCCAGCCAGACACAAGGGCTAGGTGGAATTACATCGCTGAAGAAGGCCTTAAAAGATTGTTTTAATAGCCACAGTAGTACTATGTGATTCTTCTGGGAACTTGTGTGCCTATGTGCGTATAGACCCTAAATATGGGTTAGGTATTGACTACCATTATGAATGTTCCAAAGCGGCAAGTTTGATTGGTTCAAACTAATAGTTATATGCAGAATTTCAAAAAAAAAAAATAAAACCTTATTGTGTGCAAATAAAACAGGAAATAAGTTAAAGTGCAAATAAATTAAAAACATTACAGCAACACATTTATAAAAAAAAAACAAGTACAACATACACATTTATATATTAAAAACATACTGCAATGTTTCATTCATGCTAAAAGCAAATAGTGCAGTGTACTTTCTGGCTGATCCTGTAGTTATCAGAGGTCAGTGTAAGGGTTATCATGGTTCTCCTTGTTTTCCCCAATGTGCAGTGGTAGAGGTAAGGGTTCGTGCCTTAGTGCTACATGCTGTGCTGGAGATTTAAGAGCAGTGAGCATGGAGTTTTCCATGGACTGAAAGGCTGTTATGTACAGGGTCTTTATGCATTGAATTCAATAATGTTCTGCAACATCTGAATTTGTTGCCTGAGCACAGCCATACCATCTTGATGCACTTCCTGATGCTCCTGTCTCTCCCTGTGCCTCTACTTCAGCATCTGACCTCTCCATTTCTGATCCTTTACTCTGCTTTTGGCCATCCAGCCCCTCCAATCACTTGCCCATGGTCAGCAGCTGTAGCAGATTGAAGAATCTTAGAGAAAATATCCTCCTCTGACCTCCACTTTCTTTGTCTGATCTGGGTTAGGCATTCAGCAGGCATGGAGGGGGGCACATCTCAGGGTCATCACAGCAGAGACTGCTGATGAAAACAGACAGATACATTGTTAGATTGGCAGCTGCAAGAGAAAGATAAGTCTCAAAGCTCCCTTACATTATTCCCATAAAGACCTTCAATAAAAATTGCTAATTGCCACTTCAGCTTTGGAGAAGCTTGTTACAGCATCACTCTGCAGATCAAGCCACGGTGAGTATGGACTAGATGGGGGATGGGAGTGGAACTGTTGCATAGAAAGTGTAGTTGTTGGGCATCCCTAGGCAGGGTATAGGGAAAATGCGGTGACATTGCTAATATTTTCACAGGTAGTGATTTCGGCTGATATCTCACTCTTGAGGGTGACAGAGGTCCAGACAACCCAGCTACTACTGACATCCTAAAGCCACCATTGCCCACTTACTGCAAGCCTAATCACTGCAATGTGTAAGTGGAACTTCTCACAGAGTGGCATAGGAATATCTTCTATTGTGGGTAAAGAAACAAGGCCTCCATCCCTAGAACTGTTCAGGAGAGGACTGCACAGTATCTCCATGAGAGTTTCATTGAGATTGTTCAAGAGGGTAAAAGGGACATCCCTGTTCAGATAAACAAAGTACTCCTCATGGTGTGAATTGTTGTCCCCCTCTCCCCGGCCCCGGTATAGCACTAGTCCTAAAAAGGAAAAAGTGATCTCCACTTCTACCTCTGTCCGAGCGAAGGACAGTAATGCATTCCAGACTGGGTAAAGCAGACTGTTACGCTCATCTTTTTCAATTTCTTTCTTAACCCATATTAGTTGACTGAAGGTGCAACTATTTATGCACTCTAAAGCATTAACTTTAATTGTATTCCCAGGGCTGGTTTTAAAAAGTTGATGCCTTAGTTCTCTAAATGCAAGTCTGGGCACCATTTTTAAAGGGGGAAGAATGGCAGGGAAAGGTGTGGGAAGGAAGGAAGGGAAGGTTTTGTCCACAAAAAGTGGAAACAAATCTGCTCATAAGAAATAACACATCTCTTTTCCTACCTGATCTCCCTTCATCTTCATCACTGGGCTCATCCGGGCTCTCCTGGAGGGACTGGCTCAATGCATGGTTTGTGTCTCTGGTCGTGACTCCCACCTTCTCCTCGCCCAACTTTCAAGATGTCCACAGTCAGAGTGTTGTGAGGTGGTTTCCAAGCACGGCATGCAGTTCATTGTGGAAGAAGCAAGCCCATGAGGCAGCCCCAGATTTGTTGCTGCCCTCACTTGCCTTTTGATATTCACACTGAAGTTCCTTGGCTTTCACCCAGGTTTGATTCTTATTTTTGTCATGTCCCAGGCTTAGCGTCCCCTGCCCAATCTGCCCACAGATGTCTATATTCCTTTGGCTGTTCCTTAGCTGGGTTTGCACGGCCTTTTCACCTCCCAGGTTGAGGAGATTCAGGTAGGAGTATGTCTAGGTGTAGCTCCTAGTCTGTGCAGAGCTGGAATGGTTGGATGCTTTCAAAGATGGGCTAGTAGGTGTGCTCACACAGATGGGCAACAAGAAACAAGCATTTCAAAAACATGCTGAGGTTTTTAAAGGGAGGGGGGCAGGCTTCTGATATCTGTGAACCCCAGGCACTGGAGTTCAAAATCATGACCAGAGCGCCAACTGTCACAGGGACAGAGCATTGCAGAGCAACTGCTGGAGGACTGTCAGGTATGCAGTGTCTTTTTCAATGTAGTAGGAAGTAGGTCAACTTTGGCTCTGTCTCATTGGAGAAGGGGTGTTATTGCATCGATGTAACTTTCGGGGGAGACAAATTGTGAAGGCAAGCAAAACTAAATTGAAAAAAGTCAATTTAGGTCAACCTAATTTTGAAGTGTAGGCCAAGCCCTAGTAAAACTCAAAGTTACCACTGGTCCAAGCAGAATTAATTCCTTGGCATGCTTTGTGACATCCCCAGCCCATGCCCAAAAGGGTACAATATACAACTGAAAGCTGGCAACAGTGTCAAGGTCCAGCTTATATTACTTGATTGAGGACTGGCAGTTACAGAAAAGGATGCAAAGAGTCTCTCTGCATGGATGGACCTGGGGGTTTGGGCCCCAAACTCTTCCTGATTCTCACCATGTCCCACGTGACTTCCTTACCTGCTCCATATCCATGCTATTTTTGCAGACTGGGATAAGAGGAATGCACTGACTCTGCATTCTCTTCCTACAGCTTTCATATTAAACCCCAATCCTGCAAATGTGTATACTTAACTTGAAGCCAATGGGACTATTCCGGTGCTGAAAGCTAAGCACGTGCAGAAACGTTTTTCCAGGATCAGGGCCTTCGTTGTCTCCCTTCAATATCTTCTGGTGTAGGACATGGATTGCACAGACCCTAAATAATTCTATCACATATATAAACTCTCAGTGCCATCAGTAAGAGGTCATGGATCAAGGGCAGGAGACCACTGATCATTTATTTGTATGCTCTTCTGTTTCATTTGTACCCTTTTTAGACTGTTTAAAAGGCCAATTCTGTTGTGTGAAATCCTCTCAGAAGTTTACAAAGTTTTCATTTCTGGTGTCATTGTGGCATCCATATTAAACTAGTAATTTGACAATGTTCTGGCCATTAGAAACGGCAAAAATGTTGCACATGTTACAGGCTGACTTTTGGTATTTTATTTTTAACACTGTAAATAACATACTTTAAAAGATAAGTAATTGATCATTTATCTCCCAAGCATCTCTGTACTGCGGTCTATCACCAATCCCCTCATGTGAACAAATTAGAAAACCATCCTAAATGAATGATTCACCACACCACAACCTGCTGTGTGCTCCACAGTCTCTTGGTCACAGAGTCCTCCAAAAAAAAAACAAAAAAACAAAAAGTGTTACATGTAATATACTAGAATACCTACATACAATGAGGGGAGTTAAGAATCGAGTTGATACTTAGCACTTTGATAAAGCTACCTACCTACCTATCTCAAAGGGCTTCACAAAAGTGGATGAGCATTATTATCTCCTTCTACAGATGGGAAAGTGGAATAGAGGGAGGTGATGTGATTTCTTCCAGGTCACAACATTATACAAAGGCAATACAAGCCCCATCTCTAGCGAGAGGAAGATTTTCTTACACGGACAACAGCAATACGGCTGTCCTTAGAGGATCCCCTTTCAAGCCATGGTGTCTGAGGGAGAGCAGGAGGCTCAGAACATGAGAGGTGTATTGGGGTGGGGCTACAGCATGCAGCATCTGGAGATTTTGAACAATGCTGCTGCCCATACATAGATAGTCAGCTGTAATGTAGGCCCCAAAACAGCCTAGGATTTGGAGGATGCAAAAATGGCTTAATGCCACCATATTCCCCATCCATTTGGGATGGAGTTTCTGTGCTGCAGCTCCATATGTACGTCTACACTCTGTTTTAAAAACCATGGCAGAGAGTCTCAGAGCCTGGGTTGACAGATTCGGGCTCACAGGATTTGGACTACGGCACCAAAAACAGCAGTGAAGACATCGCGGCCTGGGCTGGAGCTCAGGTGCAAACTCTCTCTGGGCTTCAGAGTCTGAGCTCCAGGCTGAGCTCAAACGTCTACACAGCTATTTTTAGTATCACAGCTCAAGCTCCAGGAACCCAAATGCCCCAGGCTCAAACTTGCTGCGGCAGGTTTTACAATGCAGTGTAGATGTAACCTCTGAGGCTCAGTGTGGAACCTTACCCCCCGTGTTTTACACTATCTCCTAGATTACAAACTGGAAGAATACAATGCAGTCTTAACTGAATATTTCCTTGCTTTTGAAGACCAGGAGGTGAAATTCTTAACTATTTCTGAAACTTGTTTAGTGATGTCTAAATTGCATAAATTATTCTGTGATGAGGTTCACTCAAGTTTCAATCTTCAGATTTTCTTCTCTTGGTGACCTTAATTAGACCTAGAGCTGCAACTCCAGAAGAAGTCTGCTCCTAGATCTTTTTTCCATATTAATCTAATCAATCTCCTTCTCCTTCTGAAAACAGTTTTTCCAAAATCATTTCAGTACTTGTCATCTGTTCAGAATTTAATCATTTTCAAGGAGAGCTCAAAAAAAGTGTAAAGCATACAGTTTTACTCATGTACATATCCCTCCTGTTTAATCAGTGTTTGTTGAGGAACAAAATCTGTGAAAAGAGAATGAACTCTGTGTTTATAAAATAAAAATGTGAAGTTATATTTAGTTTAAAAACAGTTGAAAGTGTATTTTATGTGGCATGCTTTGTTTCACAGAGTAAAAAGAGTATTGCTATTGGCATGTATAGGTATTGTTCTTTAAGCTATGCCTTACAGAAATACATATAGGATTGTATCTAGAATACACTTAAAGGAGAGAAAAAAATCTATCCTAAGTTTTTTCAAATGAAAAAATTAAGTGCACTGCTATAAGATACAGTAAGTGGAGCATTTTCTTAGTCTGGTAATTGAAAGAATAAAAAGGGTGGCTGACTGAACAAAATTATTCTGACCAGCTGTAGGCACCTCTTGAATGAATAGCTGAAAATTATATATTTTGAACTAGACAGATAGATACATTTTAATGACTCTACTCAGTGGATTCTAACCTACAGCTCCAATTTAACAGTCTGGCAGGTCACTCATACTCACCATGCTCTTTAGATAACCTTTATCACAAACACAGATCAACGTGTGTCAAACTCATTTCATAACATTTAAAATAAAAAAGGGCAGTGCTACAACTGGTTGTAATGTACTGATGTTTGCCTTTTAAAAAGTGCTGCAATTCCCATACACTCAAAGGTGCAACTCCAACTGTTTCCATTCTCCAAGTTCCAAGAAGTTTGGTTTTCAGATGGACTGTGCACCTGCTGCTGCTACTGCTATTCTTGGAGTTGCTGGGGCTCAGCAACTCAGAATCAGATCCTCCCTGTGGTTTGGAACCTGGCTATGGAATAGACTGCCTTCTCCACGTGCTCCATTATAACAGCTGGGATCATCTGAGGATCTAGAAACTGCCTTTGAAGTGGTTGGGAGCCATTAACTACAGTAGAATACTAATATGGTCCAAATTATAACCTCGCTCCTGAAGAGCTAAGGGAATGAGGAACTTTAGCTCTTATGCAACAATGCTCCAGGCAGGCTTAGGCAGAATACTTCAAGGAGCACCTTACCAGTGGTTCTTATACCTGCTGATAGAGAGCACTGGGAGCATGGACCTCGGCCTCATGCCTAATCAGCCCGCCTGTCCCTTTTGAATCAAAGATCACCATCCGCAACATCTGCCAGCCAAATAAGCGAGAACTAGAAAATAATGCTGGGTCTATACCCTGCCTGCCTTCTTTGTGGTTGCCAAAAAGGTGGAGGAAAGAGTTCCACTGTCCCCACATTAAAAGCACATGCCACAAGTGGAAGAAGCACAGCCATGATTTAGCCTGAGTTTTTCTGTAACATGCCTGACTTCAAGGTGCATATCTACCACCTGGTATTTAAATATGCAAGCATAATCACTGCATGCATTATTTAGACTTTCTGAACAGCTGTCTTCCTAAGCAAGTGAACCATGTTTGCCGGTCCTCTTATATGAGTAAAGATTATTAAAAAGCTCATAAAACAGAAGCGTTTGTGTTAAAATCTTATACAACTGCCCTTACTTTACAGCAGCTTATCATCCCTGAAAAGTTCTAAAATGGGTCTGAGTTTTTTACCTCGCATCACTTTCAGAATAACACTGTTAGGGCTTTGAATTTATCTGTTCACTTGAATTAATGATGGTTCTGTTCCCCATCTAAAGTAATACACAATCTATAATCTGACTCCTGGATGCTTGCAAAGATAACTTTAAAATATATGCAATAGTAGTAATGTTACTGAGTTTGGGCTTGATGAGACCAATAATGCACACTCAGAGCTATGCTAAATCTAATAGGACAGCCTGGTCAAAGATAGGTCAGTCTGCCATGAATGCAAAAGCAGCTCACCTGTCATGTACTCCACCTCCTTATTCTAGGAACACTCAAAGCCCTTGTTGACTCATTGCAATAGATTACTCTGGTTATAATCTAGTATCCCACATGGCCACAAGTGGAAAAAGAGATTTCCCTCCTTCTCAGAGCCAAGATATGAGAAACATAGCAGAGTGTGGGGCAGGCAGAAATAGTTTTGTTTCCATACATTGGTTTGTGTTCACTGTTTAGAGCTTTGATAGATAGATAGATAGATTAGATAGATAGATTAGATAGATAGATATTGTTAGCTGAGATTTTAAAATGAATTAGCAAGTACAGTAACTGTTAAACAGAGCTGCAGTCTAATATTTACAGTCCTAGTTCCAGTTCAGGGTTAACCAAAATTATTCTAAGTTATTCAGAAATATTTTCAGGATGTATTAATAGGGCTAAAAGGCATCAAGAATTTGTGGTTGATTAAGTGGTTATATGCTGTTTGCTGTGTTTATTTTTGGGGAGCATGGGGTATCTTTAAATTATTTGGAGAGTCCAACTTTACAGACCTTTGGTAGGTAAAGAAACTTAATCCATCAGAACAAATGAGTCCACCTGTTTACTGACAGACTCCAAAGTACCACTTTCTGAATGTTTGTTTCCAGTGGTTTACAAAATAGTGAGTGTTTTCCCTCTCCCAAAGAAGGATTCCAAATAATCTCCTATAGTTTAAATTAATAGAATCACAGAAGAAAAATCATAGAAGATTAGGGTCAGAAGAGACCTCAGGAGATCATCTAGTCCAACCCTCTGCTCAGAGCAGGACCAACCCCAATTAAATCATCTCAGCCAGGGCTTTGTCAAGGCAGGCCTTAACAACCTTTAAGGACTGAGATTCCACCACCTCCCTAGATAACCCATTCCAGTGCTTCACCCCCTCTAGTGAAACAGTTTTTCTTAATATCCAACCTAGACCTCCCACACTGCAACTTGAGACCATAACTCCTTGTTCTGTCATCTGCCACCACTGAGAACAGGCTAGTTCCATCTTCTTTGGAACTCCCCTTCAGGTAGTTGAAGGCTGCTATCAAATCCCCGTCCCCCCGCCCCTTCTTCTCTTCTGCAGACTAAATAAGCCCAGTTCCCTCAGCCTCTCCTCATAAACCATGGGCCCTAGCCTCCTAATCATTTTTGTTGCCCTCCGCTGGACTCTCTCCAATTTGTCCACATTCTTTTTGTAGTGGGGGCCCAAAACTGGACACAATACTCCAGATGTGGCCCCACCAATGCTGAATAGAGGGGAATAATCACTTTACTTGATCTGCTGGCAATGCTCCTACTAATGCATCCCATAATGCCACTAGTCTTCTTGGCAACAAGGACACACTATTTACTCATATCCAGTTTCTCATCCACTGTAATCCCCCGGTCCTTTCCTGCAGAACAGCCACTTACACCAGTCGGTCCCCAGCCTATGGCAATGAATGGGATTCTTCCATCCGAACTGCAGGACTCTGCACTTGTCCTTGTTGAACCTCATCAGATTTAATTTGGCCCAATCCTCCAATTTGTCTAGGTCACTCTGGACCCTATTCCTACCCTCCAACGTATCTACCGCTCCCCCCAGTTTAGAGTCATCCGCGAACTTGCTGAGGGTGCAATTAATCCCATCATTCAGATCATTAATGAAGATGTTGAACAAAACCAGCCCCAGGACCAACTCCTGGGGCACTCCACTTGACACCAGCTGCCCAACTAGACATCGAGCTGTTGATCACTACCTGTTGAGCCTGACAATCTAGCCAGGTTCCAACCACCTTATAGTCCATTCATCCAATCCCTATTTTTTAACTTGCTGGCAAGAATACTGTGGGAGACGGTATCAAAAGCTTTGCTAAAGTCAAGATATATCACACCCACTGCTTTCCCCATATCCACAGAGCCAGTTATCTCATAGTAGAAGGCGAGCAGGTTGATCAGGCATGACTTGCCCTTGGTGAATCCATGTTGACTGTTCTTGGTCACCTTCCTCTCCTCCAACTGCTTCAAAATGGACTCCTTGAGCACCTGCTCCATGATTTTTCCAGGGAGTGAGCTAAGGCTAACCAGTCTGTAGTTCCCCGGATTCTCCTTCTTCCCTTTTTTAAAAACAGGCATTATATTTGCCTTTTTCCAGTCATCTGGGATCTCACCTTCACAAGAGCTCGGCTCTTCTACACTCGTATAACTCATGTAATCGATCACGAGACTTGAAGGGTACGTCTACTCTTTGAGCTGGGGATGTAATTCCCAGCTTGTGGAAACATATTCACACTAGCTCTAACCAAGCTAGAGCGGTAAAAGTATGTATGGCTGTGGCAGCCCAAGTGGTGGGAAGGGCTATCTGCTTCAGTACATACCTGTTAAAGGAGCTAGCGATGTACTTATCTCCTCATGCCATTCACACTGTCACTCTATTATCACACTGGCTCAGTTAATGCTAGCGCAGATATGTCTCCTCAAGTTGGAAATAACACCCTGGCTCAAAGCATAGACATACCCACATATCCATCAGTATTCATGCAAAACTAGCTGCTGTTAAGGCTCATACAGTGCAAACAAGATTAATAAAGCTTAGAGGACCCTTTTTGAGTCTCAGTGCTTTAAGGAGTTCCTTTAACTAAAGACAACAGCTCCTAGTTCTTAACCATCTAACTTTTATCTTTTCATTTCTTTTCCATCTATCCCTTATCATTAGTGGTGCCCTCTTTAGTAAATTCAGTGCTCCTCCATTGCTTAATATATAGGTAGATCTGGAAAGCTGATTTGCCCCATTCCCTGTTTTAAGGTTATCTCCATGATTGGTTCATTTCCATGTTGCATCAAAAAAATAAGCAGATATTAATTTTTCAATGAAAATAATGTATTTCTTTGTTCATTTTCTAAGAGACTATATGATCAAGATGTGAGATTATGTTGCTTTTGTTTATAGGAGCAGCTGGAATCTAGGCATACCACTGTTCCCTAAAATTTAAGAATTTACTTAGTCAGAAGCCAGGAAGGCAACAAATTTACAACTCACACTCAATACGTTGAACAGAATAAATCAACTTCTCTGAGAAATTAAACAGAAAAACTGCAACTTAGTACCTTGCCAAAAATCCATTAGAGATGGGAGAATTCAAAATGATTCAGATTCAGATTAAATCAGAACCCCTAGTAGAACTGTTAACTACATGCATCAAACAAGGAATAAATGAAATACTTTGTACTAACAGCATTTTTTACCTGGGGATTTAAAAATAATTTTGAAAGCTTTATAAGTATTAGTTACATATTTTTCCATTCACAAACACTTTTTTCTGTCTGAATGAATTATTTTAGATTAACCAGAGACAAGAATGAAATATAATATCTCCATGAGGGTACACATCTTCTTGTGGTAGCCTATACTGAACTGAACACACATGGCTGCCTGTTGCTACAGAGTACAGACAATAGTTCTTAGAGGTTGAAAGTTGCGGCATATGGGAAATAAAATATATAGTTACATAGCTAAGAATATCACAATCAGTATCCCACCCTGACGAGTCCTCCAGCCTTCCAGTTGTATAGATTAGAGCAGGGTGACATTTTCTCGGCTAATAATAAATCTGCCAAAAAATGCATTTTTCAGGCACCAAAACTATTTGTGAATTCAGTTCAAAGTAACAAATAGTATCAGCTGAAAAAATGCTTCCCTCCCTCCCTCAGAACACCAGCACTGAGCCAAAAATAATGTATTTACTCATTTCTGGGATAGTGGATTCCTTTTAAGCCCAGGCAGATCACAATATTGGATCTTAAAATGACATCACTTTGATTACCATGCTTCCGTTCAGGCCCCACTTGAATTCCAACAGGATTTCAGTGATTGTTTTCTCAAGAACTGGTAGAGCTAATAGCAATTTGGAATCTCAGCTTTCAAATGGTATAGCCTTAACCCTGACTGTGGCAGCATATGAGATTATTGGCTGCTAAAATCACCTCACAGTTAAAGTGACCATGTACATATGTGAGAAAGAGAACAAGAACAAGCATTCAGGGCTGCATTAGGGTATAACTACTATTGATCCATACCTAGGGCAACAGATCCTGAATCTGAGTTTACATTTACATATTTTAAAAAAAGAGAGTATGTTTTTATCCCTCATGACTGTGAGGGAAAGGTCCCAAACCTGACCTGACTGTAACTGAGGTAGTGGACTTTGCCCAAGTCTGCAGATAGCCTGAAATAAAAAAAGCTCTGAGGGGTCAAACTTCTCAATGCATCTCAACCAAGTGCTGATTCCAAGACCCATTGCACGGGGATGGGGCCCACCAACACAGCCCAACAGAGGACTCTGTATGGCAGGAGAGGAAGAGTGAAGTGGGCCTGGACCACCTTTCCAAGATACCAGAGTGAGCCTCCCTGCTGCCAGACACTTGCCTCTCTGAGTGAGGGAGGGGATCCTTGCCACTCTTCCTCATGTTAGAAGGATGCCTCCATGCCACTGCCTGCTGCTCCAAGGGAGGGGCAAGGTCACTGCTCAGGGCTACAGTAGTAGAACCATAGAGGTCTGTCCCATGGTGTGCCTGGAATCCTGAATTGCCTTAATCCCGCTGTGACAACAGTAGAGTGAGTGAATGGGACAGAAATATCAAGATAGTAATCAGAATGTTGGGATTTGAGGGTCTGATAACTCAAAGTGCCGGCGGGAGCTGGAGTGTTACAAATGCGTTCCAGTTCCAAGCACTGACTGTGTAAAACCCTAAAGCATTTTTTCTAAAAGTAGACATGGTTAAATAAAAGGAAATTATCATATTTAACCGATGTGTGACTGGAGCCATTAAATGTATTAAATGGATTCCTTCTAAAAAGCAAACCTACCAACAGGATTAATACATTTTAAAATGGTCATTAAGAAAACCAGCATGGAATGATTAACAAGTAAATGAACTCTAAAGTATATTCCTGTTTTGTATGCTTCTTGCATTCACCAGCCCCTGTAAAGTCTCCTGAGCCTGTCTTTAAAATGCTAGTGTTAGAAGCACAAAATTGTTTAAATCAGCCCAAGGTAACACAGTTAAAATGATGATAATGATTCATTTTTCACACAGCAAGAATTGATTTTCATAAATGTTCTTTCCTGTTGCTTGTGCAGACCTATATCTATCACTGCTAAGGTTCCTTGGGTTGACATCAGGTATAATTACAGCTAGATCTACGTCTGTTAACTTTCTTTGCTTAAGTTATTATTGTAGCTTGCAGCCAATCAGGTTTTCATTCTATTATCAGCCTCAATGAGAATACTTTAGCAAAGTGTTCTGTCGCCAAGACAGCTCCCACAATAAGGACAATAGCATGTTCTATTTCTAGACTATTAACTTTACAGAGTCCCACACAGTTTAAAGTTTATCAGTAAGGGCCTCAACCTGCAGCATGAAAAGGTGTTGAGAATGCTCAGCACTGCATATGATCCAGTTCTACATTTCTCATGTCCTTCATTCTCTTGTTTTACCACTAACGAGAAACAATACTTATCTGATTATTGTTCGTATCTAGAAACACAGTATAAAAATATTAAACCTGTGAAATCACAGAAAAATAGTGTTTGTTTTCTAAAGTACTATTGCAAAACTTACCAATTTTTGCTAATTTATTTCAAAAGATTTCTTCTTCTGTTTGATCACATAGACACCTATTTTGTTTCTGTATCAAGGAATAATCTTCTTTTATTAATTTGGGTTCCTGCTAGGCATTGGACCAGCAACAAGCAAATTAAACAAATGATTATATGGATATTGCAATAAAGCAGATTGCTGACTAGCAGAATACTGACTAATCAGCATTAAAATAAAAAAATCCAAACATTTTATAATCAATTTACAGACATTGCCAATAGCTAAGATTCAGTCCATAGGACTGTAAAAATTATTTTAATTTACCCTTCCTAATAATCATTTTTAAGGTGCCAGCATTTCTTAAATACTTGAAAAAACTGGTAGATTATTTGCATGAGTCACATTTGTTATATTATGAAAGCTTTTTATTTCATTTCATTTATTTTAAGTATGTAACAGAGAAACTAGAATGCACTACCAACCACAGCCTTTGTTCCTTCACAGCCTACATGCAACACAATATACATTTCTTAAAATCACACTCCAGCACTCCTCTTTAGCATTTATATTGCTTCATTCCATTTACAATTGCTTTTTAAAAAAGCCAGCTTAATATGGATGGGAGAATACACTAATAATTAAGACAGTTCACACATCTCTCCATCTGAACTTTAGACAGTAACAGTGTTTCAACATTAACTTTTCATGGCACCTAAATGAAAAAAATTGGGAAATTTCGTATACAGCCACGCAAATGTAACCTCCTAATTGAGCTGACCTTTTTACATACAAATCGTGCTCTCAACTCTCTTACAATCTTGAAAGTTTCCTTCTAGGTACTGTATGGAATATTCTTTCTTGTCATACAACCTTCAAGCGCAAATGCCAAGTGTAGTACCTGAAGAGCCACCTAGAGCTATATGAATTTTGCAAAAAATACAATACTGCTCAAATATTTATTTGTATTTTTAAACAAGAGTTGGTCATGTCTTTGTATCCACTTACCAAGAATATTTTAGGAAAACAAGTTTACTGGCAGGAACTATTCACAGAAACGAGTGAATTTTAGGCAAATGGACCATATTTGTGCAAAGAAAAAAATGAATGTGAACATTTCAACAGTTTCTCTCATCCAATCAGGGAACAGTAATACTCTCCTACTTGTGTGTCCAATCAAAAGAGCTCAAATATCAAATATCGGCCACAAACTCCTCAGGAAAATGTTAAAGATTAAGAATTATTCCTAGAAATTATTTATTGAGCAATTTCAAACAAACAAATCAGAGAAAATCATGATCCGTTCACAGATAATTTATGAACAGAGAAAAGGTAGAGTTGTCATAGAAACTACTTGTTTTGAATTATACACTCAGAACTGCTAAGGATACAGTTTAATAATCTAATCCGTGATACTACCACATGCGTCTTTTCTCAGCTGGCTTTAAGTTTTCCTTGTCTTTCCCTTGACTATCATTTTGCACACTGATCTTTTAAGTAATGGTCTTGCTAATGAAGTAACTCATAAGTAATTAAATAAAAATCCATTTATGGAATCATTTTATTTGGATGAGACAACTTGTATAAATCCCTCTCCATTACACAAATTATTTCCTTTTAATTATATTATTTGTATAATAGTCCTGCTTTCAGGGCATCAGTCCATGATCTTCTCTCCCACCCCACATTGTTCTTGGCATTGTTCTCATACACAGCAAAAAGATGGTCTGTCCCAAATAGTTAACAATCTAAGAATAAAAGGAGAGTCAACAAATGCATGCAATAAACTAACAGGCACAGCACAAGGTAATTAGATGATTATGAATAGAGATTATGAACTCTATAATCCTCCCTACACTCTCCACAACTGTAACCATAACTGAGCCATAAAAAAAACTACAGAGAAAATTATAAAGACAGGGGCTCTGGCTGCTAGTTACAGAACCTCCTTGGACATCCTGAGTTATGGGGCACTAAACCAGCATTACATGGCCATCCTCTGTCTGGAATAGCAGATTTAAGAAACAAAAAACATCCTAGGAAATACAATTAAATGGAATGTGATTGAAATTGGTATATATCCCTTAAGAAAAGATACTGCTCTGGCAAAGTCATCTTATAAGAAATACTGGAATCTTTAGATACATCACTGAAATAACTCTGTTCTCATTCTGTCTAAACCTAGTGTACTCAAATAAATGGCCACTTAACACAACTACGAGGATTCATAGCTAAGCTTGATCTTCCGATGCCAGTCCTTTAGAAGTGTCACAGAGAAAAGGAGATTTTTTTTACCATTCCTAAAGAAAGAGCATTGCAAATTAATTTACATAGATCACAAGTGCAGCTGAAACCAAAGTGAATTATTACTCTAATATTTTTAATCTATATTATAAAATCAAGGGATGCAAATGACATGTGGGGTTAGATATGTGGACACATTTGGAAGTCCAGAAAATATTAAGGTCACTTTTGTGGTTTCTTTGAGATTAATTACCAACCGGGAAAGGATTGACAGAACAGGGTCCCTAAAATGTTAAAAAAGATCAACTGACATATAGTAATAATTAAAAAGACGGTCATGGAGAAAAGGCTGGCATTACTATCAAGAGGAAGAAATCAGGTATGCAATCATACAGAGCCATCAGAGTATTCTAAATTCAACGTACCTGTCAGAACCTGAACTTTATTGTTAATGAGGTATTACATTCATCAAGGAAATAGGGGTTGGTTTTGTAACATTCCAGGGCCCACATAATTTATTCTTTGTCTCTTTAATAAGTCAGCGATCCTGAAGGTGTATGAAGTGTGAATACTGATGTGGATATTGGATAGCACACTGGCATCAGAGGACTAGACAAGTGACTGGATTTCACGATGCAGCAGTAGACACCGAAAAGGCAGCTGAGACTAATGAACCTATCAGCATGTGAAGCAGCTACGCTAAAGGTTTACATCAGGACAATAGTTAATGCAGTGCTTTGAACATGTATCAACAATGTAAGGTCTATGTATTAGTACTACTTTTATTGTATTGCAGCAATAGCTGGTGTGCCTTGTGATTTGTCACAACTCCCTCTTAAGAGGTTAATCATAGCTCAATTTATAGTGAATAATCCCACTGGAGACTTCGCACAATTTTGGTCCCACAGATTTTATTTAGGCAAATAGCTCTTTGATTTTAATGGCAATTTTGCCTAAGACATCACTGTGTAAAGACTGGAAAGTATAGCCAAAGCAATTAATGGTATTAAGTAGATTTGTAGAAGGATGAACAAGACAAACAGCCCTTTTTTCAACTTTGTTTTCTATGACTCTGTGGCAAGTAAATCCTACTGCAATAGAGATTGAGAAAGGTTTTAAAAGAGCATCCAGGAATGTTTCCATCCTGTCAAATGAGCTAGCATATGTCTTGTGAAATCTCCCAAATTAGGGTTGGACAAGCAAAACAAACATTCAGTTATAGTGACAATAAAGAAACTGTCCAAAATCTCCAGCTGAAATTCAAAGGGGTTTTTGTGCTACTCTTGCAACGCTAGCAGTAAGTTTTCAATCACTCTCAATTCCAGTAGACATTCAGGATATATATATTTTTCCATTCTCAAGGAAAATGACTGGAAAGCACTCCCTAAATTTGAAAGGAAAACTGACAGAACCAAAAAAGCCCTCCCACATTGCTCATCATGAGCTGAAGGGCTACAAGTGAAAAAGCTACATTGAAATTTCCAATTTCTTGTTAGACAAACCGGCAGAGAGAGGCCCCAAAATTGGGATGTCTCAGCATGTATAAGTTTCAGAGTGGTAGCCATGTTAGTCAGCAAAAACAAGAAGTCGTCCTTGTGGTGCCTCAGAGGCTCACAAACTTATTTGGGCATAAGCTTTTGTGGGCTAAAACCCATTTCATCAGATGCATGGAGTGGAAAACACAGTAGAGAGGTATAAATACAGCATATGAAAAGATGGGAGTTTGGGGGCAGGTGCTAACAAGCCAATTCAATTAAGGTGGAAGTGGGCTATGATTATGTACAATTGCTAAAGAGCAACATGTTGCTATGATCAGAGATCACCCCGGGTTTGTTACTTTATGACCGTGCACGTTTTCTCTGAGTTTGAAGTTGACACAAGTTTAAGACCCCAATCCTGCCAAAAAACACACACCGATAAACCCTTGCACCAGTGGGTAGCCTCAATGGGGTTCCACACCAGCTCAAGAATCTACCTGCACACACGTCACTGCAGAATTCAGCCTAAATCATCATCACATCTCCCTGGAGATCACTTAGAAGATACTCAGCTACCCCCTAACTCCACTGGAGCTATTTATAGTAGCTGAGGATTTGGCCCACTAAGTTTCAGAACACACAAGAAAGCCACATGCACATTCATACGTATTTTAAAGGGATCTTTGCTCCTCAGCAGATTAGCAGCTGTTATTTAACTGTTGATCAGGTTCTAATGCACCATATCTCTCAACATAATCTTAAACACTTGCCATTTAACTCAACTTGTTATAGACTCGGAAATGTTTCTTGTAATGGCTTCAGACACCATGCAATGGAAGAATCATCTCCATTTAAGATATAGCATTAAACTGTTCAGTTCCAAACTTTTCCAGTTTTGACCCGATAGTACAACTCACCGTGATTAAGGGCTACAAAATCATGCTTTATGTAATAGGATCTAGAGATCTGACAACATTGACCTTATCGAGAACCATGAAACTGTTGGCTGTATTTCAAATTGCATATGAGAAATGAGGCCTCATTGCTTCTTTGTAAATTTCCTATAAAATATGTGCTTTATGCATTATTAACAAGTTGTAAACCGAACACAGGGTAAGTCTCAAATTCCTGGCAAGTAAATACAGTATTACTCAGCACAAATCTTTTCATTTACGTAACATTACATTCTTGTAGCATAATTAATCTTGGCAGCACTATTAAGCTTTCCTCAGTATGCTCTCAAACAGCTGTGATGATGAGAAAAATATTCCAGATTTGTTGTGAAAGAATTTAGTGCTACATTAGTGGAAAAGCAAAGAGCCTGATTCTGACACCCTTACTCATGCTGAGTAATTGTATTCAAACAGTCTTATTGACCTCAATGAGAGTACTGGCATAAGTACTATAACACGAATGCAGGAAGTAAATGGGCAGAATCTGGCCACTAATATTACACTGCTAATATATTAGTTTAGGTACAATATAAAGTCATAACAGCAATAAATGACTTGTGGCAGTGAGTCATTTTGTTTTAATCAGAGAAGGGCTCAAACCACATTCTCAGATAATAATAGCTCTAGACTTTGGGGAAAATCAGATCCCATTCCAAAATCTGGTGTTTCACATTAAATTAAATATACTACTATAAGAAGTCTTTGCAATTGCCCTTTAACAAAAATAGATTTTAAAAGAACAAACACAACAATATGCACATTGAAAGGTGATCAGCCTAAAACTAGGTGCACCTACCTTTATTGTTCTTGCATATGGCTGTCAGTATGCGATTTCCATGCCCACATTTTCCATGATCAGGTACACAAACTCCTTCAGAAATGACCCACTGGTAACACATTGGATCTTCACAAGGAATAGATTCTACTAAGTGTGGACAACCCTGAGACGTACCAATGGGTTCCATAACAACATTTCTTTGTCTCATTCTAAATCCTAGAAAGATAGAACAGAGAAATTTGTTATCATCAGTATTAAGATATTTTGCCTGTACAAGTTCATATATAGGGCATGTGGAATTCTATGGCATTTCAAACTATATTTTAAATTAAAAAAACCTGTATAGCAATGTTCATAAGGCTGCGAGTCTGTCACAGATGTCACCGATTCCAGCAACACTGCCTCCAACCCTGCCAGCTGTTGTGGTCCTGGGTCAGAATGACTGCCCCCGACCAGCAGTGGTGGCGGCGGCAGTCCTAGGCCACCCCCTGCGCCTCCTGCCCCAAGCACCAGTGGGCACCCTAGACCAGCAGGTGTGCTCCTGGAGCCCCCCAGAACACTCAAGATTTAGACAGGGTATATAGTACAAGTCACAGGTCATATATATGCTCACAGGGCCATGGATTCTTGTTTATTGCCCATGACCTGTCCATGACTTTTACTAAAAATACCCATGGCTAAATCTTATTCTTATACATAAATATTTGCAACCTCACTGGCCTTGCATAGGCAATCCTGTTGTCTTCAAAAAAAAATGACAGAAAATCTCTATATATTTACAGTTTCGTCACCGTAAACATAATGTTGCAGGAGAATTCCAGGAGTCTTGATTTCCACCACCACCCCACCCTGCAATTCCATTGCCATTTGATCCAATACATGCCTTTTCATTGAACTTGGATGTAAAACATATGTTCAAATACATGGACATAAAGTAAGAACTATATATGTCATGATGACAATATAATTTTAAAAAGATAAAAATGACCAAACAAGTCATTCAAAATCTAAACCACAATTAACCTGCTTCTGAGACTCTGAAATTGAAAAGTCTTGTTCTGAGATACAAAAGACCAGTTTACTGGGAAATAAAGCAGAGTAATTATGAAGATATAATTCATATTGAACCCTCTCAAAATAACATCCTTTTAAAGTGAGAGATTCAAAGTTAAAATTGGAACAAAAAGGTTACAAAAATAATTAAAGAACTGAGTACATAATTTAATGCCATTTGAATGAAAACAAAAGTAATGATGCTATATTCAATAGTGGAGCTTGTGTGCAAGTAAGTGTCTTTCAGCATGGGTTAGTTTTGGATATGACAGCGTATATCCATGGTTTGAATTAGTGGATTTACCATGGTGTTCAGCCATTCTTCATCAAGCAATATTCTCATCAGGTCTCATTGATTCCGCAGAGTTGGATGAAGCAAGTCCATACATGGATGGAAATCTTCTAGAGAAAACATTTGGTGCTGTAGAAAGTAGGGCTGGTGATTCAGAAAACAGCACACTTCCTCTGAGTCTCTACTACACCAACATCCCAGGCAAAGGACATGAGACAGAGCGTGGTTGGAGACCACAAAACTCCATGGCCAAGAAACAAAATATGAGGAAAACTGTACCAAAGAACTAAGAGCTGAATTTGCTTCCATGGTTGCTTTCAGCATTTTCCAGCAAACACAAAGAAATTGTTTTAGATTAAATGATTTTACAAACATTTCCAGTTTTGAAAAAAGGGGTCATTTTTGATCTGTTTTACTTGACAAATTCAGACCAACTCTAACCATCTTAGAAAACTCACAATTACAAAAATTCCAGTTTCTGAAAACATTCAGCAATGTTTTCAAATGAGGAGACTTGTTCCTTGGCATATGTGTTGATGATGCCCATTTTATTAAATACCTGTCATAGGAAATATTTTTAGAAACTAGAGGAGTGATTCTGTGCTGCACACTGCCACAGCACAGAACTCGCAGCACTGTGGCAAGTGTGGCTGAGATTGCTTTAAACCACCTTCGCATCCTCCCAACTCTGGGAGTGAGGACAGCTCTCAGCATCATTTAGACAGGCCCTAAATTGCAGCAGCCTTCCTAAGCTGCCCTATGAGCCCACAGCACTGTCTAGAGTCTCCACACTGCAACTCTAAGCCTGACGTTCTCCTCTCACCTTCCAGCTCCACACCCAGCATGTCCCCTACATCTGGACTTTTGAGAAGGTTCTCAGGTGACTTTTAGAGACTCATTATGTCTCTGCAGTCCTTTTACCAAACATAAAGGAGCTGGAGTAGGGATGAGGATCTCACCCATATTTTTCAAGAACAATAACCCACATCATCAAAGGCCACCATCTACCCTAGGATCCACCTGTGGGTTCTAACTTATATCAAATGAATTCAATAGGAAACCACATTTGGATCCAATTGCTTTTAAATTCCTATCCTAACATGCTGGCATTTCATTTAATTCAAACCTAATTACAGGCTGTAGCATACAAGAGAAACAGTTAAATGCACCTTTTCTTCCCTGGTGATCCTGGCAATTTTCATGAACACAGGGTCCCCATGCAGTCCAGGAGGAAACCAGACAGTCAGAAGAACATGGAATGTTGCACAGCTGGGAGGCAGAGGGAGCGGGGCCAACACACAGCTTCTTGTCAACAGGCCTAGTGACTAAACAGAAAAAAGGTTTTGGACTTTTCAGTCATACAAACTTTACAGACCTTCTGAATTTAGTATTGGGATTTGTTCCCTGGAGCAAACCCAATCTGTTAGACTCTAATTAAGCAGCAAAAAAGAATCTAAATGACACAAAGTGTTTTGTGTTTTAAGGCAAAATATTCAAGCATTGCTTAAGTCCATTCCTATTTAGCAAAGCAGTTAAATGCAGGCGTATGTTAAGCACATGCTTAAGGGCTTTCCAGTCTAGGACTAGACTGCTGAATTGTACCACTGCATTTTCTCTCTGAAAAGTAACTATGTAAATATGAAACACCTTACTCAGCAAATCCACAACCTGTGAATATTCAAGTCCACTCTGATTGCTACAGAGGAAAAAAAATGTGTTTACCACATTTTACTGCTATTAATACTGCAGAAACCAATGGTAATGAGGTGATTAATTAAATTCTCCTCTGGCTCATGTACCACGTTGGCTTAACTAAATTCCAACTGTTGATCCAAATCTTGCCCTCATTCACACTATCAATTATGTAGATCTCCATGGCTATGCATGATGGATAGATTGCACAATTCCAGCAGACTCTCATTCTTGGAAGACGATATGGCCCAGATCTATTTACATACAATACATTCAATGAAGGGACCTTGGGACTGACTGGAAAAGTGTTTTCAAAAACTATATGCTATATGTATTAGCAAACATTTCTTTGTTTCTTCCTAATCTTTTACCATTTTATGCTTGCAGGAATCCATGGTCTTAAATTGCTTTTATGGAAGGCTTTAGTGCTTGTCTCAGCAAACATTAATGCACAAGGTTCTCTCATGCCAGTACTTCAAGTTCAGATGCAGAAACACTGAGCAGCAGCTTAGATTCTAACTCATGGACTCAAAATGCATACCTCTTGCTCCTCAGGCACTCTAAGATATAACTGTACTATTAAATGACAATAGATGAAATTTAATTCAGAACTAATGAAAGATACTATTAATGTAAAATGACTGCTTTCTGAATGATTTTTGAAAAACAATATTGCCTTTGACATATCCATTTAGGGACTACACCAAGCTGGCAGGAATCCAATTCACCTTACCACTAAAAGTAAATAGACCTTTTCTACAGATTGCAAAAGTCAAATGACAGAAAGGGTAAGATAAATATTAGAATTTTAACCATAAGGCTATTTTTCTATCAAGAGGCTTACCGCATTACTTAATATCCCCTCAGCACTAGGTTTAGCAAAATAATTGATCATTTTTGTAACTCACTGGGAGAAATGAAAGCAAATCAGTTTTAGGGCACAGAGTCAACTTTAAGAATTAAGTCACATCCCATTCTAGTATAATGGTTTCATTTCAGCCATGTTGTGCATCTCTTGAAATTATTTTGAAATAAAAATAGTAGCAATCATCCACACATTTAGAGTATGAACACATCATTTCTAAAGATAATTTGATGAATTAGAAATATGCACATGTGTATGGACAAATGTCAAAGTCCTCCAAATTTCTGACAGTACTTACTGCATATTGCAGAGATGAAAATTATTAATGAAATATTTCAGATATAAGAACAAAAAGGAACAGGCTGCATTAATAGACACACATTACAGTAGTAAATAAACTAAGTCATTTCAACTAGGCATGGTGGCTGTAAAAGCACTGCTTCTGTTGCCACATGAAGGCCAGGTGAACTCTAATAGAGAGCTGACCATCTGTAAAAGAGTTCCATCATTTGTCTAGCCATCTGATTGACAGAAAACCCCAAATTCAAAGGTGGCTCCCACTAGTTCAAGGTTGGAGTCCATTCATTGATCCTGGTCTGAGTTCCAGCAGAACTTAATTTGCTTTTATTCATCTGACTATATACACAGTGTTTCTTCAAAACTGTAGCAGGATAACCGGTAGGAAGGAGATGGGTAAAGGTTCTGCAGTAAGGCAGAGAAGCAGCTTAGTATCTTTATGGATAATGCGGTTTTCCTCATTCGAATAAAGTTCTTTGTTCAGTATTACAATAAAGTGTTTCTTTCTATGATTCTTTTCATTGCCAGATGACAGAAGTGATAGAATTCAATCAAACATGCAACCTCCTACAAGGCAGAAATAGTTCATCCCACATCAAGGATACTCTGTTGCAAAGGGTCAGTGGGAAAGATTTCAGTGCATCACTGTGATAAATGGACAGAGCTGCTACGTATTGGAAGAGTCAGGGTTTCTTGCATCTTCTAACTTCTTTGACAATTGCACTTATACAGTAAATAAAGCATTTTGTTTGGGGGAAAAAGTGTCATATTTTCAGCTTGATAACACTTGTGTTTCCTCTCAGAATTTCTGGGCCAATGCTCCTGAATCAAATAGCAGCCCATTTACTATAGAGTATGTTTGTTTATATTTTTAAAAATCCTGTGTTCTTCTGGATCTGTGGAATAAGCCTGAAATCTCAATTGAATTCAAATCTTGTGACTCTTTGAAACATTGAACAGTTCTATAGCAGTGACTTACATGAATTAATTCTGGGCTAATAAACAGTCACACTGATGCAATGAATTTCAATCTATTTACATTCACACAGGGCAATACTGAGATAAAGAACAACGTTAACTAATCAGAGAGTGAATCCACATCCTGACTACAGCAAGTCTTCCCCAAACTATTTTTCACACCTCCCAGAAGGTAAATACTACTTTTGCCTAGACTTTTAAACTTCATCTCTCTTAAGATTGTTAGTTTAAAATGAACACCTAAACATTTCAGAAGTTCATGGCCAGAACGGAGAAGTCATATGTCTCCAATCTGAAAGATTCTGTTTTGATAGTGATGACAAAACAGTGGGCAAAGAATAACCGGATCATCTTTTTTTTTAGCTTAGAAAGGGGTCTGATACAGCTCCTTATATGAGACTGTTAATGAAACTTGCTCCATCCTGTGTCTGATAGAAAGGGACTTTTTATGCATTTTAAAAAAATGGAAGCCACAAGGTGAGAAGTAAGTCCCACTATCAACTATTTCATAGTATAAATAAAAGGCTAATCTGAGCATGGAAAGTTAATAGGTTGCCAGAGGCAACAGTGATTCAGTATATTTAGGAACAATCCGGAAGTCCTGCTACATGAATTAAGTGACCTTATAAACTTTTCGGGGGAGAAACTGTCTTCCTGTGTTTGTTCACCACCTAGGACAACATGGTCCCAATCCTGCTTAGTGAATTTCAGCACTACCACAATACAAATATATCTGGCAAACATTGACAATGGGACATAGCATTTATTATTGTAAGTACTATGATTGACCAGGGAAAGGTAAGAGGGATGCTGTTGAGAATCTATTGAAAGAGTCTTAAGGGAGTAGGAATACTGGGGTCCAATGAAGATGATCATGGGAAGAGTATGTGTGCAGGTAACTTCTTGATGATTGGCTAGAAAGAAGCAAGGGTCATAGGATACTAGAAGGCTTTGAGAAAAGGCCACAATTTACTTGGAAGTCACATTGCCAGAGAAGTCATGAAGAAGAAATGGAAGGGAATCCAAAAGTTTTTTATAAGCCTCAGGAAAGACTCTGAACCAAATCTTGGAACAGTGTGAGATGAGCCCTCCACTAACAGCTTAAAATTAGGATATTTTTATTCTAAGTAAAACTTCAGTTTTTGTGACTGTCTTTTCTTTGGGAATGTTCCAATTTGGTCAACTAAGAGAAATTAAGTCATTTTGTTTTTATAATAAGCAAAAATGTAATGTCCTTATCACCGAGCTGTGATGACTTTTACATATCCAGTGGTGTAAATGGCCCTAAAATATAAATATGCACACTTGATTTTTTTTTATTTCAAAGATAAGAAACTGAACTAAAATCTACAGTCTCATGCAAATTCATTGGGCACAGAAGGCTAACTACTTAACATATAATAAACAGCCCTATAAATAAATGCACCAGTAATAATGGAGTAAAACTTGTATGTCATATCAAATACCTTCATGAGAAACAATTAACATTTTTTTAAAAAGTTAGGTATTTTACCTTCAAAATGTTTTCTATATAATCTGCTCTTTTCACTTCAGCTAGCTCCCAGATATCTGAAAACTAAAAATATTATATCTCTGTGATAGATAGGTTACCTCCCCCTATAAATTTAAACCCTTAAGCTCCTGAATTACAAATTTAAAGCATGCCAGCTTTACACCCCAAAGATTTGCGTGAAATCGTTTTAAGTCTTGCTTTCAAAGGGTTTCCACTGAAGAAGCCAGCTGTTACATATTTATTATTCCATTATGTGACTTTAATCTTATAAATTCTGCTCACAGAATGTTAGATCAACAGCTCAACATCCCAACAATGCAGATTTGACTCAGGAGTGCTTGAATATATTTCACACTGTGGAGGTACATTCTTTGTCATCTTCTCAAGCCAGGTCATTTTGATAAGAAAGGTCTGGTTTCTTACCTGAGAAAAAGGTTACTCTGAATTGGATCCACTAATCCAGATGCTGGATTATCCAGCATCAGCATCACCACTCAGTTAGTGATCAAAGATCCTTTCATGGGACTGCTATTAGTTATCTTTCTCTCTGGGTACCAGTCAAATTTTCCTATAGCCAATACATTCTAGCCTATTCTTTCCAAATACTTTCACAAACAAGACAGGAAGGTCAGGCCTCAAAGATCTGAGTCTTCAAAATCTAATTTCTTTGTCACAAATTGATTTTTTTTCTTCCTGCAGCTTTACCAACATAGGCATGAACTTGAAGAGCAATGCACATTGAATATAGGACAGGGTTACTGGTAATTCAAATACAGTACAAGTCCTTTATATGTTCCATCTGGCTAACGAGTCCAAAGTGGCTGCTAATATCCTTCCTCATTTACACAAATATGTATTCATCCTGTTGCGTGACACCCCCTTGAGCAACATTTACTGTTTTTAAAGAGAGCAAGAGTTGCCTAAAAGGGATATGATCTCCCAAAAGGTTTTGATGCTGCTCTGGAAAAATGTAAAGGACCATAAGATGTATAGGATATATTTTGTTTTGAACAAAGAAAGCTTGAATAAGTTCAGAAACTGAAGATAAAGGTCAAATTCTGTTCTAAACTATGTCGGTCTATGTCCAGAGAAACACCACTGAACTCAGAGTAATTAGTCTGGATTTACATTGATATAACTTTAGAACAGAATTTGCCACCAAAATACTTATACTATCTACCATAAGGGAAAACAAATGACTTATGATATTTAAGAATTTAGTTTCTTACACTAATGTCCCCCATACCCATACAGCGTAAAAAAATACACTATAAATGCCAAAGGTTATGGAGACAAGACTTAATAGCACGTTGGCAAGATAGCTCAGTAGTGTTCTTTGTTGAAACAGGGCCGGGGTAGGTGAGAGAGAGAGAGAAATAGTATGGTCAGAAATAGAGTTAGTCAAACAATTTTTCACAAAACTTTTCTCAATTGAAATGTTTTCCAGAAACATAGTGGTTTTGAATATATTTTTGTCAGGAAAGATTCTCCGGTCCAAGATGGTATTTCTGACAGAGAACAAATAAGAGAGACTCTCCTGGAAGAGACAATAGCTCAGTGATTAGGGCACCCACCTGAGATGTGAAAGACCTAAGCAGGCATTTGAACCTGGCTCTTCCATATCCCCAGTGTCTGTCCTAAGCACCAGGCTATATAGGCTATTGTTGGATCTTGTGCTCTCAATTTTTCCATTAAGATTTCTAAAAGTCTCGATTTTGCTCTGCTTTGGAATGAAAACAAGTTTCAAAACCTGGAATTTTTTTTCAAAATTGAATTGCTTTTTTCCAGCCAAACCTTGAAATGAAGTTGCATTCTGGTGAGAAGCTGAATCGAGATGTTGTATCTAAATAAAAGGATTCACCTTTACATTTTCACTTCAATAAAAAACGTCCCATGATAAACACACACAAAAAACCACAATACATTTGACAAAGTGTTAATTAAGTCTTCCCTCAAAAACTCTGTTGTTGGTTAGAGTGCCTCAGATAATCTCAGAGGGCTGAATTTTTTCAGATTAAACATTGGCTTCTTTCCACCTTGGAAACAAAGCCACAAACGTAGCCACAATCCATCTCACAGAGCAGTTCACCATATCTGGAAATTATGCGGAAAACATTGCTTCTAGTACAAATGTGGAGCACTTTGGGATAAAGCATATCACAATTGTAAACTCTTTGGGGGCAGGAATCACCTTTTTGTTCTGTGCTTATATAGCACAGGGGTTGGCTACCTATGGCACGTGTGCCAAGGATGGAACATGAGCCGATTTTTAATGGCACGCTGCTACCTGCCAGGTCACATCAGAGTGCCATTAAAAATCCTGCCCCACCTGGCCCGGCCCGTTCTTCTCCGCCCCACCCACCCCTGGCGCCCTCCCACGGGGGCGGGGGCAAGGGGCAGAATCTGGTCCTGCCTGCTCCCTTGCCTCTTCCCGCACCATGCTAGGTTCCTGCCCCTCCTCCCCTATCAGCTGATGGCCCTTGCAAGGGAGGGGGAGGGAGGAGCCTCAGTGTGCTTGCTGCTCTGGGCTGAGACAGAGAAGAAGCGAGGGCAGAGCCTTGGAGAGGGGGGTGGAAGCAGGGCATATCCCCTCCAGCCCCCTGCCATGAATACCCCCATAACCCCAGCCCATACCCCTAGGCCTCTGCTCTGAACCCCTTCTCCACACACACAACACTCTTCCCCAAGCCCTGCAGCCCCACACACTCTCCAGGTCCCTGCCCTCAGCCCTGCACCCCCACACACACCGCAGGCACTTGCCCTGAGCCCTGTACCCCCTCTGCTTGACTCCACCTCTCCCCTCCATGACCCCAGCCCTGACTCTGGCACCCCCACACATACCCAGGTCCCCCACATCCACGCCTAGACACCTGCACCCTCCTCACACACACCCAGCCCCCTGGTCTGACTCTTGCCCACATATACTGTGACAAAGCTCCAAGCTTGTACTTGTGGGTCCTGTGCTTCCTGGCAGATTTAGGGGCCTCAGAAACTCATCTAGCCCCAGAGTGACCTCCTTTTCTCAGTATAATTGGCAAGAGTCACCGCTTAGTAAGTTACCTTCATCACAGGCCAGTATGGAAGATGGAAAAAAGGGGGGAGCCCGGGCCCACCCTCTACTCCGGGCTCCAGCCCACGGACCCTAATAGTATCAGCTAAGATGGCTGACCTTTTAGCCACAAAACACAATACAATTCCCTGGGCTACTTCCCTACAGCAGTCCCCGCTTCTTCAAACTCCACTTCACCCTTACCTCAGGGCCTCCTTCCTTCTGGATGATATGTTGTCCACCACTCAGTCTCACCAACAGCATAACTTCCTTCCACAGCTCCCAACACCCACAGCCCACCTGACTAACTGGGAGGTTTTTATCTGGATTCAGCCAGTCCCTGACTGGCTTCCGGTGTCCCAATTAGGCTAGCTGTTTCTACTACTTTCTAGAAGGTTCTTAATTGGCCCCAGCTGTCTTGATTGACCTGGAGTAGCCTTTGTTTGGCTATCCAGGGAACAGGGAACTGCACATCCTGAGACTAATATACCTGCCTTCCAGCACTCTCTTATATCCTTCTGGTCTGACTCCATCACAATACCCAGCCCCCTTACACCCTGACTCTTGCACCCCCACCTCCACCCTGAGCACCAAACGGGAGCTCCTGTACCCCTCCCCCATTTCCCCCTGCATCCCTCGCATCAAATGGGAGCTGACCCAGGTAAGTGCTTCACACCCCAACCTCCTGTCCCAACCCTGAGCCCCCTCCCTCATTCTAGCTCCTGGCCAGACTCTACACCCCAACCTCCAGCCTGCTCCTTCACCCCCAGCCCTCTGCTCATTGCACCCCCACCCACAGTGCAGTGCAGAGAGAGAGGAAAAGAATGGGGTAGAACCAGGGAGAAGGTAGATACCCACTCTATGTGGCCAAGACCCCAGACCAGCAGCAGGCTGAACGGGTCTGGCAGCTTCAAAATGTTTAAGAAGCTTCATTTAAAATTAAATTAAAATGCTGATCTTACGCCGCCAGCCCATTCAGCCCGCTGCCGGTCTGGGGTTCTGGTTGCCGGCCCCTTGCCAACCAAAGTCCCGACCGCAGGCTCCGGTCAGCCCGCTGCCAGCCTAGGTAAATGGGTCCCCAGACCAGCAGTTGGCTGAGCGGGCTGGAAGAATAAGATAAGCATTTAAATTTAATTTTAAATAAAGCTTCTTAAACATTTTGAAAACCTTATTTATTTTACAATACAATAGTTTAGATACCTAATATACAGACTTATAGAGAGAGACCTTCTAAAAACATTAAAATGTATTACCAGCACGCAAAACCCTACATTAAAGTGAATAAATGAAGGCTCAGCACACCACTTCTGAAAGGTTGCCAACCCCTGATATAGCAACTGGCATAATGGGGTCCAGGTCTGTGAGTGGGCTCCTAGGTGCTACCACAATACAAATAATAAAGTTCAAGCACAATCACAGTTTTGAGGCTTATTGTATGTGGACGTGCCTGTTATGGTTGTTTTGTCAATGCAAGAGTGAAAATAGGAAAGACAGCAAAAATGTTAAGCTACTGTAGTCACTAAAACAGTTTCCTCATTTGATGTGACATATGTACTTCAAGATAATGAAGAACAAAGGAATCTTTGTGTGTTGGGAGGGCAAGGTTCCAGTTTCTTGAAGCAGTTGTATACGGACTGAATGGAGTCCTGTTTTTCTACAGTCAAAGGGTTTTTTGCAGGCAGATAAGACATGCAATCTGCCACAAATAAAGATTTGTTTTGGCTTTGTAAGTAATAAGACTAAATTGCAATGCTGTGCTGTTACTATCGTACCATCTCTGCTCAAAGCCATATTCTATAAGAGCACTATACACTGCGGATAAAAAAGACGAGGATAAATTATTCATAATGCAGATGCATCTGCTCATTACTCTTCCAAAAGCAAAATAATGCACTCTAACCCCAACACGCAGGGCTGGATTACCCAATAGGCAGACTAAGCACATGCTTAGGGCACCAGCAAAGCGGGGGGCACCAAAAAAAGATTTTTTTTTTCAAAAATTGATATTTCCAAAAAAAAAGCATCATAGTAGTCATGGGAAAAATCAGAACTTTGTTAGACTTCCTTACACTCCCGTGGCAGAAAGTTTTTTTCTCAACAGTCCAGTTACTTTTTTCTTTGCCTCAACACACCGATGGGCAGTTCTTAAAACATATTTGGGTAATGATTGTGTGTTGAAATCTCTTTCTAATACTCGCTGGGAGGCACATGCAGTGGCAACAAGAGCAATTCTGGAGTCCTACTCAAAGATTGTGAATGCATTAGAAAGTATAGCTGAAGACCAATCACAAAAAGGAGAAACTATTCAAGAGGCAGAAAACATGATGCAAGAACTAGAGTTTGTATTCATGCTGACCATGTGGAATGAAATTTTACAACACTTTTACCGCAGAAGTAAAGCTCTCCAAGAAAAAGAACTGGATTTGAAAACATGTGCAGACCTCTGTCAATCATCAGCAGACCACTTACACGGTTGGAGGAATGATTTTGAAAGATTTGAAGACATATCAAAAGATATTTTGCCTGATCCTAACTACAAAGAAGCCCAGTCCCGCAAGCGAATCAGGAAAAAACAAGCAAATGATAGCAGTGCAACAGAAACAGCATTGAATCCTAGAGACAAATTTCACGTATCTACTTACTACTCTATAATTGATACATTTGAAGCTCATATGAAGACGAGAGGTGAAGTGTACAAAGAAGTATCAAGTAGATTGTCTTTTCTAAACGATATGGACTTATCTGATGAACAGTATTCACAAGGTTCCCAAAAGCGAGTTGACTCATACCCTGTTGACTTGAACATGAATCTCTGGAGAAGTACGGCAGTTCCACTGTTTTCAGTTTCAAAGCTGTATTAAGACAATGTTCAGTCGTAAATTTTTGAAAGAACCACCATAATGTTTTGTTCAGAGTTACAAACCTCCTCCTACAAGGGGTTTGTAACTCTGAGGTTTGACTGTATTGAAAAATAACTGAATAACTATAACAACTTATCCTTACCCACAAACACAGTTCTCCAGTCAGTGGCAGCAAAAAAGCACACAGTTTAATTTTATTGAAGAGAGTCACAATATTTCTTTACCTTTCCAACCTATAGATCCCTTTAATAGGCATTTTCGGATAACCTCTAACAACGTACCTTCCTTTAATTTGTGTGTCCCAGATTCTATCACACTTTGGACACAGTACACTTCTCGGACTTGTATCCCACCTCCGCAAAGGGCTGTGTGATTATGTCGGCGAGGGTCCTGTCCATCAAGGAGAGTAACTTGGCATGCTTTCCATTCGGATGTCCTCCATAAAAACCTTGGGGAAAAAAGAAATAGTGTGTAAAACAAGGTTTTATAGAACACCATGGGACAGTGGGTGGTTCTTTAAGCACTTTAATCTTTGTCTTCCTACTTCAAGACCTACCTGCCAGTGCCACGCGGCACTGAGCTATCACTCAGAGGCCACTCAGATGGGGAAAGATTTCCATTTTGAAATTCTGTGTGTTGTCTTTAGAAAATATTTGTAAGTAGGGTATAGATATTACAAGGAAACAAACTGCAGATTATTTGCAAAAATAAAAATAAAGTCTCTGAGCACACAAACATTTCTAAACATTATATCTTGTGAATATCAGAGTCATTTCTAGCCTCAAAGCACTTATGCATTTTGCAATGCCTTCATGGAATATGTTTGTGAATATTGACAATTATTTCTTATTTACAGGTACTTTGCAGATTAGCTGATTTGCTCCTTCTTAAATAATATGCAGTATATCTTATGCACATTTGGATACATTCACAGGGTTTATTACCACCAAAGAGGAATACAATCTGTACATGACATGCATGAAATAACTGTACTCCCACAATACATAAATCATAATGGTGAATTCTTTTGTACTGAAGTTCCTTTTGTAGGTTATCACAGCTTTTCTAATATTCAGCATTAATGCAGATCTCCGGTTTTCATATGAAGACAGAGAATCACACTTAACTGAACAAAGTAATCTACCACATTTCTCCCCAGAGCAGATTGAAATATCATATATTTTAGAGTACACAGGACCCAATTTTCAAAACTGGATACCTGAAGAGAAGTCCTTATTTCATCATCTAAATACTTGTTTTAGGCATTTATGCACTGATTTAAATCAGCCTTTATGTGAAGTAAAGATTTGCTTTAGAAGAGTAATTTTAGGCACCAAGTGTGAAGATTGGACATCTCCTCCACCCCCCGCCCAGGGATTGTCCTTCAGGGGTGAGAGTACATGCACCCCTCAAGTCAGTATGAGCTCTGGGTATTTGGACCTTCTGAAAATCAGGCCATTAGCATTCAAAATTATATAACATAACTAAATGTATATCAGTTCGAACATAATTAAACCTCATCTGTCTACAAGGCTGAAAAATCCCCTTAGAATTGCTGTTTACAGAATAAGTGGATATTCTGCTGCTGAGCAATACTTAACTAACACAACCATGTGCTGCAGTCATTGCCTGTTTATCAACAGAAAAACTTCAAAGTAGAGGTAAAACCATATCAATTCAATGGTCTTGCTTTTATCAGGTCAGCAGGCCCTATTATGCAATAAAAGTTTATGAAAAGCAAAATTCTACTTGTGTATTAGTTGATTTAAATATACACACTGGATAACACTTAAAACAAAATCAACTCTACCAGAGAGATATCAGATATACTCTAGTTATCATCTACTGTATCACAAACCTTCTGTACAGCAGAATTTCCCTGCACTTGATGTAAGAAGAGTCTGAATGAGCTCTCCCCGGACATATAGCCATGAATTCTGGGGGAAATTCAGGAGACCATGTTTGCACAGACACACCTACTCTGCCCAGGTATGCAGCAGATAGAGCTGTTGTGCCAAAATGACCACAACACAAAAACCAGGCATCACCCAATGAAATTAATAGGTAGCAGGTTTGGAACAAACAAAAGGAAATACTTCTTCACAGGCAGTCATTTGCACATTTGGAACTCATTTCCAGGGGGTGTTATGAAGACCACAATTAAAATGGGGTTCAAAAAAGAATAAGAGAAATTCCTAGAGCATAGGTCCATTAATAGCTATTAGACAAACCCCAAACTCTGTGTATCCCTAGCCTCGGATTGCCAGAAAGTGGGAGTGGATGACAGAGGTGAATCACTCAGTGATTACCTGTTCTGTTCACTCCCTCTGAAGCACTCGCCATTGGCCACTGTCAGAAGACAGGATACTGCGCAAGATGGACTATTGGTCTGACCCAGTATAGCCATTCTTATGGCGATCCCAACACACTTCCATAGAAATAAACTTTTGTGTGAATCACTTGGTGGTGGCAGCAATACCATCCAAGGTCAAGCAAAGAAATTTGTGCCTTGGGGAAGTTTTTAACCTAAGCTAGTAAAATATAAGCTTGTGGGTCTTTCATGTGGGTTTCCACACCTGTACCCCAGAGTTCAGGGTGGGGAGAGAACCCTGACAACATAGTATACCCAGGCAACAGTAAAACATGTATCTTGCTATTCCAAAAATCCTAGACCACTGTGATATGAGAGGTAATTCAACCAATCACCAGTCTCACTCTCCAGCTAAATTTCATGCAACAGTTTCAGATTGTGGATTATTTGGTCCAGAGGCCACATCCGTGTGCCCAGTTGCCATAAATCAACACAAATCGCCCAGCACAACCCTCTAGACACAAATCAACATAACCACAGACAAAATAACCCCTAATGCATACAGCCCTTCAATGTATCATGCCCTCTCATTCACCACCCGCACAAATCCATACAGCTCTCCCAGCATACCACACACAAATCAACAATCAGCACACACACAATAACCTCGAACATCACTCTGAAGCCTAAAATGTCTGAGTCAGTGTGAAGCAATGGAAATAGCTACAAGTACAGTTGAGAGCTTTTTGTGTTTAGAGTATCACTGAGATTCAGGATTCGTTATCTTTCCATTTTTAAGATCTCAGCCATTTATGAATTACACCTGTGCAGCACCATGGGTTTTCAGCTACTAACACAGGAACAAGTTCACATTTATACTTTAAAAAAAATCATTGAATCACTAACTTTTGTGTGAAAATAAGAGGAGGAGGAGGTGCAGAGAAACAGGAATAAATGCAACCTTCATTACCAAAGAGCTTTGCTTGTTTCCAGCAAATAGGATTTTACATTCCACTTGAACAAGGTGCTGATAAAAGCATTTAATATACCTGGGGCATGGATGCAGAAGTTGTTTTCCTCCTATGTTGCAGGCCTCCTTCTCTTCTAGCTCAGGGCACTCCTTCCCAGTGCCTACTGCAATGTACTTTATGCTCCTGTGTCTGCTTCGGAATCCTGGTGAGAGATCCCCCGAGTGACAGGTCTTTGAGCAGGTGCTCCACACAGACCAAACTGATGTCTCACAGTCTTTGGGCATGACACATGACTGAAAGGTTGGTGGGATGGTTTCTTGCATACAAAGGCTGTGAGGAGAAAATGGCAAAAAGAAAGCTGAGGAGTTCTTGTTTGTTGCTGGATTTCAATTTTTCTACAGTCCCCTCCCATTTCACTGCCCTCCCTACCTCCCCCTCAAAAAACTTACATACTACAAGACAAATTCTTATCTCATTTCCACTCGTGCAAATCCAGAGTGATTTCTGATACGTTAAGTGAGTTATACTAGAGCAAAAAAAGTGGTGTAAGTGAAAGGTGAATCAGGTACGATATAATTAATCTGGAATATTTTAGGAAAGATGTATTTAGGTTTTTTATGGTAAAATATCTTGCACAGTATGTCCAGCTCAGCTCAGCCCATGAGTTAGAATAGATTTAAAAAAACAGCACAGTGATGATATACTCTGCAAACTTCTTCTTAGGAGCTGGATCAAACCAGTACTTCAAAGTCTATCCAGGACAGAAAACCTCTCAAAGAATATTGCAGAACTGCTGTCACTATAAACAGTTCATGTCACCACATTCTTTCTGCTGGATATCCAAAAGTCCAAGTGAGTCAGGAGTTGAAACAGTTCCTGCTGAACAACACTTCTCTGAGAGACCAGAGGGAACTCAGTGTCTTTAGGATGAAGCAATAAAATTAGGTTTTTAACTCGGTGATTCTGGGATCACAGTAAGACGTAGAGTGACCTGCTAACCAAAAACAAAGGAGTTCTAATAGATGTTCTGGCTTTGCTTTCTCTTGGCTAGATTTAAATCACTACATTAAATATTTTTATATCCACAGAGTGATTCCAAAGCCAAAGAAAAGCAAAAAAAAAAAAAACTGTTGGAATTTTGCCGCTGGATTCGGTGGATCTGATTCTCCATTATTTGCTCCTTTTGTCATTTATACCTGTGCAAAATCATTGTAAAGTGCTTGTTCACTTTACAGAAGTGAGTATCACTGTGGCAGATGAATGTGGAGAAGCAGGCTTTAAGAGTTTACAGCTGCAGACAGCTTTATATTAGAATGACACTAGTATCTCAACAAAAAAAGAAAAAGGAAACAATCCCCAAAGTACAGCATTAAAACAGCTTTTCAAAAATACAGAAGTTTGATTACTTCACGTAACTTTTTACAGTAGACAGACTCAAGCCAAGTGCCCATTGTCTCTCTGAGTAATTATCTCAATGCTAGCCACAGGGGCACACGCATGCAGGCAGCTACCTGATCTATTTCCTTTTTTCTTCTGCGCAACGACATTTAGTAGAACTGCAAAAGAGAACCTGCAGAAATCAACCATTCCTGCTCCACCCCTTGACAGTCTCTCCTTCTCCACAGCCAGCTGCAGTTCAGCCACAGGGCCACTAGTGGCCCTGCAGAATAGGAGAAAACCCCTTTCCCACCCTCCAGTCCCATAGCAACTCGTGCGATGGGCAGATGGAAGGGGTAAAATGAAAGAGAATGTAGTGACTTAGGGGCAGGGGTTTCACCAGGGAGATACCAAGAAAGTGGAGATGGGGGTGGAAAAGATGGAGCCAGCAGGGAAAGAAAACTGTCCAGGATGGGGAGTCCCAAGGAAAGAGAGAGTAAGCAGGCATTTGCCCAGTCTTGTAAATGTCCATGACTAATTTGAAAGGTTGGTATGAAACTATTACAAACGTAGCTCAGCTAAGTGAAGACTTCTCTTTCCTTTGTAATTTCTTTCTTTTCCAGCCCCTAATGGCTCACAGTCAGGGTTTTACCAAATGCAAAGAGCAAAGCATGTAGCTCTTAAAAGATGGGAAATGTTAAGGGATTAGTTACTGAATTTCTTTTAGATTACTTACTAACACAGTGAAACTAACCATGGCCTACTATACAGAAAAAACATCAGGGCACATGCTTTCATTCAGGACCCTTTACTAGAAACAGGATATTTATAAAAACTAATATAGAAGTAATCCTTTTGCATGCTTCTTCCATAGTGATCTAAAATATCTTAGATGCCTGACAGTACACAAGAGACATGACCCCTGTCCTGGAAACAGCTCCAATATCAGACGTGTTTCAACTAATGGAAAATAAAGCTGAAGGAAGGTTTTGTGAGAAAGCGGACAAGAGTTACATTAATAGCTATTTAGATTCCAAGCTCTTTAGGGCAAAGACCTTCTCTTTATTATAGATGTTTGTACAGTGGGATAGGGGCTTCTAGGTGCTATCACAATACTAAGTAACCACACAGTTACTCAGCAATGCATAGTGGACAATATTTAAAAAATAAATAACACCTCTTTTGTGTGTCCCAATAGAAGTAGGTCTCAGGGAAGAATTCAATAAGGAGAAGGTGGTGATTTGGTGGACCAACTCAGGCCACAAAACAGGAAGTAGAATGGGAGAGAAAAAGAAGAGACGGTTGTGGGAGAAGGGGACAAAGCAGGAGGACAGAGGGAGAATATAGGCTCTGATCTTTGGTGGAGTGGCTCCGTGCTGGGGGTGCAGGGGATTAGGCTTTGGCTCCTTGTTAATATGCTTTCTGCCAACATACCCCCATAATTGTGACCCATGGAACATTTTTGGGGCCAGTTGCAGAGGCATTCCACATGGAATGCCAGTGTGGAGAGCTAGGAGAACAGGATTTTCTTTGCTCGCTCCAAATTGCATCACATTGCTTTCTACTTTCTTGCAAAACCCTTTTTTCCCCTTCAATTTAAACCCATATTCTTCCCCATGAACCTTCGTTTTTGTAGGGCTGGTGCATTTTGCTCGTGCACCTGTGGTTGGAACAGTCAAATGAATCCCTCTAGGGTGCCTTTTTTTGACCTGAATACCTTATGCAGGGGATTCTTCTTCTCTCACATAATGCTTCATGCTGGACAGAGGTGGTTCTTTTGGCTGGCTCCTGCCATGTTACTTAACAACAATTAATGAGAAAATAAAAGCAGGATTGAGGCAAGTAAGTTTCACACCATTGCTAGCCATCTCAAACGGGCAGGCAGCTTCTATTAGTATGACCCATAAGCTTATTGGCTAAGAAGCCAAAATGAATTCTCCTTAGTAATAATGAATCTTCAAAGAGACAACTGCTGTCTTCCAACTCATAACACGTGAAAGCAGTTTGCGGCCTTATCAACAAAATACACTTTTTTGGCCAGAGAAGGAGAGTCCTTCTCTCCTTACAGATGTATTTGTTTCAGTCTTTGTAACTGTCTAAAGCAGAAAGTTAAATTTCCATCTGAGGCATCTTTGCAAATATAGGACTGGACTGTGTAATCTTCACTCACAGATATTTCCAGTAGGTACTGCTCTCAGATAATGGTTGCCCAAACTACCACACAACTTAAACAACTTCAGTAACAAGGAAGGCATCATGGCTAACACAGTCATATGTGCTGTAACATTTTAAAATTTGAGATCAGACTCACAGGAGATTTACCTTCCTGAACTACTCTCTGGCAATCAATTGACCACTTTGATTACCTGGCATTTTTCTTTTACGATTAAGCAGTGATAAGGCTAATGAGCATGGTGAAATTCTTAGGACATTTATCATAATAATTATTCAGTGCCACGAGAGATTTCAGTACAGACATACTGTGTGGTACTTCCCACTTGCTTCAGTTTTTCTCATCTATAAAATGCAACTCATTAGTACCTATTCAACACCGCAAAGAAGAAACATGGGCCAGGAAAAAAAAAGGCTAATTTTCTCTTTCCAGTTCCACAGCAGATTTTTGGCTGCCTAAGATCAGTTCTGCCTAGGGCTATGCAAATGTCAGTGGCCAAAAATATCCTCATTGCAAAGAGATGCTTCACGGGACCTGCAAGATCTGGTCCATTCTTCAAAAGCAAACTAGCAACCGTGTCATGCAATGAAATGAGTTTGACATTACTGAGTGATTGTTTATGTTTTCTAGGACATGTTGTAGTGGTGACATTTTAATTCTAGTATTACATGTGCAGTACACTTTGGATTTTAGGTTTCTGGTACCAAATTGCACAATTTCCACTAGCAAAACATGATAATCTGAGCTCTATAAAAATAACACGATCCTTGACCTCCAACCAAATGAGTAAAGGTAGCTTATTTTATTTGTGTAATAGTAAATTATGAGCTAGATTCATAAGAATCTGTTATAAGAAAGTCTTCCAGAAGGAGGTTGCAGTGGTTATACCTGCCCTATAAAAAGGAACTAGCACAGTTCAAAAAAGGGAGAGGCACTGGGCAAGAAGGTGACATGGCATCCCTCCAGCAGCTAATATCTCCAATGGCCGGTGGTGTGACAGGAGATGGGGAGGGCTCTGAGTTACTACAGAGGATTCTTTCCCGAGTGTCTGAATGGTGGGTCTTTCCCACATGCTCAGAGTCTAATTGCTCACCATATTTGGTGTCGGGAAGGAATTTTCCCCTAGGGCAGACTGGCAGAGACCCTGTTGGGGGAGAGGCTGGAGTTCACCTTCCTCTGCAGCATGAGGCACGGGTCACTGGAAGATTCAAACTAGCGCAAATGGTGGATTTTCTGTAACTTGAAATTTTTAACTCGTGATGTGAGGACTTCAGTAACTCAGCTGGAGGTTCGGGGTCTATTTCAGTCATGGGTGAGTGAGGTTCTGTGACCTGCAGCATGCAGGAGGGTCACACTAGATTATGATGGTCAGTTCTGACGTTAAAAATCTATGAGTCTCTGCCAGTGGAGCTTTATGGCACCTCAGCTATCAATTCAACCTGCACCTTTCCCCCCCACACACACAGTGGAAGCCTGAGTAGGGAATGCAGGGGTGGGAACACGATCTTCCTTTTCTTGGGAAGGATCTGCAAATGGATACTTAGTGGCACGGAATGGTGTAATTTAACACAGAATTTTATATGCATCATCTGTGGCAAAGCATGCACGATAAGCGTCAGGAAATCAGTTAACTGGGTATTAGGGTATGTCTACACTGCACACTAAGCCCAGGCTCTGACTCTGGTTTGAGCCCAAGCCCTGCTTCCGTCCACATACAAATCAGTCTGACATGCGTCAGCAAGCACTCAGGATTCATGTCCTAGGACCCTGCTTGGGAGGGCTGGGTCCTGCTGTGACTCGGGTCCAAGCCCTGTAATTTTGCAGTGTGAACGCATCTCAGACTGCAGACTTGAGTCAGAAGTTCTGGGTAGTGCAGTATGGACATGTTAGCATGGCTGCTCTGCAACTATAAGCCCAAGTTTAGAATGCAGCGTGGATGCTCTAGGTCAGGCCTGGCAACGCCCGAGTCCACAAGCTCAGATCCCACAGACCTGGGTTTACAATGAGGGGCAGACATACCCTGAGAGCCCATGAGTGAAATTCTGATCTCACAGGGATACAAATCAGAAGTAACTCCATTAAAGTCTATGAAGGTAAAATTGATGCAAGCAAGATTAAAATCAGGCTACATATTTAGAGTCATACAAAAAAAGTAGAGCTGTCAGAAACTGCTGGAATAGTTTGCACTGACTCTTCTTCTAACCAACAAAAACATCGATACTTTGCTGCAGATATAATAAAAAGGAGGTACGAAAAAAGGCTACAAGGTACATTTCATCTCAGTATGTGCGCAACTCTGCCAGTGACATTAATAGAAGCAAAGCATCAAACACAAAATAACCCCATCTCTCTCCAATTTGAATGTGAGCAGGTGCCAGGAGCTACAGATTAGTGAGAAATACACAGAGTTCTGAAAAATTCAGGAGCAAGATTTTTGAAGAAGTTCTAATGTTATTGAAAAAAATGTTTAAATTCTAACTTAAATGTCAGTGCTGAGATGTTTTAAATAAAAATCTGAGAAGAAATCAGAAGAATAAAAAGTTTTTGCTGCTTGATGTACAGTATTACAGCCCTGACCTTGAAATTATAGGAATCCATACCATATGGTATGAAAAGAGGACGGCAGTCAACAACTGCTATCATAGAAAGAAATGTAAGACTTCATTCTTTCCAGTATGCTCTCATACCTACCATTGGCATCAATAAGAGTTGCATATGCATATGGAGACCCATAATTATACTTAGATGAAAATAAAACTATTGTATTACTGAACTTTTGATAGCTAAAGCAACATTGCTGGAAATATCATTAATATCTCAATTGTTATTGTGCCAAAAGTTTTCACTGAGTTGCACTCATGTGATCAGTGACACAGGTGCCAACTTTTCTTGGCGCCGGTGGGTGCTTGCACCCGCCCCCAGCCCTGCCTCTGTCCCAAAGTTCCTGCCCAAACTCCAGCCCTCCCTTCCCCTATTGGACTCCTCCCCAAATCCCAGCCCTGTCTCCTCCCCCGAGCATGCAGTGTTCCCCCTCGCCCCCCTCCCGCCCAGGCTTGCCGCACAAACCAGCTGTTTCGCGGCTCAAGCGCTGGGAGGGAGGAGGAGAAGCAGGACAAGGCAGTGCACTCAGGGGAGGAGGCAGAGCAGAGGTGCGCTAGGATGGGGCAGGGAGCTGCCAGTGGGTGCAGAGTACCCACCAACTTTTCCCCATGGGTGCTTCAGCCTGGGCACACCCACCGAGTCGGCATCTATGATCAGTGAGAATACCAGGAGTTTAGGCTGGAGCAGAGTTTGGCACATTCAGTCTAAGAAAAGTAATATTATATTCTATACAAATAATTTGGATCTGTAGCAAAAAAAAATGTAATTGTTAATATTAGAAAGAAAGCAATATACTCTTCCATTTCCTTTAATGGCCAAACAAAAATCATTTGAGACCTATGTAATGCTGACAAACCCTGGTTGCCGGTAGGCAGGATCAAACCTGGGCCCTCTAGAGTTTAGTTCATGAGTCTCTACCACATGAAGCTAAGACTGCAGAGCAGACTCTTTTAACTCTCCCTCTTGAAGTGGTCTTGGTGCTACTAAATGGGAAGAACACCACACTCAGGAGGTATGTGGGTTACACAGCACAAAATGGAGCATTAAAAACAAAATTCATGTAAACATTCACAAATGGCAAAAGTATGCAAAATAGCCTACTTACATTGGCTTTGCAAGGAAGGTAAACAAAGCAAAAAACAAAAAGTGCATTAAAATGTGGCTTTAAAACTCAAAAACTAAGTGCCTTTGCATCGTGTTACCAGGCAGAACCTGTTTGTTTCCAGCTTTCTACAAAACAAATCTATTTTGGATAAAATAAAAAGATGAATGTGAAGATACCCTTACCTCAGCATAGCATTTTTCCCATCACTCCTTGTACACCTAACCTGCCTGGTCTGATAACCTATCTCTACATCCCATGGCTTGGAATAGTGGTGGGATTTATAACTTTCCAGTTTGAATGTGCTTCGTTCTGCAGAATCTGAACTGAAATCCAGCATAGTTCTTCCAGTAAGACTAATTTCTTTAAGGTGAGGCAACCTGCATTTACTCCAAAGTCCAGCTTGAAGACTGTAAGTGTATTCCTCTTCCCCAAGAGAGCATGAGATAGGGACATCACAGATTCTTGATTCAGTAAGGTTTGGACAATTGGAACCACCATAGAGCGGAGGAGAGATAACAAAACGAGTTCTGTGTTGTAAACTCTTCACACAGTCTTTGCTGCACTCAGACCATTTGGAGAATTCTGATACAACACAATCCCGTGGACAAGGTATTAGACAAGCTTGTTCTACAGGTGGCTGTGGTATAAAATATTCACATATTTCACTGGCAGCTATGGTTCTATTCAGTTTCTGAATACAATGTACACTTCTGTGCTGTAGCCCATGTTGTGCAGTCACACAATCTGTAGTCCTTGGTTTGCCTTCACCATGAGCAAAAGGAACAAGCACACACATCTGCCATTCTGAAACTTCCCACTCAAAGAGTTCAAGGTGCCAATCACATACTTGAAAGCAGCTCCTTTGGTTTTCAGGTTTGTCCCTCAGTTCACAGTTTGAATGGTGGGTTGTCCAACCTTCTACGTGGACACACCACACTGCTCGACTCCGAATACCACCTGACCCGCAGTCACCTATACATTGCCCCCAATGACCTATGAAAGAAAGAAAACATTGAGCAAATCGTTAGAATGCTCTTGTGAAGGAAAAGTGAGATAATCCATTTCAGAAAGACTAATTAGAATCCATTGTTGCCATTAATTCATACTAAAACCCTTCGCCTGAAGTCAATGAGAGTTCAGCTAATAGCAAGATCAAGCTATAGAACAGTATATCACAGTTTCAATATATCAATAAATAATTTTCATCTGGACTCTGCAGGATGCTGAATGCATCCTAAAAGCCAGACTTGACTCTCTGCCCATTGACATCACTGGGAGCTAACCCCTTTCAGAGCTTTGAGGAAGGGGGATCATCAGCCCTCATGTTTCTAATCCTGATCAATATGGGAAACTTCCAAAAACAGTTTCCCATATTTACACAAATTCTCCCTAACATCCAAAATTATAGACTGCCAATGACATTTCTGTAATAAAATGCATCCAAAAGCCTAAGGAAACACCACATTTCATTTCCACATAATTTTTACACCAAAAAAACTAATATGAATCTGGTTAAAGGAATAGCAGTTTAAAAGAAAAAACTCAAAAGTCACGTTAGACAAAAGAATAAACATTATTAATGGGGCAAGTAGTTAATGGTAAGACAGGTGAATCATCAGACATGTCAAAAAAACAGGACAGATTTAAAAAAAAAACTAGAAAAACAAGCTCCTGCTCTTTGCCAGAGACTGAAGTAGAGGAACTGACTTTTCTAACCTTATCTACTATTGTATGTACTATAGGCCAGGTTTTGTGAGGTGCTTCATTTGGGAGCCGATGATGTTTAACAGCTAACAGAAAATGGTCAGCATCTCACAAGCACTGAACTTTAAATTATGCTGGAGAAAATAAATTTAATATGTACTGCAACTGGAAACTTCCTGGTACCATAGATGACATCAAGGACAGAGACCAAAAGGAAACTTTTTATGAAATTTTGTAACTGCATATACAAACACATCAGAACTGTTAAGCTTAGTTATGTGAATCTTATCTAATGAGTTGCTAGTACATTTTTTTAAAAGACAAATGTTTCATGAAAAAATAATTTTCTATGGAATAACTGATATCAAGTTTATACTATATGAAATTGCTGGCAACCTTGGGAAAAAAGAAAAGAAACCTGGACTGAATTTATTATGTTAAAAAAAAGAATACAGCCAACCTGACATGAGAGCTAAGTTATTAATATCATTCCTTACCTTAGAAAGTTTCCAATATACAGCCAATAATTTCATTAATGACTTGGATAAAGAAGAGGAGAGTATGCCTATAAAACTTGCAGATGACACCAACCTTAAAGGGGATTGCTAGCTCTTTGGAGGAAAGGATTTGGGGGCTATAATGATCACAAATGGAATATTAGTCAACAATGTGACGCAGTTGCTAAAAAGGTAACATTCTGGAGTCAACAACAAGAGGGTCATATATAGGGCATGGGAGATAATTGCCCCACTCTACTCAGCACTGGAGAATCCTCAGCTGGAATACTGAGGACCACACTTGAAGACAGACATGGAAAAATTGAGCAGAGAGCAGAGAAGATAAACAAATATAAAAGGTTTAAAAAACCTGGCCAAACAGGAAAGGTTAAAAAAGTTGGTTATGTTTGGTCTTGAGAAAAGAAGACTGAGTGGCAGACCTGATAACAGTCTTCAAATGTTAAGGGCTTGTATAAAGACAAAAAGAGCTTAATCTGAAACAAGAGAGATTTAGGTTAGATCGGAGGTAGGCAACCTATGACACGCATGCCAAAGTGGCACACGAGCTGATTTTCAGTGGCACTTGTACTGCCCAGGTCCTGGGGTCTCTTCATTTTAATTTAATTTTAAATGAAGCTTCCTAAACATTTTAAAAACACTATTTTTTACATACAATAGTTTAGTTCTATTTTATAGACTTATAAAAAGAGACCTTCTAAAAATGTTTAAATGTATTACTGGCACTCGAAACCTTAAATTAGAGCGAATAAATAAAGACTCAGCACCACTTCTGAAAGGTTGCCGACCCCTGGGTTAGATATTAGGAAAATCTGTCAGTTAAGCACTGGAATAGGCTTCAAGAGAGGCTTTGGACTCTCTATCATTGGCTGGACAATACCTGTCAAGGATGGTCTGGTGTAGCTCATCCTCTCTCAGTGCAGGGGGTTGGACAGATGATCTCTCAAGGTCCCTTCCAGGAGTACATTTCTATGATTCTAAATATTGGATTTAGGTCCAGGCAGCTAAGTCCTTTTATAGATGTAGCCCTTAGAAAACTAAATCTTCTTTTCAAGAGTGACAAACACATCAGAGACCAATTCCCATTGATTCCAATTGCACTTAGGTGCCTAAATCTCTTTTGGAAAAGGAACTAAGTCACTTCTGAAAATTTTATTCCTTGTGCCTGTATTTTCCACAATTAGATTGAGTAGTTGAACAGAGGCACACAAATATTCTGAACAGGAAAAAGCTGCATTAAACTATATGATAATATTAAAATATGGCATATATTTCAAGAGAACTATATAAACATCTGCTAATAGATGAAAAATAGCTTTTAAAGAGGATTTTTAAATCATATCACTTATAATGATCTACTGGCACTTTAAATATACATTCTTGACATTTCTTGTAAAACATTTCCACACTGAATCTAAAAATTATCTAAATATAAAACAACTGACTAGTTAGATGCTGCCATCATTCTAACAGTAATAGGCAGTCATATCATTTAAATATTACTGCACTGAATGGATTTATGAAATGTTGATCATTGAGGAGTAATTACTATAAAGAAGAAGAATGCAGCTTTTTCATTAGTTGATTATATCATCATATATTCATCCTAAGAAATTTTAACAGATTCTAGAAGATGTGCTTTGTTTGGTGCAGAAAACGCTGTATTATTACTGACAAATTAACATCTGCTTAAGAAATATATTAGCTTAAGTATAATATTCAGGCTTCAACATAGTTCATGCAAATAGCTTTTTAATTAAATTATTCATTTCACTGGATTAGTTAAAATGATACTCAGCAGCATATCACACCATCGCTGTAAGACTTTTCATAGGGATGAAAGATTTTCAGAGTTTAATTAGTGTGATGTACACAGCAATGTTTACTGGTTTTAGAGCTATACATCAAAGTAGCCTAAAATACCAGAAAGGAACGTAGGGTATAAAGAAGGGATGGCCAAAGTGCACTTGCCAAAATGCATTATTAGAATGAGTTTACACAATACTGCAGTAGAATTGTTCTTCTCTGTAGTTTTTTGCTCAACAGCTAATCCATAAAATAGCTTCAACTTTAACAACAATCACCATGACTGGGTAACGAGAAGAAGCCTGAGTACAATTTTATGTCAAATGTGAATTTAGGATAAAGAATAACTAAAAAAACTACAGTCAAGCAAGACACGGCAGTAATGAGACTGTCACTGACCACAGCCTCCAATTGCAATGATTGTGTGGTACACATGCCAGGAAATCTGCTGTATGCCAGAGACTGGGGAGGGGGAAAGCTAAGTGTAAGCTAAGAAAATCAGATGCAGGACTCATTAATATGGATTCGCTGCACCTCTTGATAATCTCTTTTGGACACAAGAGCAAACTAATCCACAATGCTTCATTGCTCAGCCAAATTTCCTGCTGTATAGCTTAACAGAGTGGAAGGATGCAGATATTTGCACTCAATAGTGTGCTCTGTAGTTAGCAGTTAATTATGTTTAGGAGCAATCTTAAATTTACATTTTCTCCATAAATAAATCTAAGATCAACTAGAAGTATCAGTAGAATATGAACAATGAAATACTTTATTAGAAATCACAAAATGATGACACCAAAAAGGAAGCATTCTGGAATGATGTTAGTTGTTCTCGTCTTATATAGAAGGCCACTCTTAATTAAAGCTAAAGAACAAATAAAGTGAACTTTATGTGAGAGAAATCAGCCTATGAAAAGTGGGAAATCTCCATCAGACATAATGAAAAAACAGTTTACTGCCCAAAATTCGAGCAATGAAATTAATTCTTTTCTGACAGAGCAATTTATACTAGCAATAAAGGATATCATAGGTCTCCTTTATACCATAGTTGAATGTCCATGGATTATATTGGCAAGAGGGGCTTATCTTAGATAACATTTACTTATTAACTTCTAGTCTGACTGATTTTCATTGGAGGTAAATAATTCAATAGATCATCATAGTTGTCAGCCAAAGTAGTACACGTCTTAACAAACAACATATAGATGCCATACTGGGATGGTCCATGTACACAAGGCCTTTTCCTACCAAGTATCACCCTTAATATATAAATTGTAGAGTAAACAATATTACATACCCAGTCAAAAAACTAATGGGAGGGAAAGCAATAAAGAAAGAAGCTGAGAACAAGAGAAAAAGACATAAGAAAAATTTCCATAAGAGACACTTGAGAGTCAACAAATGATTTCGTTACATAAGGGAAATTCACAGAACTAAAACTCAGCAACAACAAGAACTGGTAAACGCTCAAGGGAAATATGTGATTGGTGAGTGTGTTACATTAAGTTAAACGTATTCAAAAAGGCTCTGTAAGACCTCAAGGTCTAGAATGCAGGCCTGCAGCATTACCAGGAAGAGCACACCTGCAGACTGCCACTCAGCAACAACTATAACCAGCCTGAGTGCCACTTCCCATGACCCATAGTGGAAACAGACCATGGGAAGCTCCATCACAGGGTTTGACAGACAGCAGCTTCATGCCTCTTGATTGGCTCCCTGTCTTGTATAAAGGGGTATGCCAAGAAGCATCCCAGAAAGAGTGCGGATCTCCTGTAGTTGCCATGATCATTCCTGCTCTTTGCTCCTGAATTCCTGACTTTGACCTCAACTCGATTTGGACTTCACCACCTGACTCGGACTCAGCCTGGAACCCGACTACAAACTCCCCTGTTACTCCCAGCCTCAGGTTTGCTCCTGGTCTGATCCTTGGCCCGGAGTACCCTTATTGGGATTCTGACAGGCTGGATGGAATTTAGCCTGCTGAAGTATGAACTGGACCGATGTAGAGTCTAAGAGCAGGTTTACACTACGGGGCTAAGTCAAAAGTAGCTGGAGTTGCATAACCTAGGTCAACTTTTTGCAGTGTCTACACTGCACTGGGTCAACAGGAGAAAGTCTTCCGTCAACTTACCATATGCTTCTTGTTCCAGTGGAGTACCAGAGCCAATAGAAAAATAATCGGCCTTCAATTTAGCGGGTCTTCAGTAGACCCGCTAAATCAACCCTGGTGGATTGATCACTGCACATCGATTGCCCAGTAAGTGGAGACAATCCCTAAGAGTCTGCTAACATAAGCCAAAGCTCTCAGCTTCACAGTGATCCATCAAAATGGCTACTTGCCATCTGAGAAAATTTCTGTCCAAAAATTTAGACCAGTTCTAATCAATAAAGCACCATAAGTATTTATAAGGACATGCTGTGATTTACAATACGGCTCTGTTACACTACTCTGGCAATGAAAAAAGAGCCTTAAATCTTTCATACTTGTTTTATACTCCTAGGGAAATTCTCCAAGAACAACGGAACAATTCACTAAGCAGGCAGGTAGCTATACTATGCTCTGTTCAGGGGACAGAGCCTGTTGAGGGGACTGAGCTCCCCATGTAGACACTCCCAGTTCCACTCCACCCCAGTGATGATTTGTCTCCCTGCTAGCTGCTCAAGCCAATGGGCCTGTATTGTCAGGGAGGGGCACATGACTGCTCTTGTGGCTTCCTTTTGCTTCCCATCAGAAGACATTTTCCTGTGGGGAAGCAAAGAAATCTGCAGGGACATGAATTCTGAGCACACTCAGTAGCACAGAATTTCCCCAGGAGTACTATATATATTCCATACTTGCGGTGTGTGTAACCTGTCCCATCTAGTAGCACTGAGACCACTTAGAGAGAGATTAATGAGTCTGCTCTACAGCTTTAACTAATGGCCATATGGCTTTTAGCTCACACATTTAGCTTCAGAAGTCCCAGGTTCGATCCTGCCCGCCAAAGATTGGGGTCAGTCGGTGTTCCATGTGGAGTTCCTATTCAGTAAATTAAGGTATGTCTTCATTGCACAGTTAACCTGGTTTTAGATCCAAACCACTATACCACATAGAAAAACCTTTGACTTAGGTTTCGAGCTGGTTTAAAGCCTGGCTAGCTAACATGGTGGAATGTATAGATGAAAACCTGAGCTCTGGCTTAACTCAGGCTGGAACGTGTCACTGTTTTAAGGTAACTAGCTTTCAACACCACTGCTCTCCCTCAGTCCTCTCAAGGTATGCCCACTTAGATCCCAGACCTCTAGCCTTTACCTGTGTCTGAGCAGAGATCCATGTCCTACTGCCTTCTAACTGGGAGTTTTCTGGCTGCCATCACCTTGTACTTCACTGTGACAATCCCAAGCAGGTCTGGCAAATGTCCAGCCCTTGCTCCTTAATTTCTGTCCAAGACAAGGACAGAATTTTTACCAGTGACTACACAGCTCTTAGAAAGCAGAATCCTCTTATTTAGGAACAAAAGCATACAAAGAAAATATTTAAAAAATAAAAGGATCTAAGGGCTTTACCTGTAGCTCTTCTGTCCTAAGAGGATCCTAGCATGTTCCAGTCTTTCCATCTCTTCAGCAGGGTAAAGTCCTTCCATGGACAAAAGGTCATTTCCATTTGTTGGATCAAAAGGAAGACCCTTGAGCCCATTTTCCAAAAGCCTTCATCTCCCAGCCTCCTAACAAATAAAGCCACTTACTGTCCCCACCCACAGCGGGCCCAAGCCTCAAAGGGCAGGGTATCTACATAACCAGCTTTGGGATTTTCTATTAATCATTCCCACATGATCTTAATTCCTGAAGACCTTGACAGGTCTCCCCAACCAGCCAGCGTACCCTCTGTAACTCAGAGAGATATACATCACTTTTATAAAATCGAATACAATTATCTCAAGATACACCAGTGCTTATCATTCCTGTCTCAGAACACACCCATTTTGTATGGAGAACACAATCAAAATCATACCAATGCTAAGAATCCTCCAATGCCCATCCCACATTTCCCTCTGCAAAGGACAGACAAGTTCTCCCACAACTGACCAGAAAAGTATCCTAGAGTGCCTCAGCACAAAGAACCATGGGGATATGGTTATGGGCACACACAGGCAAGTGCAAAAAAAAAAAAAAAAAAGAATGAGGACACAGAAATGTAGGTGGAGCTTTGCTGTGAAGATGTTCAGACCTGGGGTAACTGGGTTGCTCAGACACCATGCCAATCATGCAGGTTAACTCTGCAGTGAAGACTATAGAAGTTGGAGTGAGTGCAGACTTGTTGGATCTGCCAAGGATGAGAGTTCCAAAAATCTACAACAGTATGAAAAAGTCCTCCTTAGTTCTCCTGTATAGTCATAGAAGAGGAGGAACTCAATCAATATAGAACATAAGAATGGTCATACTGGCTCAGACCAAAGGTCCATCTAACCTAGTGTCTTGCCTTCCAACAATGGTGAATGCCAGGTGCCACAGAGGGAATGAACAGAACAGATAATCATCAAGTGATCCATCCCATCACCCATTCCCAGCTTCTGGCAAACAGAGGCTAGGAACACCATCCCCGTCCATCCTGGTTAATAGCCATTGATGGACCTATCCTCCATGAACTTATCAAGATCTTTTCTGAATCCTGTTATATCTCATCATCATTCACTAAAAATGAGAAAATTAAAAGGGACACTCTGGAAAATTTTAATACGACATAAATAGATTTTACAGAATGTCTCAAACTGTTTAACACTACAGTAATAATGATGCAAGAGCAGTTACTAAATTAAATCAATCCAATAAAAAAAAATCTATAGATCATTTTATTCACCACCTTTTATCTGACAGAAAAAGTCCATATTGCTTATCTAATTCAGTTACCAAGTAATATAACACAGTAATTGTAGCCTGTAATCTGAATTGCTTTTCATGACTATAGACTAAAAATTATGCAATAATTAAGCTCACAAGGACACAATGACATTTGCTCTTATACTCTGACATGCAGGGCTCATGAACATCAGAAAAAAACAAGCTATTTAGATAATGAGTCTATATTGGGAATAAATTGTTTCAGTACTAAATATCAACCCTAAAATGTGCACTTTAATAAGGACTGCTTAAAAAGCATGTTATTGCTTAATAAGGATGGCTATTATAATTATGATTTGTTTAGTATGACATTTAGCTGACTTGCCGTCAGTTCACTATCTGAGAGATTATTCAACAATAAATCTCTTTTAAAGTTTGTCCCCATGGCTATGTACTCATTTTATGAACTCAGGGACAAAATTAGCAATTAATTAAATATTTGTGTTAGTAATTTCAAACAGATATTGTCCAAGTCACATTTAGTATATAAAACAATAAAAGAACCCTGAAGAAAATGAATGGGCAATAACTCTAGCAGTATTATTTTTCTTATGTTTTTTTATTTGTGTCTTTTGGCAGAAATCATAAAAGAAAGGTTATATTTAGAAAACAAAAATATATGGAGGAGGATTTGTACACGGCTGAAACTATGTTTATTTTAAAATAATGTATTAATAATCACAGTATACAAAAACCACCAAATATAACAGCAGCAAATCATGGTTTTATTACTACCAGACTGAAGAATTACTTCAGGCAGTTTCTAGCATTACTCGTCAAGATCATAACAGTGTACTTGGACTGAATATTTGAAGTTGGCATAAATCCAAAATCTTTCCATGTGATCACATTTGAGTCTGATACAATAGAAGGCTACACATTTTTATTTGTCTTCATAGATAGGTGCTGCTCACTCAAACAAAATGTTAGTTTTGTTTATAATATTTTGTAACATTATGAATTATTGGTCACTAGTTGCAAGGAAAAATCAGTTAAAACTGGCTTCCTGGAAAACTCTACTAGAAATTTACTCATAAAATCCTGTTTATCAGTGGAAACAATATGAGAAAGAGTGTAAATGAAACTCACATAGATTTCAATGGGAATTGAATACACGTTTTAAAATTTGCATTTTTGGAACTGAGCCGAAATCAAGAAGTATTAGTCAAACCTCTGTGAGCTTTGGCAGTTTAGACAAAAAGGAAACAGAGCCAAGTCACTGTGGATTTTATAGGACACTGGAAGTGTTGTTTGTAAAACTGAAATTCACTTGCCTGTCCAATTTAGAGATGGGAGAAAGCGAGACCCCTCTGTTCAGATACCCTGGACTTTGGTGCTCTTTATTTTTAATATGCATACATTGTTATAAGTCCCCCACACCTGCTTTGTGAAACTCTAGCATTACAAACCTGGCAAATTCTGTAGATCCAGATACATCAGCACAGGGGTTGTGTTAGAGGTATGTCTCAGGGAAGAGAGAATGAGAGGAGAGTAGTTAACAATGGATAACAGTGTGGGGAGGACAGGAAAGAAAAAAAAGAAGAAATTCAGTTTTAGACCAATTAAATTTGAGGACATGGCAGTACATCCAAGATATGACATTGGAAAGACAAATCTCAGCTGAAATATTGATTTTTCATCTTGGTTGTACTTAATTGTCTCAATTCTTTTGCTATTTATTATTAAACAACAATCCAGCAAAAGATCTTCTACTATAATTTATATGAAAGATGCTATAAAAATAAAATTGTATTGTATTTGTAGTGTGTCTTACTGAGCATGTAAAATTCCTCTGATTTTTCTGATTAATTTTAAATATGTGCAGCGCTATTTTAAAATTTCATGACACAGTATTAAGTAATTCAGAGTCTTAGTTATTCATCTTACTCTAGATTTGAATAAGGATGAAGTTTAGTGATTTACAGCAGTGCAGTGGTCCCCCCCATTTTACAGTTAAAATCTTCACATTATTATCCACCTGGGGATGCACCATAGACACACTCCACCAAATAAGATGTTCTGCAATAATGGATAAAGAACAACGCTGCTTATGAAGATCCAATGATTTATTAACCTCTTGGCACTGGGAGGCAGAATTTCTCAATACTAAGCACTAATGTAAATTGGTGTTGGATTGTGTGCCCACGTTAAGGAGACAGCCTAGGGAAACATACTCCCTCTTTTCACTCCCTACTTTGGGAAACAGGAAAACACCTCCCATACAAAGCTGTTTCTACAATACCGATATAGTATTTTTTGATAGTGAATTAGGAGAAACTTTCTGTCTTGATAACTCAGACAATCTGAAAGACAGGTCACATTTTATAGTAAGGTTCAATTCCTAAATGTTTTTCACTGGTTAATAAATGATTAATAGACATCATCAACATGCTACAGGCATGAGTAGTGATCATTGTAACTGCAACAAACGCAGTTATCTATGTCTGTAGAAAGTGTTATAGGTGTTTATAAGCAAGCGCTTACTTTCTCTAACAATGTACAAGAATTATGTAACCATTTATTAAAATAACTATTAATCCCTTATCAGCTATTTACAAATGCACCCTTTATACAAAGTCTGACCCAAAAAAATATTTTTTTTAAATCAGAGTGCAAAGCCCTCAGTCAAAGCAAAATGATCAGAACCATCGGGTCCCTAGTGAAAAAAAACAAGAACCACCCAATATAAAGCCCCTTAGAGTACTGTATTTGTAAGTTTCCCTTGCTTGGAGTCAAATTCACGATTGTGACTGAGGCGTCCTTCCACTCTGACAATGCAAGATCCCTCCAGACATGATCTCAGGTGCATAATCTAACCCATAGTTTGATAGTTGCCACATCAGCAAAAGCATTTTCCCCCCCTATTCCTTTCACAGACCTTACTCCATCTGGCTTTTATGCCCATAAGAGAACTATTCCAGTTTATTCGTCAGCCATGAATAAGGTCCAGGTTTGATATCTGGACCTGCTTGTTCACTAATCAGACCTGTAAAGGGTAAAACTGCTGCAGAGGCATTCTACTTAGCCAGAAAGAGAGTGACCCACACATCTCTCAGCAGTGAACTATACCAGATGATTTATGGAGTAGCATTAATGGATTCCAAAGGGAGCCATAACCAGGCCATCTCTGCTAGAGGTTGATTGCCCTGACACAGGGCTACAGTAGGAAAGTTAAAGGGGAAACTGTGGCAGGTGGTTCAACATCTTTTGGGAATTCAAGCTCCAAAGCCTAAGGAGAATTCTTACACGGATTCAGAAACAATGAAATATATTTGGCTTAAATGACAAAGAATTGCTTAAATCACAAAGTGTTGTATTAGGCCCCTGAGTGAAACCTCAGGAATAAAGTTGATGTGTTTATAAAATGTCAATGCTTAGAATTAAAGATAAATCTCTGCACCGCATCATGTAGTCTTTTTCTCAAGCAAAATTCCCTTTAATTTCAATGGGTATTTCACATGAGCAAGGAGTGCAGGACTAGACCTTATACCTGACTTTTGATAAGCAAACACATTTCCGCAACCTATTTTAAAAGACCAGTCATCTGGATTTTCTAATTCTCTTGTGAAGCTAGAGTTATATTTGCCCATCTCTGTGTTTTCAGTTGTCTGGGTTTTTTTCAAAGCAATTTTGACAGGCAAGAAATTAAGTTTGTCCGACATTAAAAGCAAGTGTGAAAACTGTACTACTCTGACAAATGGACTATGCACTTGAGATAGAAAAACCTTTGGCACCTGGAGTAATAAGCTATTACTGATTGAGACTGAAGATCAGTTGTCCCAGAGTTGCAATTCCCTCCCACACAACACATTGTGCTGCTTCTTGCCCCGACACACATCTGCCCATCCATTATAGTCACTTTTAGGGAAAACCATTAATGACTTTCAGTAACTAATAGCTGAATGCATTTCATAGCTTGTGGGGAAAAGAGTCAAATCTGGTACGCTTCAGAGCAAGTGTCACTCTAAAAAAACATCAAGGAAGTTCACCACAAGAATCTGTCGGTTTCAGTAAGAATTAAAAACAGTCTAGCTCTTAGATGTGTTGTAGCCACTTTGCACCAAGCCACAAACACAATCCCACTAACCTCATGTACTCTGACCAGTGGAGTGTTTTTATCCTATGCCACACATCCCTGAGGTAAGGTGAGGGTAGGAACAAGGGAACATGGCCAGGCATACCTGCTCCCTGCAACAGCCCTATGTGTGTGCTTTGCTTTTGACCAGGAACTGTATCAGCAACTGAACAGTCTCAGGACTGACTGGATTGGGTGCAGGCACCATAAAGTCATCTTTTCCCTCTTACATCTGCTACACTTTAGCGATACCAACCACACCAGCCCACTGACTTCATATGGTCTGTTTTAAGTACCTCGTTCTGTCATTGAAGGAATTTTCATTAAGTTTCAATAAGATTTAAAGATTTAAAACAGCACTCTGAATTTTATTAAAACTTCGTCATTGACACAGCTTGGCAAAACTGAAACAGATTTTTTTAAAATAAAACATTTTATAATTAAAATGCAGCTCTATGGATTCTTAGGCAGTAAACAGTTATTCTAGAATCAAAGATACAGGACAGAATCTCACATTCAGCAAAGCACCTAACCAAGTGATTAAGTTAAGTGCTTAGCTGAGTAAGAATTAAGTGTTACATAAAATTAACTGTTTACACACTTTGCTGAAATCAGAGCTATAACTCCCACAGTTATATAAGAGTTTGGAATAAGCATGTTTTCATCATATATTATCAGTAACACAGCAGTTCTGTCAATGCTTCCATGCTGTAGGTTTCTATCCTGTTTATACAAAATAAAGTTATGAAAAGCAGAAAAGTATCCTAACAAGAGATTTGTTAAACAAGTCAAATCCTGCTTATTAAATCTATATTTCTCTATGTGATAAAAGATTTAATTATTATTTCTCCATGGCAAAACAGAAGAAAATCAGAGTTTTATTAAGAGACACCAGAGAGAGAAGCATTTATATTTAAATACCTTGCGTATACATTAGCAAACGATATCATGAACATGCTGTGATAATCAGGGTCTACCCTTGGGGAGAGCAGACAGTTTTAAACTCCAGAAATGAGCAACTGAACCAACTGATTGCACACTGTATTACTGTACTATAAAAGTATATCAAGTAAGGTCTTTTAGGAAAGCTTGTAATGTTCTGAACTTGACGATCATTATGAAATACATAGATTAATAATCACAGTCTGTGAATGTATTTATGTATGTAAAAATTCTGCTCATAACCTGTACTATAACTGCAACTACACCTCAACAGTAGGGTGGGGCACCTCCCATGCCAGTTCTTTACCGGAAGCCAATTTCAAGTACTTCTCCACTGTCCAGCCCCAGAAAAGACAATGATGGAGAGTTAATGAGAAGACAGTGAGACATCCTTGCTAGAATTTCCCCACTCTGAATAACCATGAGTCACCATGCCTGGAGAGAAAAAAGGAAAAAGCCTTCTTTTTTAAGAAAAGGCTTGGAACTGAGGTTTCTCATCCAGAAACTGAGGCAGAGATGGATTAAGATTTATTGTGGCCCTGGGCACAAAGGACATTTGGGCCCCTCACATCCCGGAGGCTCAAGGGCACCAAAACCAGAGAGACAGGGAATCATGCCCTCCCCACACACTTTTAAAAGTGGACAGGCCATGCCTGCCCACTTTTTAATATGGATATAGTAGCCTTGGGCAGGTGCAAAGCAGCAGCATTTGTAGGGGCAGGGGATGTTGCCCTCCCAGATGGCAAACCTCGGGCCAAAGGCAACAGGAGGAGCAGTGCCACACATGGTTGCTGCCTCCGGCACAAAGCCCAGGGGGGGCAGCCTGTCACTGGGAGCAGGAGGGACCCAGCCTGGCAGCAGCAGGACCTGGTGGAAGCAGCCTGGCAGGCAGAGCTGGGCACAGGCAGTGAGCAAGCCCAGGTGGAGTGTGACCTCCCTGAGGTTCCCTGCTGCCTCCCAGCTGAGGCAGGGCCTCCTCTCCTTGCAGCGTCTGTTCTGCCTGTGCCGGGCAGGGGGGCATGAGGCCTGATCGGAGCCCCTGCCCCCGGAAGTGGCATTCTCCAGGGGACAGGAACACAGGCCAGGGCCTGCTCTCAGGCACCCCAGCCGCCTCCCAATGGCCGACTCTTACCACTGCCCTGCTCCAGCTTCTGGCTTGGCTAGGGCCTTGGGGAAAGGAAGACAAGCAGGGGGCAGGCACTGGCACTGCTGCCTCCCCGCTACTTCTCCCGAGGTTCTAGTGCTTGGGGGGCCCCAAACTGGCCTGGGCCCCTGGGCACAGGCCCTGTGCATTAATCTGCCACTGAACTGAAGGACAGGATATAGGCAGGAAGCTGAATCTCTCCTAGAGCAGGAATATGCTGGGAAACTGTTCAAAGGCAATAGGTAACTTCTACCAGAAAAAGGGATTTTACCTTATATGGAAGTGTAAAGCCGGAGGTTGCATCTTTATTTTCCATGTAACTCATATACGTTTTCTTTTTCTTATATTTCACCTTTGAATCTGTTTGTTTCCATTAAATAAACTTTCGGTTTATTTTTACTGAAAGCTCGTCTCTGGTGTGCGAACTGTGTGGAGAGCGTATGCTAAGGTGAACTGGTAACTGGAGTTTCATGCGTCTCAAGGTGTGATGAACAAGAGAGGAATGGCCCAAGTACCTGGTACTTGAGAACATGGGAAGTATGGATTTGGCAAGACTTGGGATTGGGGGAGCTGTTGGTGTTCTCCTGCAAGGAGTAAGTAGACTGGTGAAAGCCAGGGTGATACCTTGACTATTGGTGTCAGGGAACTGAACCCTTGCTAACAGCCTAACCGCCCACAAAATTACAGGGCAATAGGTAACAGAACCCTTTACTGGTCTGGACGATCCCCAAAACATCACAGGTGCATATCAAAACACTTACAAGTCTACTCTTCCCTCGAAAATTGCATGCGTACAATTTTCATTAACATTAATGGTAATGATACAAGAACACTGAGTGCAAAAGGACGTCAACATGGCTACTAATTAGCATTCAAGGCATTCAAAGTGCACCAGAACTAGCAGGCCTATTTGTTGTGCAAGTGTAAGAAATTAAAGTGAAGAGTAGAAATACTAAATATGTACACAATACATTAAAAATGTGTATGCAATGCATTTTAGATGAGACGCTTCTTTCGATCTATTACTATATTGGGCAGATTTTCATTTTTTTAATTTACAGTCCATGTTTGTAAAGTAATATGTTTTCATGGTTTCAAGTTCTGGAAAAGGAAATGCTGCTAAACAGATCTAGAAGAGGGTGCACTGATTTACAGAACTTGGAAAGAGATATGTAGAAGTAAACATTATAAATTGCTCTGCCATGATTTCAAAATGGTGTCTCTTAAATGTTCTTTAGTAAATCAACCTGCTTGTCTAAAAGATTCTTAGAGAAAAGGCTGCCATCAAAAGGAATTTTGAATAGAGTCCAATCAATCTGAATCTAAGAGGAAGAGATAACCAACTTTCTAATGTAGAAGGTTGGGGCTTTATGATCCAGGTGCTTCCTTCCAAACCCTAGTGTGTCTGATCCTTTTATCATCTACTACATGGGAACATTTATATTTAATTTTTATTGCTAGAATTCCCATTTCCCTTATCTATGATAAAAGGGCTTAACTAGTTTGATGACTGTAGGAAGGAGCAAAAAAGATGAGGCAACTGCTCATTCCCCCAAATTAAATGGTGGTGCTGTAAACTCACTTTTGAAGATGAAGGGCCAGAAGACTCTAATAGTTAGAATTGTGTAGTTATCTTTTTAGACTTCAAACTTGATCTTGGAGAATGTGACCATAAAACTCCCTTGGATTCATACATTTTAAGGTCAGAAGAGATCACCATTCTTTTGATTATTTAGTATTTGCTTTACCATAGCACCTCAAAGGCCCAGTCATAGACCAGCATCCCATTGTGCTAGGTGGTGTACAAACAGACAAAAAAGATGATCCCTACCCCCAAGGAGTTTACAATCTACATATAAGACTGATGGACAGACAGACAAAGGAGTAAAAGAACACAGAAAATACTGGCCAGCATGACAGGACAGTGGTATCTGCTCACCAGCATTGTCAATTTTTTTTTTTTTGTAGGCATCACAGTGAAGGAAAGTTTTAAGGAGGATTTTGGGAAGGAAGATTAGTTTTGTGGATTTTTAGGAGGTGCTCCTCTTAAACACAAGTGACAGCAGGGGAGAATACACAAAGGTGTTTGTTTGAAAAAGTAACACATGGATCCTGGAGGCTGACATCACAGGCCAGTCAGAGGCTGGAGTTGGTATCTCAATAGCAAATGAGAGATGATAGGTTGGATGGGGATAGGCCTTGAAGGGCATGCAAGTGAAGACAAAATCTCTTATGTTTGGTAAGATCCATGAAGTGGAGCTAGTGGAAGGAAGCAAAGAGGTGGTAACATGGTCAAAGTGACAGCCTAGAAAAAATGAGAACAGAGTCCTGTGAAATTCCATAGAAAAACAGAGGAAGGATTAAGAGAGTCCTCAAAGGATGTGCTGAAGGACCAATCAGAGAGGCAGGAGGAGAACCAGGAGAGACCAGAATCACAGAATCCAAGGGAAGAGCATGGTCAACAATCTGAATGGCAGCTGATCAATTACAAAAAATGAGGATGGAACAGTGGTTCTCAGCTTTGGCTAGCAGGAGGTTGTTAGAGACTTTGGTGAGAGCTGTTAAATGTAGCATAAGGGGCAGAAGCTGCACTGAAGAGGATCTGAGATGGAACTGGAGGACTGGAATTTAAGACAGATTATAAACAGCACATACAGTGTGCATAGAAATGAAAGGGAGTAGGGGCAGTTTTTGGAGAGAGAAATGGGGTAAAGGATGAGGGTTTTTTCTAAGATGTGAGAGCTACAGCATGCTTGTATTGTTAAGTGAAAGAGCCAGAGCAGAGTGAACGATTAAAAAGAAGACTAAGGGAGGGGGAGAGTGGGTGCAAGGTAGATCAAGGACATGGGATGGGGTCACTGAAGCAAGTGAGAGGTTAGAAGAGGAAAGCAAACAAAAAAGTCTCCATCTGACACACGGGAAAAGGCGGAGAGAGCTGTAGGAAGGGAAGGGTGAGCCAAAGAGAAAAGGAAGATCAGGTTAAAGTTAATCAGTTCTCTCTCGGAAGAAATCAGTTAGATCCTGTGCAAAGAGAGAAATGAAAGCAGGAGGAGGGAAGGTTTAATGAGCGAGTCAACAGTGGTGAAAATGCAGCTGGAATTGCAGAAGTGGGGCTCAATTAAGCTGAAGTACAATTGTGTAGCCAGAAAGATGGCAGAACTGCAGAAAGAGAGAATGAATTTGTAGTGGAGGAAGTCAGCCTGGCTACAGGATTTCCACCAGATAAACTCTACAGCATGACAGCAGAAAAAGAGGAAGCAGATTTTACAGGTGAGCCAAAGTGTTATGGTTGACATGGTAGACCTTGCAGTAGGAGAGGGGGGAATAGTCAAAGATGGAGGAGAGTGAATGAGGGGAAAAAACCAACCACATATCTGGAAGAAAGGGAAGAGGGCTGAAAGTTTTCAGCACGGATGCATGGGAGTCACAGAAAGGCCAAAATGATAGGGCATAAAGAGGGGGCTAATGAGGCAATGCTGAAAGACCAGAAGATAGTCAGAATGGGGGCTCAGCAAGAGCGAGCAGTGCTTGGTGAAAACCAAGTCAAATGAACAGCCATGCTGGTGAATGGGTGAACTGAACCAAGACTGCAGGGTGAACGAAGAGAAGAGATCACAGAAATGTGAAGCTAAAGGTTGGGATGGGTTATCAACAGGGAAATTGAAGTCATCACAGATAAGTGTGGGAGATTGTGAGGAGAAGAAGAGAGAGATAGGAGTCAAAATCAGAGAGGAAGCTGATGAGGTGGAGTTGGGTGGATAGTAAATTTCAGCAGCATGAAGGGGAGAGTACAGAATAGTCAGATGCAGAGCTGTACAATAGATGAGAGTGGGAATGGGGAGAATGGGTTGGAAGAGGCAGGAACAAGAGAGGAGGAGCCCAACATCCCAACAATCATTCTAGAGATGCCAAGAGAATGGGAACAGGAAGGCAGGAAGAAGGGGGATGGTTGTGAGGTTAGGAATGGTGGCACAAAGGGAGCAGAGGTGATGGTGAGGATGAGTGTGGGGGCTGAAGATGGGGAGAAGGACAAAGGACCAAAGCTGGGACAAAGGAGGGTATGAATGTGGGTTCTGGATTTGTGCTGGTGGGAGGAGGGAGAAGACTGGGATGGAGAAGGGACGTTCACAAACACAGTTCCCAAATTAGAACAGAGAAAAGAGGGGAAAAACCAGAAAGACTGAATAATGCTGGGCTGTAGAGAATTACTACCTAAAGAGCATTTTCTTCCTCTGGATATTTTCTTCTTTTCAGTTTGTTCCTGTGAGCAAAGCTCAGACAAAAGCTAACGAAAAGTGGGGAACAGAGTCTTCAGACAGTCATAAATTCGTTGTCAGTAAATCAGCAAGAGCACAGGTACCCGTGACTGTTGCAGGAAGCGGAATATCAGCTGACAGTTCTGAGCAATGAAAAAACACAAACTTCTCTTTTTTATTTGCTGCACCACAAAAATTTGAATGAAGAAAAAAGAAAGCCGGATTTTCCTTTAGTTCCAGTGTACAGATTGACAGTTTAAAGTTGGTGTTTTTTCCCCTCAATCATTTCATGGAATTTCTTCATCCCATTTTATACGATGTTTAGTTTACAGGCTTTTTAATGGTAACTGTAAACCTTAGAGAGGATGCCTGTTTAGTTATCCTAATATTGTAGTAGCCAAGCATTTATGAATCTGCAGTAGTCAGGGCCAAATTAACTCTCCTGTGGGCCAGGGGCTATTAGATTTTGTATACAAGTCTTTCTCTCTGGGAGGGAGTTTGGTGCAGGAGGCGGTGCAGGGTCTGGGAGGCAGTTTGGTGCAGGAGGGGATTCTATCCTGGGGCAAGGGGTTGAGGTGCAGGAGTGGGTGTGAGGTGCTTACCACAGGTGGCTCCCGGCCGGCAGTGCAGCAGGGCTGCCTGCCTGGTTGCCATAGCCTCACCCTGCTCCCAGTAGCAGCTGGTTGCTAGCATGCCTCTGTGGCCCCTGGGGGGAAGCAGGTCTCTGTACACTGCCCGCCCTCACAAGTGCTGCCCCTATAACTGCAGGGACAGCACCGGGGGTCAACGCGCCTCTTCTCTCCTCCTCCCTCGCCACCCGCAGAGACATGCCAGCAGCCAGTCACTTCTGGGAGCAGTGTGGGGCCACACCATGCAGGCAGCTGCTTGTGCATCCCTTTTAGCAGCATTGAGATCGCTGCCTGTGATTTATTTCTGCAGGGCCCCTAAAGCCCCTGCCTTAATCCAGCCCTGGAAGTAGTTACTACTGAAGGATTGACTACAAAGGCTAAACTTTGTGTATATCCACAAACCACTTTTTAGCAACAGTTAAAAGCTTGATCTTTATAGGTTCTAAAAAAACCTACTGAGTGATATGCTTTCATTATGTCCCAGATTCTATTGTTTAGAATAGATCCACTTTTCCCCAAGGCCATCACAGGTGCAGCAGAATGGACAGAATAAAGAAAAATATTATAATAGTGTTTGTGGAACATATCCATGGGCAAATTTTTCCAGTGGGGGAGTTTAAACTGCATATTGAAATACATGTGTGTGCAGAAATCAGATAGTTGTGTAAACAAGGGATACCACATCCACATTTTTATAGTAAATGCAGAATCTGCATGCATATATGTTGTGTGCATATTGTACAGCTGAACTCAGGCATTTGTATTTGAAATTTCAGTCCACACTGCACTTGAGGATTTTTAGAGTTAAATTTTTATAGGCATGAGTAATCATTTAATGAGACTCACCCCAACAGGCTTTGAAAATGTAGCTCTTAATAGGTTAAATTAACAGGTTAATAGTGTGTAATGCAAGGATGTTCCCCAAAGCAGACTTTCACATTCAACTTGTTTCTAGTTCCTAGAAGTAGTTTCTTGTAACATATCTGTACTAATGTAATTATAGGTCCAGTACCCCCGTTACCTCAAATTGCAAAGATATTCACACATAGTGTCACCAATTGGCACAAAAGATTGAAAAACTAGAACAGTTTTTCATGTTACAAATAGATATTTGCATGAAAATTTAATTTTTCAAGAGTTTTTCTATGTAACCCCACGTGTTTTAAATTAAGCATGCATTGATTTCTAAATTACACCTTTTATAAAGGGGTCAAGTATAAATCTTGAGAGTGTTTTGAATTAAACGTTAGCACTGGTAATCTTTCTGCAGCATCTTTGTTCTGCTATGTCACCAACACAGCAAATCAAATGTTTTCAAATATCATTTCAGAGAGATGTTCATTTATCATCTTCATTTTAACTGAGAAAAGATAGATAACTGGGTCTGAAAAATAGAAATCTCATTATCTTTACCAGTATTGTCAAGAAAATGTAGTGGTTATTAATTTAAATATGCTTCAAAGAACTATTACAACTTTTCAAATATAATTTTAACAAGATAAAAAGGTGCATCTGTCACAAGCTGGTTTCAGTTCAAATGGGGTCATTTTTAGGTTCATCATGATTGGACATCATGTCCCTCAGCATGCTAAATACTGACAGTACAACAGTGTTACTGCAAATGTAATCAGAGCAGTGTATGAATTCAACTGATAAAGTGGGATTGCTGAAAGTATATAGCAATTACAAGATAATCTTTAAGCACTTGATCAAACTAAACATTGACTGCATATATAATAAGATTAACGTAAGATACATGTTCTTTTGGTTAGCATTTTTAATGTACACCTATTCTACTAAACAAAAATTCATTTACCAGTTAACCACAGTTTTGTCTAGATCTTATTTATAATTTTACTAAACATTAATCCATTATATTGTCACATTCCAGAGAGGTATCTGACTCAATTATTTAACTATTACTCCTTTTGCACTGGCAGAGAACTGTGTGCAACTGTAAATTCAATGTTCTAATCCATCACATATTGTAACTCAAATTTAGAAAGGTGAGAAAATGCATGAAAACTAAATACAAGTGCATCATTTAAAAATTCCACTTTGTCACTGTTTGTGTTTCTTTTCTCTTCATAGGTAAGAATAATTGCTCTATCTCGAAGGCCATGATATGGTAGCTGGGGGTGTATGTGAACTTTTGATAATGACCACCAGTGGACAGCAAGTTCCTTCCCCCCATTTATTTAATTCAAGTCTTCCTAGACCAGTCCAAGAAAGTAGAAAGAGGAACAATCAATGTTGTGTTGATCATAATACTTAGCACTTAGATAACACTTTTCATCCACAGACCTCTCAGCACTTTGGTGTCACTACCCCTACATTAGTGGCCAGCTGATTGACATACTTCTACTGGTTCATCAAGCAGCAAAAGAAAACTCAACAGCACCACAATTAACAGTAAACTGCATTTAGAAAGAACATTTTAATTAGCCAGACAGATGGACTACGTGAGCTGGTTGGGAAGACTGCAGAAACCAAACTTCCTGATTCTTCTTTAAAGCTCCATTTGCAAGTCAAAACTGCAGCAGTGGCCAAAAACTGATGAATGTAGGGTATTAACAGAACTTAGGGCATGTCTACCCTGGAACTAAACACATTCCGCTTCCCATGCCAGCTGACTGGGGCTCCTCAGTCTCAGACTAAGGGTCTAGTTAATTGCGGTGTAGACATTCTGACTTGGTCTGCAAACTCTGGGACTCTCCCACTGCACAGGATCCTAGAGCCCAGGCTCCAGCCCAGTGTCTGCACTGTAAGTAACTAGATCCTTAGCCTGAGCCCCATGAGCCTGAGTCAGCTGGCATGCCAGCTGTAGATGTTTAATTGCAGTATAGACACACTGTTAGAGAGACTAGCAGACTCATCTACCTGGCAACATTTTTAAGATGAAACTTTGTCACCAAAACATTCAAGTGAATTTGCATCAAATTCACCAAATTTATTTTTCCAGCCAAAAAACTCAATGTTTTATTTTGATGTTTTTCAAAAGGAACAATTAGACAACTGCTTGTTTATAAGTTTCCTTCCATTCTATTTTTAGAAATGGTAAAAATCCCTCCAAATTAAACTAAACAATGTATTCAAAACCAAACATGTTTCATTTGACCCAAAACATTTTTTCAACTTTCGTTTCACTGAAAATTTCCTTTTTAATTCAACCACTGGACCAAAAAAAAAATCACTTATTTACACAACCACATCAAACTGCAAAAAACAGACTGCACAGAGGTCCAGAGGGTTGTCCTACTTTGTCCAATATGAAAGATCTGTTCTCTCTAGCCAAGAGGTTGAAATAACTTCACCAACTGAGCTTTCATTCTAACACACATTCTTATGCAGTTGATTGCTATTTTTCAGTTGATCATTCTGGAAACTCTTATTCCTTCCTTTTGAACCCCAAAATAAACAAACAAAAGGCACAAGACTTTGTGCTTAGTGAAGTTAATTTAATTTGAAATAGATCCTAATAACCCTCGTAATCATTAATTACATATTTTGAACCCATGGACAGAAGAGATTGGATGACTATGAAGTTAACAAATCATGTTCGAGAGGAGTTGAGCCATAGGCTATGAAGATAAAAATAACTTGAGTCAAATAGTATTAAGTGAATTGATGGACACTTATCAAGGACTTCCAAAGAATTTTAATGTGTATCATTAATGTTCTCTTACACTTGAGTAGCTTACTCATTAAACCCAAGCTGATTTGAGCTCTACTTCATTTCGGTTTAGTTACTATAGTTAATACAAAAAAGCCAACTTTTAGACTTGATCAAGAAATATTTACATAGGCAAAACTCCCATTCTTTGGGTTTAAATGGCAATTTTGTCTGGATAAGGACTGCAGGATGGGGCCTCAATAATGCTACAAAATTTAATTTGGAAATGTCCGGAGGAAGCAAGTCTCAGCTATGGATGCATAACTTCAAAATTTGCCCTTAGAATACAATGTAAAGGATTAATTTTGTATAAAAGAATTATGATTTTGGTGGTTAAATCAATCAGCTAAAGAGATATAAGGCATGTTGAATCCCATATTAACTTCTTATTTATAACAATTTAGGGCCCACTTTTCAGAGGGGCTGAGTACTCATGCTTCCAACTGAAGTTCATGGGAGCTGCAGCTATGCAGCATCTCTGAAAATCAGCCCTTAATAATTTCAGATTTTCCACAAGCATTTTAATCTTTACTGGATCTTTATAGCCATAGTGACAACAACAAAAACGAAAAAGAGTTCCTGAAAATTGCAGAAAATTCATGTGTCTGATAATGTGCATTACTTCCCAGGGCAGGTAGCAATCTAAAATATTAATATATGCACTTGTCTTCTTTAAAATGTTGTTTACTGATAATTAATATTACTTATTGCTAACATGGCTATGATGTAATGTTTTGTCACGTGACAGAAGCATAACTCCTGTATGTTGAGTCTTCAGATAATATATGGATCACAAGTTTCAGATTTCTCTAACATTTCTTCCTGGATGATTTCACAAAATGCATTGCTACTGCTTTGTATAAACTTCTCTTCTCAACTACTATAGGATATTGTCATCTTATTGTTCTAAATATTCTAATTTAAATCCATAATATAACTTTGGCAGCTAAAATAAGCAACTAAATACTTTCCTGTTTTAATTTTTATATAGGCAAGTACACAGTATTAATAATTACTTAGGCAATGTTTTCATACATCTAAATTTATCTTTGTATAATGATTGCTGCCCAAACAATTTCCCACTGATGACAAATATGCATTTCTGTTCAATCTCCACATACACGTTTCCAGCAGAATAAGACAGAATCTCTCCCACCCAAAGTTTATAAAGACTGCATGCGGTCAAACTTAACAATAAAGCCAAATCCCAGAAAGGGGAAAATACAACAATTATACAATAACAGAACATCAGTCCCCAGCCTTAGCTTTCCCCTTGAGCCAGGCTGTCCTCAGGATTTCTTTCAGGATCGCACTCTTCTATCCTTAGATCTCTCTGATCAAAGCAATATCCACATCTCATCTCACCAATGGAATTAGGTCAGACCTGTGACAATGAGTCAGTAGAGTTTACTGAGCAGCTATACACAAATTTCTAACTCCTGCTAATGGAGTGAGTCAAAAGAAGTCTCATATTCCTATGTGACATTGTAGATCCTGCCAGGCTGTTACAACCAGTGTTGTAATGAAACTGCAGATACCAATGGCTGACTTGCTGAATATTGGCTAACGTGCACTTCCATAAGGCATTTTTTTGGGGGTGGGAGTGAGGGGTTAATAATTCAGTCCAATGCCTACATTTTGGACCACAAAGATACTTCGGGATTTCTGAAATTTTACTTCTCTCAAATATAGTCTGTTATTTACTCTTGATTAGACATATATATAGCTAAATGGTATATAGACAATCTGATTGTTTCAGAAAAATCACATCTCACCTCCTGTCTGAGAAAAAGAAATGTTCACAAATACAGCAATGAATTAGAAACTGAATTTTGTAATGCCATGTTTTCAAATGCTTTTTTGCAAGTACTTATGAGCATGAAGCTTTGTTCATTGAAAATGAGTTTCGGGCTCATGGTTATATCCACATCATGACTAAATGAAATTCATTTTGGATGGAGTAGCATAGCAAATAAATATTTATCAGATTAGCAGAGATGGAAGATAGGGACCCATGCAGAGAGGTAGAAAATGAAGGGGAAGCAAAGCAAGGTGGAAAAATAGAAGCGTTAGGACTGGAAGGATCCACTCATCACCTGTGTGGACCCAGTTTGCAGAGGATAAGCCCCCTGCAGCCTCTGTAAAAGGCAGGCAAACCAACGTGCAGGTGGGGACAAGATGGGCATTTTGACACAATGGAGAGGAGTTGAAGACCTTGACAGGTGGAGAAATATCTCCTCAAAGCCCCTTCACCAATGTACCTGGAACCCACTGCTTGAGAGAGCAGAATCCACCCCAGAAGAAGCAACAACAAAAGGTAGAGCAGCCAGTAAGACTTCACCTGTAAGATGCTATAACTGCACAAGACCAGCTGGTTCTCCTTCCTTGACAAACCTCGTGCAAGGGTGGGCGAACTTTTTGGCCCAAGGGCCACATCGGGTTTGCAAAATTATATCGAGGGCCAGGTAGGGAAGGCCCCGTCCCCAATCCAGCCCCCTCCCACTTCCCGATGCCTCCCGCTTCCCACCCCGTGAGAATCCCTGACCCATCCAACCCTCCCTCACATCCCCTGACTGCCCCTTCCACAGACCCCTAACCACCTCCCAGGACCCCATCCCCTACCCAATTCCCCTGCTCCCTGTCCCCTGACTGCCCCAACCCCTATCGACCTTCCCACCCCTAACCACCACCCTCATCCAACCCCCCTGTTCCCTGACTGCTCCTCCAAAGACCCCCCCAACCACCACCCTGGAAACCCCCTCCCCCATTCCCTCTCTTACAATAGCTGCTCAGGACTTGGGGGAGCATGCAGTCCCAGCCCCCAGAGCTCTGCCTGTGCAGGGTGGCTCCGCAGGAGAGGGAGAGCATACAGCCCCAGTCCACAGAGCTCTGCCTGCGCGGCGTGGCTTGGGGGGGGAGGGGCCAGAGCACAACCCCGGCCTCCAGAGCGCTCCCCGCGCAATGCAGCTCTGGGAGAGGGACCAGTGTGCACTCCCAGACCCCTGAAGTACTGCCTGCATGGCGCGGCTCTGGGAGAAGGGCGAGTCCTTACCAGTCAAGCTTCTGTGCTCTATGGCATTCAGGTCAGCCTGGGATGAGACCAAAGGACACCCACAACCCTAGAAGCATTTAGCCTTTTGATACGTAGAGAAAGGGGGAAGGACCGGAGAGGAGAGAGGGAAAGGTTACATATAATACATTTTAGAAAATCAGAATGAAATAAACAGGGCAAAGAGAAATGACAAAAATAACAAAGAGGAGAGAAATAAAGGACAGAAATAAAGCCAATCAAAGACAGAATATGCCAATCCATCCTAAAAAAGGAGGACACTCCAGCAATAAAAAATTGGTAACTACTTATTTAGACAAACCAGGCCAAACTCATCCTTTAGATAAGACGATGCAGCTTAACTGAGCTAAGTTGTGTATCGCACCCACCCTTTAGCAGCTATGAATTTGATGTTTCATCCTCAAACTACACCATCTGTTCATTGAGCTAAGGAGTTTTAAATCACAAGGGAGCTATTAAAGAGTACTATTACCAAGCATTCAGAGAGCAAATCTTCAAAATTTCTGTACAGATCTCAACGTACTGAAGGTTTTGTGTGTATTGGCAATAGCCATCTTGGACCACTTCCCCTATACTCTGCCCACTATTCCATCTCCTCTAGGACTACTACTCATAGTCCAAATTACTCTGAAATTTGTCACAGACATCGTTAATTAAAGAAACTAATTGGATGAGTTGGATCACAGAAACCCACTTGCGGCTTCCAACTGATGTGCCAAGACTACTTCTACCCTTGCTTTCCTGTCCTGGCACTTTGGGACTTCAGAGCCCTCTGTGGTTTGAACCAGACCCGCCAGCCTGCTGCAAACCCAGACCCAAGTCTGAACCACATCCCCTAACAACTGTAAGCTCAATCGAAAGCAGGTTAAGAAATGTTCCTGTCTTTAACACTCAGATGCTCAATTACCAATGGGGTCCAAACCCCAAATAAAACCATTTCACCCTGCTGTATAAAGCTTTCAATCTTTGAGATTATACAGGGTAATCTCATAGATTGACAGAGAGATATGCACAGCTGTTTTTGCCCCCCCCCCCCCCCGCCACCCCGGTATTAATACACACTCTGGGTTAATTAAGTAAGACGTGATTTTATTAAATACCAAAAGTAGGATTTAAGTGGTTCCAAGTAGTAACAGACAGAACAAAGTGAATTACCAAGAAAATAAAATAAATAGAATAAAATAAAATTTAGTCTCCCTCCAATCTGTGTCCAGCAATCACTCACACCCCCTGTATTTACTGCCCTTTGTTCCAGTTTCTTTCAGGTATCCTTGGGGGTGGAGAGGTTGTCTCTTAAGCCAGCTGAAGTCAAAATGGAGGGGTCTCCCAGGGATTTTTATAAACTTCTTCTGGGTGGACACCCCTCCCCACCCTTATGTAGACTACAGTTACAAAATGGAGATTTGGAGTCCCGTGGACAAGTCACATGCCCATGCATGACTCAGAGCGTACAGGTAGCAGCCTTCATTCACATGCTACCTTAAACATCCTCAGGTAGACTTTGTATGTGGACTGGAGCCTCCCAAGATCTATTGTCCATTATGTGTTTCTTAACTGGGCACCTAACTTGCACGTTCCTTTCTCAAGAAGCTGACCAGAGGCTTTACTAAGGCTACTTAGAAGTCAACCAAGTACACAGCCAATATTATAACTTCGAACACAAAAGTGATACATGCATACAAATAGGAAGAATAGAGTCAGTAGATCATAACCTTTACAGGGATATGTTACATGGCATATGTAGCATAAAACATATTCCAATTATGTCATATGTAGATTTATAAGCATATTTCCATAAATCTATACCACTTCCCCTATACTCTGCCCACTATTCCATCTCCTCTAGGACTACTACCCATAGTCCAAACTACTCTGAAACATCACACAGACACCACTGATTTAAAAAAAGTTACCAACCACAACAAATTCTCTTTCCACCAAACTTCAGAATCACTTTCTCCCTCATCTTCTTAATAATAATAATAATAATAATTTAAAAACCTAGTACATTGCTAGGACTAAGCAATATTATAAACAGCATAACACACTCCTCTTTTCACTGTAAGTATATAGAATATGTACCTGTACACCTGGTCAACAAGTCTTTCAGCCTGGTTAAACTTGATAACATGTAGATGTAGAATACAGATTAACCAAACCAGGCAACCCCTGGAGGTAGATTTAGCTGAAACTCAATTTCCAGTTAACATGCTGAACTTTGATTGTGTTACAATTTGTAATGCAGCCAAATTTTTCAAACGTTCATTCTCACAAGAAATTCTATAATGGTTATTTTTTAAAAAAAAAACACCGACACCTAGTGCATCCAAAACAAAATAGGCTGCTGAGGACTCCAGCAGCTCCAGACAGAAATTAATTCTTGTAAATTTCACTTTTGCCTAGCACTGAATTAAGCAGGGAAAGTGGGAAGAATTATATCAGTCAGGAGCTGCCAGGGTTTCCAGGGTCTGTGGCTCTGGGGCAGCCCCACCATGCAGATTGCTCCAGCACAGAGACTACCCAATTCCTGGGCCAACTGGCTCCCTGACTCCTGGGGCAAGTCACTCAGAGGTCAGGCAACCGGAGCAGCCAGCAGGCCCTCGAGTGTGAAAACCCTGGGATCCCCAGCTCTGGGGCAGCCCATGTAGTGGGACCCTGTGGCTGTGTTCCCTAGAAGCCTGTCACTGGACTTCCAGTCTCCTGGTTCCATGGCAGGAAGGCCTGCCAGCCCATGGGATTCCTGGGGTTCTTGCAGCAGAATCAGAGACTGAGCCACACAGAGTTATAAGGGAAGCAACCAAGCTAACTGTTTGGGGAAGAACTGGAAGCCCAGATCCAGCATAACAAAGCAATGCCCTAGAAAAGGAACAGGGAACAGTATTCCCTTTTTGCGTTACAAATTTTTTGCTTTGGTTTGGCTGAAGAGTGTTATTTGGACTTACCTTGAGGCCCACCTTGTAAGAGACTGAAAAATAAAACCCAAGTGAGGAATAAAAACACTCTGGAGTGGGGCTGATTTACTCCAGCCACCCTCCTGACCTTTGCCAGAGGGGGAAGTGCTGAGCCCAGCGAGGCGAAGGAGTTGCTTTGCCACAGACCCCATCTTCCTATTTGTTCTGTAATTGCTATGCACAGTTATGGCTCTTTGAAAATAATAATCAGCATTATTTTCACAGCGGGTATTTTCATATATGAGAGGAAACAAACTCAGAACATAAGTATTTGCAGTAGATAAGACGCAGAATATAAATAGTCACAAGTGACAATTACTGCCAAAGCTCACTTTTAAATATATCACAGCTGCCGTGATCAGATTTAATTCTGTCAAACTAAAATGACTAATGTCTACAGTGATGATAGTTCACTAATTAATTAGCAGAAAAGCATTTGCTTCAAAATAATTTTATGCTTGTATGTGCATATCTTATTTGATTATAATTATCACAGACTTCAGAAGTTAATTAGGGCTAATTATTTCTTAATGTGATTAAAATACTAGAGAACAATATAAACTATTTTTATGGGAAATAGTGATTGGAATAATTGTTATTATTCCAAAATAGAAGATAAAAATAACAGGTATTTTACAGTGGATTTTCTCAAGTAATCTGGCTACAATATAATGAGTGAAATGTTAAGTCTCAGTTACATGGCGTGCTGTTTTTTAGATTACTTTCAGTCCCTCAAGTGAACGCCTTTGGGGGACTGATTTTGCTGTCTTCTCCTTACTGGATCACTGGGCTGAAGTCCTTCCATTTCCAAACTTCTTTAACACAACAGCTCATCTGGGTTTAGCCTCTGTAAGCCCTTCTACTCCATGAGTCTGTGACTGTTAAAGTGAATGAAAAATAGTTTCTTCAGAGCAAAGCATTATTTCTAGAGCTGAGGGAATAACTGCTTCATGAGTTCAGGGGCTGAACCAAAAAAAAAAGTCCCCAAAGATTTAGTTTGAACTAAAACTTGTTTTTCTTTTCTTGCCAAAATAAACAGAAAAAAATCTTTTTTGGTCAAATGAAATGTTTTTAATCAAACCAGTGAAGTATTTGCAGTTCTTAGTTTCTCTTTGGTTTGTTTGGGAATGTTTTGCACTTCTTTTTAATTAGCTACACTTCAAAAAATGGTTTTATTTTGAGAAGTTGACCCATTTTCTTTCAAAGTGATCAAAACAACTTTTTCCCCAACAAAATTATTTGCCAAATTCAGCTGAAATTTGCATATAGTTTTGGTGCTGTGAAAAAATGTTTTTGCCTAATTTTCTATTTGCTGAAAGAATTCATCCTGCTCTAATAATGAAGGAATAAATAATAGGTACACACCATGCAGACCAAAGGATAATACCAATAAAAGCTCTATATGAATGGATCTTACCTATACCTTAATCTTTCCTTGCAAACTATTTAAGAGTTCCCCTCCCCTCCATCTCTAGGCTGAGTGAAGCAGACTGCTCTCCTGCAGCTTCTGCCTCTCTCTGTGTTGGTCAGCATGTTGACAGCCAAACCACTCACCACCCCTACTTCCTGCCTGGACAGCATCTTTAAAGTTACAAAAATGTTAACCTTCGATCCTAGGTTCCATCTAGGAAGAGTAAACTTTGCCAGCCTAGTAGGCACCAGGCTGGAGGATATTTCCTATTTAATAACTTCCCCATTGTTTTCCCAAGGATCTTTGGTATTCCCTGTCATAACACCTTATCTTTGCCATTGTTTTATTTCCTGTTCCTTACAGCCTCCTTTGATTTATCTCTATGCATCCAATCAGGAGAATAATCACAAGATAACCTAAGTGGCATATCATATTTATAAAAACTGTTCCATGTAACACCCTCACTCTCCACATAAGTATTTATACAGGACCACAGAATTGCTTTTGCAGTGTCCCATCATTGAATTTGTGAGATAGATTACGAGGAGCATCCACGCCCACGAGGAGTTCCTTGAGAGTATTGATATGGAGTCATCCAAGGCTGAGGAAGCTACCCAGCTAAAGAGGATTGCTATCACACCGCGGGGGAGAGGAGGATAGACTCTGTCACAGGAACGACACTGGCAGCTGGTTACTTCTGGCAGCAGGCAGTGTTTGACCCCTACTCCTAACCCACCCACTATGGTGATGGAAAACCAATGTGCTGCCCTGGCAACAAGAGAGGAGGAATCACCCCCAAAGGTGGAGGAGGAGAAGCCATGTATCCCCAAGGTTTGGAGGATCGCACCCAGGAGGGAGCCACCACACCCAGGAGGAAATGTAGAGTTGTGATGGTTGGTGACTCTCTTCTGAGGCGGACAGAGGCACCCATCTGTCCCCCTAACATAGTATTCAGGAGCTATACTGCATCCCAGGGGCCCATATCTGAGACAATATGGAGGGACTGTTGAGGATCATCTGGACCTCTATTACCCCATTCTACTCATCCACGTGGGCACTAATACTGCAAGGTATGACCCTCAGCAGATCAGAAGGGACTACAGGGCTCTGGGAATAAGGGTGAAGGAGCTGGGAGCACAGATGGTGTTCTCTCCGAGCCTTCTGGTCAAAGGTAGGGGCCCTGGCAGAGACAGATGCATGCTGGAGGTGAATGCCTGACTGTGAAGATGGTGTCGCCAAGAGGATTTCAGCTTTCTTGACCACAGGATACTGTTCCAAGAGGAAGAACTGCTAAGCAGAGATGGGGTCCACTTATTGAGCTGGCATCACAGAGACCTGTTGGAGGATATGCATGACTGGGATATTGGTATAGAAGGGTACAGCTTGCTTAGGAAGGACAGACAGGGAAAAAAAGGAGGAGGTGTTGCTTTATATATCAAGAATATATACACTTGGACTGAGGTTGAGATGGAAATAGGAGACAGACTTGTTGAAAGCCTCAAAACATGGGTGATTATCATGATAGAGGTCTACTACAGGCCACCTAACCAGGAAGAAGAACTGCATGGCACTTTTTTTTAAAACTAACAAAATCATCCAAAGCACAGGACTTGGTGATGATGGGGGACTTCAGTTACTCAGACATCTGTTGGGAAAATAAAACAGCAGGGCACATATTATCCAGGAATGGTAGGAGGGAGAACAGCACAATAAAGACAGTGGATTTCAAGAAGGCAAACTCAGGGAGTTGGTAGGTAAGATCCCATGGGAAGCAAGCCTATAGGGAAAAACAACTGAAGATAGTTTGAAAAAACTGCTAAGAGACATTATTAAAGGCACAAGAGCAAACTATCCTACTGTGTAGGAAAGATAGGAAGTATGGCAAGAGATCACCCCAACTTAACAGGAGATCTTCAATGATCTAAAAATCAAAAAAGAGTCCTACAAAAAGTGGAAACTAGGGTAAACTACAAAAGATGAATATCAACAAATAACACACGAATGTAGGGACAACATTAGAAAGGCACAAAACGAGATCAGACTAGTTAGAGACATCAAGGGTAACAAGAAAGCATTCAACAAATATATTAGAAGCAAGAGGAAGATGAAGCACAGGATAGGCTTATTACTCAATGTGGGGGAATAACAACAGAAAATATGGAAATGGCAAAGATGCTAAATGATTTCTTTGTTTTGGTTTTTACCAAGAAGGTTGATGGTAATTGGACATCTAACATAATGAATACCAGTGAAAATGAGGTAGGATCAGAAGAGGAAATAGGAAAAGAACAAGTTAAAAATTACTTGGACAAATTAGATGTGTTCAAGTCACCAAGGCCTGATGAAATGCATCAAAGAATACTCAAGGAGCTGACTCAGGATATATGAGAGTCATTAGTGAATATCTTTTAAAAGTCATGGAAGATGGTAGAGATTCTAGAAGAGTGGGAAAGGGCAAATACATTGCCAGTCTATAAAAAGGGAAATAAGGACAACCTGAGGAATTACAGACCAGTCAGCTTAATTTCTGTACCTGGAAAGATAATGGAGCAACTAATTAAGTAATCAATTTGCAAACATCTAGAAGACAATAAGGTTATAAATAACAGTCAGCATGGATTTATCAAGAAGAATCATGTCAAATCAACCTGATAGCTTTCTTTGACAGAGTAACGAGCCTTGTGGAATGCGGGGGAAGCAGTAGATGTGGTATATCTTGACTTTAGTAAAGCTTTTGACACTGTCTTGCATGACCTTCTCAGAAACAAACTGGGGAAATGCAATCTAGATGGAGCTACTACAAGGTGTGTGCAAAACTGGTTGGAAAACTGTTCTCAAAGAATAGTTATCAGTCATTCACAGTCATGCTGGAATGATGTAACAAGTGAGGTCCCATGGGGGAACAGTTTTGGGTCTGGTTCTGTTCAATATCTTCATCAATGATTTAGATAATGATACAGAGAGTACACTTATAAAGTTTGTGGACAATACGAAGCTGGGATGGGTTGCAAGTGCTTTGGAGGATAGTGTTAACATTCAAAATGACCTGGACAAAATGGAGAAATAGGTAGTCTGAAATGAATAGGATGAAATTCAATAAAGACAAATGCAAAGCCCTCCATTTAGGAAAGGTCAGTTGCATACATACAAAATGGGAAATGACTGCCTAGGAAGGATTACTGTGGAAAGATACGTGGGAGTCATAGCTGATCACAAGCTAAACATGAGTCAGTGTAACACTGTTGCAAAACCATTCTGGGATGTACTAGCAGGAGTGTTGTAAGCAAGACATGAGAAGTAATTCTTCCACTCAACTCCACACTGATTAGGCCTCAACTGGAGTATTGTGTCCAGTTCTGGGCACCACATTTCAGGAAAGATGGGGACAAATTGGAGAAAGTTCAGAGAAGAGCAACAAAAATGATTAAAGATCTAGAAAAAGTGTCTCGTGAGGGAAGATGAAACAAACCGATTTTTTTAAGACTGAGGGGGGACATGATAACTTTTACGTACTTGAAAACTGTTGTTACAAGGAGGAGAGAAAAAAAATTTCTTAACCTCTGAGGATAGGATAAGAAGCAATGGGCTTAAATTGCAGCAAAGGAGGTTTAACTTGGATGGTAGAAAAAACTTTCTAACTGTCAGGATGATTAAGCACTGGAATAAATTGCCTAGGGAGGTTGTGGAACCTCCATCCTTGGATATTTTAAGAACAGATTAGACAAACATCTGTCAAGAATGGTCTAGATAATAGTCCTGCCATGAGTAGGGGACTGGCATAGATGGCCTCTCAAGATCCCTTCCAGTCCTATGAATTGGTAACCCATCACACTATAAAGCTTCAAAACAACTTTCCCAAAGTTGTATATTCAACATTATCCACATTACTGTCTACACAGAATAATTTGCATCAACATTGATTTAGAACGTGTCTGCAGACAGGAGCCCTGATTCTACTCTTCACTTAAAAAAAAGAAGTTTTACAATTCCATTAAATTCAGAGGAGTTGCTCCTGATTTTGTATGGATGGAACTGAGAGCAGAGTGAGAGGCAGTATCTTATATGCCAGACAAAACCCTAGATAGAAATTAAACAAAAACTGGGCCCAGTGCCCAGTGAAACCATCCATCCCATCCCATCCAATAAAACTGAAGAAAACAGTTCATAAAGAAAGAACTAGTGAGGTGTGGGGGAAAGAGACCAAAATCATCACAGATGAACTGATCTAAATTAAAAGGTCTCTCTGTCTAGACAGACCTTTATACCACTTGGTACCCAAGTGTATAAAAAACAAAGGCCAAATGCAACTGTATTTCAACTAAAGATGCCCCTACACCAACCCCTGAGGGCAGCTAGACAGTCTGGCAGACATCCTCTGGGAAGGAGTGCTACAGGTGGGTTATCGAGTCAAGATGACTCTGCCCTTCAACACAGTCAGCTAGAACTTCTGGACACAAAGCAACTTCCATTGCCAAGGAGGGGCACAGGGAGAGGAATTAATACAGGCAGCACTGCAGAAAGAGTGAATTAAATTATGATTATTTTAAATTCTGAGTGTTTAAGCAGAGGATCTTTCTAGCACAGTAACCAGCAAAAAAGTTCTATTGCTAGCAAAATGTTCCGCTCTGTATGCTTCAAACCACAGATGGTATCATTTGATTTTGTGTTGATGTGCCACTATGGAGTCTTGCCTCCTGAGACTTTAAGATTCTTCCTCTTATAATCCTATGCCCTAGAGATATCTCAGCCGCTAATATGGGCAATAAATAGATTTCCTGCACCAATTCATGAAATGGGAAGAAGATTAATTTCTTTTATTCACCATTGTATTTGTCTGACTAAGTGGCACTCAGCACAGGCCCTGGAACAAAGGTGATTTCATGTCATCTTTTCAATGCTCTGATCCTGGGAATAGTAGGAACTAAATCAGCCAGTGATGCAACTTAGAGCATCTTCAAGGCTATTTTAAATTGCACCTGGTTGCCCACACCACCAAAAGGCCATTTTGGCATCCTGTGATAGCTGGAGTGCAGTGGAGCTCTAGCTACACTCCCTTTGCCCTGGCTACCTCCCTATGCTGGTTTCAAGCAGTGGAGGCGGCATAGAGCCAGCTATGACACAAGGCCACACAGGACTCCGTCCTAACATTAAGGGAATCCTCGGGAAGTCTTTTAAGACTGCTACACAGTCCCTTTAGACCAGAGGTGTCCCATACATTCACCACTAGCCACATGTGGCAAATTGTAGCTAATGCATGAGCAATTAGCCACAGCAGTACTGAAAGACAGATGGCGTGTTTTGATACATTTATACATACAGCTTGTTAACGTGCCTAGGATATAGTACAAGAGACACAACAGCATAGACGACAGTGGATGTGTGTGTGCTGTGTGTAATAGTGACAGGCACTAGTGTGTGCTGTGTGTAATAGTGACAGGCACTAGTGTGTGCTAGTGCCAGGCAGTATGTTCAGTATGTTTTTTAATCCTTTTTTTATAATGCAGAGAATACAAAAAATTCAAAACCACAAGTGTGGCTAGCATCAAATTTCTATTGGACACCGCTGCTTTAGACGCACGAACGATTAGCTCCTCTTCTTAAAACCTCATTAGTTCCTTTCCTGCTACACTCCTGCCTTAACCTTTTCAGCACACACACACATATTTTGCAACGTTTGTGAAAGCATCAGAGGATTAGAAGGGGCTGCATGTCACCTATATTTGGTATTTCTTCTGTCTAAACCATTCAAGGCAGATCACTATCCAAACTCCTTTCGAAAAAGTCCAGTGAAGGAGCTTTCACAACCTCCAAGGCAGTCTGTTCCATTGCCCTACTGTTCTTACAAGTAGGAAGATTTTCCTGAGATTTAATTTAAATCTGCTGTGCTGTAGTTTGAACCCATTGCCTCTTCTCCTGCCCTTTGTGGAAAGAGAGAACAATTTCTCCATCTTTTTTATGGTTGCTTTTCAAGTATTTGAAGTCTGCTATCATGTACTCCCTTCAATCTCCTCTTTTCTAAAGTAAACATACCCAGCTCCTTCAGCCTTTGCTCAGATGCCTTGAATTCCTTCTGTGGCAAGTTTGCCTACACTATGATGATGGGTTCCACACTTTCTCTTCTTGTGCGGGGTTCAGGGCACCATTTCTTGCCCCTGAACAGGGTATTAACTGCCCCACTAGTATCCTAGAGTAGGGGAGTGGAGAGGGAGGGACCCGGGCCCGTCCTCTACTCTGGGTCCCAGCCCAGGGACCCTGAGGATAGCAGTAAACTACTTGAACTAGCTATTCCTTCCCCTGGGCTACTTCCCTCTCCTGCCCTTCAGCTTGTGGGGCCTCCTGCCCTCTTTCTGCACAAGCCAGGTGTCCCTTTACCTATGGTCTGGATCTTCTTAGCTCACCACAGCACTTCTTCAAACTCTCCTCTGCTTTCCTCCAAACTGCTCCCACTCCTCCAGACTGCTCAATGCTCCAACTCCCTTCAACTGACTGATTGAAGTAGGGGGGTTTTATCATGTGCCTGGCTTCAGGTGCCTTAATTGGCTCCAGGTGCTACAACCAACTTTAGTAAACTTGCTTCCCTCTACAGGGAATAAGGTTCCCCTCTAACACTCTCCTGCTGCCCTCTAGCCATGCTGTATCACACTTCCTTTTGATTATCTTTGTCACTCACCTCTGTATCCTTTCCAGTTTCTCCACATTCTTTCTATACACTGGTGACCAAAATTGGACACAGCATCCAAACTAGTGCAAGTTGCATTAGTTTCCCATTGACGGGCCCTGAGACTGTTCTCACTTATACTCGTGTAAATCAGGCATTATTCCATTAAAAGGAGTAACATGAATGTAAAAGTGATGCAACATTATCAGAATTAAACTGATAACTTACGTGATCAAGTGTAACTTACATGATCAGTTATGTCACTGCAGAATTTGGCCTGTTTATTGTGAACAGAGAGTTCCTGCTCTCTCTCTTTTCAAACTGTATATATTAAGAAAGCAAAACATAAAAGTTGCCTTACATGGAACATTTAGGATCACAGATAATTAGATAACTCAACATCCCTTTTCAAATTATTCTGTATAATAACAAGAAGTCAATCTGAATAAAAGCGATGGTATGAGGGTAAAAAAGGTTAGGGGGCAGCACTTGATCCAGCAAGCAAGTATAACTGTCTCTAAGCACTTTTTCTAAGCACTTATTCAAACTGTTAAGAATTGGCCACAGTTTGTAAAAATGCAGAGGACTCTGCATGTGGAAGAGAGCGCTTCTAAGCAAAGGCTGTTCTGGACCACACTTGGAGGCATCTGCTAAGGCAGTCCCAGTAGTAGGAACCTCACAAGCTTGTACATACAAGAGCACCTGACACAATTTCTAATGGAATATTAATTTCACGATTTCTCCACAATGAACAGAAACTAAACAAAACATAACATTTTTAGTCCAGAAGCCCAGCAGCAACACATTAGCAACTATTTACATATCTAGGAACAGATTACAGACCAGATTCAGATTTGATACAGACCAGCTGCAGATTTGGCTCTGTATGCTTTATATTGGCAAACACAATGGCACAGATCAGATTTTTTTTTTAAACAAAGACTGGTACCATCACCAAGAATAGAGTCACCATAGGGGCTAATCCAACTCCTATTGAAGTTAGTGGCAGTCTTGTGAACATTTGGGGTATACTTCTTGAAGATTAAAAAAGGGAAGATAATTGGCATAGAAGTGCACAGTTGGCACGAAATTAAGTTTACAATTGTAGGCATTTTACTATCTGTATTCAATTTCACAAACATAAGTTCAAAGAAGATAGTTCCCTTAAGCCTACAAGTTGGCAAAGAATTTGATCCATGTGAAATGGAAATCACCACTTCACATCCAGTGGCTAGACTAGTGTCTAAGTGAACTTATACTTTCAACTACATAAGAAATACCAGTCCACTTTGGTCAATTTCACAGTCATCAGATTTTTAAAGACTAAATTTCATGATTTCAGCCAGTGTAATCTGAAAATTCACAGTATTGTAATTGTAGGGGTCCTGATCCAAAAAGGAGTAGGGAGCGCAAGGTTATTGTATGGAGGGTTGTGGTACTGCTACCCTTACTTCTGCCCTGTTGCTAGCGACAGTGCTGTCTACAGAGCTGGGCAGCTGGAAAGCAGTGGCTGCTGGCTAGGAGCCCAGCTCTGATGGCAGAGCTGCCGCCAGCAGCGTCACAGAAGTAAGGGTGGCAATACTCTTTCTTCTGCACTGCTCCCGGTAGAGCTGCTCCCGGTAGAGCTGCTCCCGGTAGAGCTAGACTCAAGTCAGCCGCCACCACACTCCAGCCTCCCTGCTATGAAGGCAGCAGCACAGAAGTAAGAGTGGCATGGTATGGATGCTGGCAGGTGCTGCCGTCAGAGCTGGGCACCTGGCTAACAGATGCCACGCTCCAACCACCTCGTTCTGAAGGCAGCAATTCAAAAGTAATGGTGCCTCCTAAAATAATCTTGCTACCCTCCACACACACACACACACACACACACACACACACACAACTCCTTTTTGGTCAGGACCCCCAATTTGAGAAATGCTGGTCTCCTCCATGAAATCTATACCGTATAGGGTAAAAAGCACACAAAAGACCAGATTTCACGGTCCATAGTGCATTTTTCATGTCCGTGAATTTGGTAGGGCCCTACCAATGACTAACTGGAGTGCCGAGTGCTATGGCCCTAGCAATCAAGATATTTTGCCATCTTTTAAGGCCATTCTCTTTGGAAAAAAAAACAAAAAAGCACCATCCAATACCTTCTGACTTCAATGTTTATCATCTCTTTACCTCACAAATAGTGAGCCTCCCTCGCTGTTCTCCTACAAATCAACTACACTATATAACCACAATAATAGAGTTTGAGGTGAAGTCCCAATCCTGCAGAGCTTTATTGACTTTGGTGAGGGTTAGCTCAAGCACAGGGCTATACCTATGTGGATACAATTGCAAACTCAGGGCACCGTGTTCCTGCTTTCTTTTCAGTGTACCAGATTTCAGTACAAATGAAACACTAATGCGCCAAAATCTTCCCAGGAACACAACTCCCATAAGAATAACAGGATTTGGTCTACATTCTACAACACACATCATGCCTCTAGTTTAAATTAAATAGCAATATTTTAGAAAGACCCTCTTTTGAAATAATCACATCAATCAACTGAATTTACAATTGCAATGAATCAAGAGAATAGACAATATTTAGTAGGTTTTCTATTTTGCTAGATGCCTTCCCAACATTTCACAGAAATAAGCTGATGGCTAATGCAACCTTTAAAATGGAAATTGCAAAACAGTAACAAAATTAACATTACAAGGCAGTAAATGCATGTGTTCAGTGGGTTAACATGTCTTTATGTTCATATTCTCCTGACATCACTTTTTTCCAATCTCTCACACAGTGAGTTGTACCACAGTACAAAACAGGAACTTTTTAAAAAAAATTGGCCTGTTCTCATGCTAGAAACAATTTTCAATCTGCTGTGAGTTTTGCCAGACAGCATATTTTATATGCTATACTTTTGTCATTTAAGGAGGTCTTGAAATGTAAAGAAGCATTATTATGTGACAAACACTGTTCGGCAAAGCTTTTTATTTTGTTTGCTATTAAATGTCATTTTAATGTTCTATCAATCAACTAAATGATTTGCAATGTCTGCAAAACTGTATATTGGTATAGTGGGAAGGAAGACAGTGGAGAAAGTTTTAATTTGTTTATATCTTTGGGCTTGAAAGCTTATGTGACTTAAGGCAATTTTTGAAACTTTCATCATTGTAGTGATTAGAAACCAGAGTAAAAATGAATAAAAAAGAGTATGTTTAAGATCCACTTGAGAACTTGAATGTTCTGAAAACCAGATTTATATAGTTTGGGAAGGAGGGCCCATAAACCAGGCATGCCAAAGGACTGTTGGCCATCTTAATTTAGCCATGACAATGAGAAGGCAGCCAGAAAAAGGTAAGAAGAAAGAAACAACTAAATAGGTACTAAATAGAGGGGTGGGGTGTAAAATAGGAAAGGATGCAGTATCTGTAGGTTTGATTTATTATATCAACCCCATGCTCTCTTTTTTTCCCCTAAACCACTGACTACCACAAGCTGGGACTGGACAACAGAGGATGGATCATTCAATAATTGCCTTGTTCTGTTCATTTCCTCTGAAGCATCTGGCATCAGCTACTGTCAAAAGACAGGATACTGGGCTAGACAGACCATTGGTCTGACCTAGCATGGCCATTCTTATATCATTCAATTACTGGCTTGAAAAGATTACTTCTCCTTCCCAAATCCTGCACTAATGTGACTATGTATATTACTGCCCAGTCACATTGATCTGGATTTCCCCCTACACTTCTCACTAAATTAACTGAGGAAAATTGATCATTTTAAGTTACTCAGCCTTGGCATTTAGCTTGCCCAAATCTCAAATTCTGATACTATAGTTATAAATCTTTCCATCTAATGTTGTCTCTCCCCTGTTCCTATTGAAGTCATTGAAGTCAGTAGCAAAAGTTCCAAACAGGAACATAATCAGGCCCCCATATTTTGACATAATTACTTTCTTTCCCAAAAGCCACATTATCGGCAAAAAGTTGCTATTTGCCAAACACCATTTAACAAAACACACTCAATGAAACATTACAATTCAGAGAAATATTTTAAATACAGGAACTCAGGTGTATTTTTAAATAAACTTAATTATGCAAAACATTGAATCCATGGATGTGCTATCAAAACAGCAGTTTGAAACAGATGGGTCATAATTTATAATAGTTTGCTACAGATGGGATGATAGTACAAACTATTTGCCACATTAGGTTTTGATCAAAATATTGCATAGAAGAAAATTTACACTTCTCCTGGTGTGTACTGCTCAGCATATAGAAGAAAAAAGGTATGGAGTTATGCCATACTTTTTGCAGCGTGTGTTGTAAATTCCTGAATTTTCCAGGAGGAGGTCTCCTATACCCATATAAAACCTAAACTCCCATCGAATGTTCCTCTTGCCTTGTAGCCTTTTTGCCAACGAAGGCTATCAATACTTTCCCCTAATTTTAGCAGGGATGTGATAAGCAATATTTTTACCAAGGGGCTCTACCAGAAAACATCCCCTCAGTATGTAATAAACCCTGTGCATTAGAGTTTGTGCTTTTAAAACCTTCCATAGATTTTTCTAACCTCTCATAGGTCACAGACCAGACTCTAAAGCAATTTACTCTAGTGAAGTCAACGCAGTTACACTGATGTAAAACTGGTCTGCTTACTAACAATCTATGTACTAAACAGGATCATTTCATGTACCTTCCACCTGGTTTATTTACACTATTGAGCTGTTTCATCTTATGGTAATATTGTAAACTCCATGGGTCAGAGACTATTTACATGTGTGTATAACTCCTACCACAACAGGGTCCTGATTAAGGCCTTCAGGTGCTACTCCAGTACAAACAAAATCCATTTTAGATTCATTTAAAGTGACTGTTTAAAAAACCCAGTCCCGCAATCCTTTATGCACATTGCTACCTTTATGCACATAAGCACTCCCATTGGTTTAAATAAAGCTAATGATGTTGGTAAGGTGAGGCACATGTGTAATCCCAGTCCTACACTTAAGAAGTTTGCTAGTAATGCTAGAACAGTGAATATAGTTTGTACTAGAAAAAAGTCCCTTTCCCAGTATAACAATTACGTCTATACTAGGGCTTTTGCCAACACAACTACATCCGTTGTGGGTGTGCTTTAGGTCTTTATTGGGTGGTAACCAGGACAGAATTAGTGTAGGTGACTGTGTCAGCTCAAGTTCAGCACAGCACAAACATTGCAGATTATAATGGTGGTGGTCTGTAGCACAGCTACGTGGTACTTGGAGATAGGGATAGCTATAGCAAGATGCTATCACTTTCATGAGATACGAATAGTTTTACGAAATCGAGGAAAACACATAAAAAACAGTAAATATGAATTTACACAAATAGTTCAAAATACCTCCAGCAGTACAAAGCTGTTAGGACTTCATTGAAAAATCAGACTCTCCGGGCCAATTTTTGCTCTCCGTTAAACTTGTGCAAACCATTTGACTTCAATACAATTACACTAATGTGAGCAGAACTGAGCTCTCCTTCATTTTCTACATTGCAATATCAGAATGCATATAACAGTACAGTAGATTCAATAAACAAACAATTTAGATTGCAAAATCTTTACAGACATCGCTCCTTAAGAGCATTGTTTAAAGTTAGTGGATTGCCACTAAATTGTTATTTTATGGTTGCACATAAATTAACAAGTGCTTCAGTGAACTTGCATTGGGAAAAGCAAATGTTAAAAAGAGAATGTGTATTTGAAAATACGTTTTAGAAAACCACAAATTATGAAACAATTAGGTTTTAGCTATATTCTCTTCAGGGTTTAACTCAAGCCTAACATACAGTTGATGCCTGGGTTTATATTATGTAACCACCACAGACTTTAGTTTAGAATATGAGACATGCAATAAAGTTGTTTAATACATAAACTGCAATTTGTATATATGTTCTAACACAGAGAAGTGTTAATACTTAGCACTTTAATTATGGGTAAAATTAAAATACATAATTAACTCAAGGTTACGGGAGAGTAAATCAGCGTTTGAATGAGGATTGCACCCCATTCCTCTACCCAGCAGTACTGCACACTGTACCTCACTTATGCCTTTACTACTTTTCTCTAAATGAAGCCATCTCAGACTCAGGCCACTGAAAGCTCTATACCATACCATCAAGTATTCTCTCACACACACACGATATACAGAGAACAATCTACTATATGGGCAATAGATGCAACTTGAAATAGTACACATTTAAATATTACACATAAACCACATGTGCATATTTATGTAGCATATCATATGCAGAAAATATTTTCTATATTGTCATAATGGCAGATTTTTACTGGCCAATATTTAAACAGTCAGCATTTTCCTAAAGTTACTTCACCTTTTTATCTGTGACAGTGGAGTTGAGGCATTTTTTCCCTCAGCATTGTCAATGGGAAGCCCTTATTTTATATACCAATATTAACAATGTTAAGACCTTTATAAATCATCAGAGTGACTGAAGCATCACAGAAGTGATTGACACCAACATCCATTAAGTTATTTCTTTTGGTCAGTAACCACAAAGGAGGTAAAAACCAAAAGAGTCTCTGCCAAAAAGTTTAATATATAAGACCACAAAACAGACAGATGAACATAGGGAGGAAAGTGGTACAAGAACAGTGGTCAATGCAAAGATTATTAAACACGGGGTTAACAAAATGGTGGTTAACACAATGTAGGGATTTTTGCAACTTTTTCAAAACACATTATATACACACAGAGAATATAGACAATATCCACAATTATCCCTCTGCCTTGCCATTTTCAGTCAGCTAGTTTCTTCAGGGTACTATGGCAGAAAAGAGCCTTCAAAAGCCATTAGAATATGGATAAGGTAGCAGCCTTGCAGATCAACTCAGGAAAAGTGTTTGCATGACTTAGGGACAGTGTGGAAGAAAGCACAGAGATAGTAATGGGAGAAGTGATCAGTTTGTCGAGGCTGACATGGATGGTGAAGAAAAGGGCAGGACCACACAGAAAGACACGGATAGTTGAGCAGGGTGGGGCAAGAATTATGCAGGATCTTGCAGGCACAAACAAACTATTTGAAAGTGATTCAGTGGAGGCAGGGAAGCCAGTGAAAGAACTCAGATTGGGGTTCTAGGAACATAAAAGAAAGATGGTAGTCTGACAGCATTATGGCATCACAAAAAAAGGGGATTCAGCCCACAGAAGATATCTTCAGGTGGCATCAGGACATTATATTGTCCCCTAGATCACCCTTTTCAGTTTAGGGTTCATGTCTGAATGCAGCAGTTAAGATTATGCATCTTCAACTGCTGAAACAAATGACTGGTACAACACGAAGCGAGACAAAGTTAGAGAAGCCCTAAAGCTGCTCTGAACTTATGCCCTGTGCTGCTGTAGGCCCTCAAAAATTATAGGAGAGTACTGTGACTTCATTTTTTGCTACTGCCATGCCCCACTCTCCAAGATGCTGAGGATCTAGCCCTAAGTTTCCCTTTTTCCCCCCTTGAAGATGACATATTGTTGGCATAGGAGAAAAATCAGTTTGTCAAATTGTGTTGAAAAAATAAGTATTTTGCACATCTCCAAATTCATTTGGAAATCATTTGTTTATGCAGTGATAAAGCAGTAAAGATATTCATGTTTAAGTGTAAAACAATGAGAGACATGAATTTATCTTCACTGGAAATGAGAGTGTGTTCCACTTTTCTGCACAACCCATTAACTAACTATATCTAAACCAACTCTTTATAATGTTATGTTTCTCATTTCATGAATTTTGATAGCTAATGTGTTTTCAGCCAAGAATAATATGGTGATTAGAAAAAGAGTTCAATAAGAATGTGACAATGTAATAAGTATAGGAGTTAATGAATTTCTCTGTGACTAAAAAACAGTTATTGATCACCAATTTTTTGAAAGGCTTTAGATCAATTGTCATGTCATTTACTACAAAAGTTTCTAAAATGAATTAATGACAAGTTACGGATAAAAGGCTTTGAAAGTAACAAGTTATTGATTTTTGCAAACTTTCTATGCAATTTAAGGGTTGGATAGCACCTAATTTAATTAGACTAATGCTTTTCTTTTTAAATGCATCAAGATGACTTGAAGATTCCATTTCATAATACGGTCTCTGGATTCCTCATAGTTCCCCCCAAAAAATAGTTAGGAGAATTTATATTTTGACTTACCTGGCTTATATCACCTTGTTTATCTACCAAATTATTATTTGGGCTATTCTAAATGAAACTGAGGCAAAAGTGCCTCTTTTTTAAAGTCAACCCTCCAAAAAAACATTCAGCATTTTAAGTATAAATGTAGACACCCTTCAAATACTAAAAAACTTGGTTTTGCTTTATTATTTTATTCTCTCATATTCCAGCAGTTACTTCAACTATTACTATGTTTTGTGCAAAACAAACATGTCATTTCAAAAGTTAAAAAATTCTGACCAATGGCTTTGTGGATTGTCAATGCACACGATTTGGCAGCTACAGAGCTGGACTTCATACTTGCATGGGGATTTGAAAAAAAGAATACTTCCTGACTGAGGACAGTGAGTGAGTACTTTGCAGCTAAATTAAATAAAATATAGAAACCATCTGTTTTACACACTTAAATGATTAATTTTTGGTAGAGGTTACAAAAATGGGGGTTTTTTTGGCATAACATTTATTTGTAAGACACTATAACTGGCAATCCAGCATTCTTCATAACAGGGTTATAACTACATTTTCCAGTTATCCATCTGGGCTTTTTTCAATTCAGTGGTTTAATTAAAACTCAATGGTATTATCAATCTGTTGCATTTTTCATTTTGATGGTTATTACATTTACAGTACAGCAGGAGTACGAATTAAAGGAGGATGATGAATCTGATCTTAAAATTTCATTTCTGGTTCTTTAGTAACGCACATTGTTGTAATATTTTCTATCTCATTCGTGTTTATAAAACAGTTTTCATGATCTATTTCCTTATGACTGCAAGAAAAATTCAGAAAAAATATACTTTTGGAATAGCTTTTCTCATCTCACAAGACTTCTTTCATCAATCTGGTCAATGCGTGTGTGCCATGTTATATTCAAGATTTAGGATACAGCTGTTCATGGTATTTCCTTTTTCCTTTTTAACTCTAAGGTTTTCAACAATAAAGTACGCAGCTAAGAGACAGACACATAGGAAGAAAATAGTAATAAACTCCTATGAGATTATTATTGTGAATTTCAATTAATGTCTTAAGTTACATAGTGGTAAGTTGTATGACAATTAGAAGTGAACAATGATTGTAGATGTACAGTCCAATCTCTGCAGAGACACTTCCATGTTGGTGATCTAAGTTTGGGTCACAATCTTAATTCCTCACTCACTGGTCTATAAAACAGGATATGGGGTTTATTGTGCAATTGCATGCTCAGTCCTGATCCAGAACGGTGCAGAAGAAAGAAACAGAAGGCAAATGGACTCAATTCATACTTACCTCTGTTATATGGCAGAGGTTAAAAAACAAGCAAACCAACCAACCAACCATTTGTAATGGTGGATAACAAGGTTTCCTTCCAAAATAGGACATCTCTAACATATTGCAGTGTGTTTCCGTTTTGATTTTTGATATTTAATTCTATTTCACTGAAAAGATGTTAAAAACTTTATTTGCAACATTAATAAAATGTACAACCTACAGGTGAATACAAAGTACTAATTACTGAGTAATAACGTCAAGAAAGTACAAAATTAAGTTAAAAAATACCTTAAATGTAAACTAGATTCTTTCCCTTTTAAAGATAACATTATTTTAATCATTACAAATGTTCAGCCATGGGTGGGGGGGAAATATCTCTTCATATTTGTACTTTATGACTTTAGAAAATGAGTACCCTGGAGTTTATTATAATTATGAAGATACCATAGTATTAGTACCTACGTGCTTAACAGCACAGCATATTGTAAAATAGCTGTTTCCCAAAAAAGAGATCAAACAAAGACAATAATGGTAATACAAAATATTATTTCATGTTATAAATGAGGATACTAGCACTTGGGCTGCAAGAAATATAACAACTCTTTTGGAAAATACAACAAGTTTGACTGGGATCGGAGTTGGTTTCGGTTTGGGGTAAAGACAAAGATAAAATGAAAGCCAAAGAGAAAATAGTGGGATAGGACACACATTTTGCTTATAACTTGAGAAAGTTGATTAAAATAGAGTGAGTTTTGTGTAGTCAACAGGAAAGCAAAAAGCTAGCATTTCATATGCACCCTCAGTAAGAGGTGAAACACCAGCCTCTATCACACATTCAAACATTCTCCATTTTCTTATCACAAAGAAAATACATAACATATTCATGACTTTATGGTTTCTCAGAATCCATGGATAGGATTCTCATTCCGATAATGAAGTAGTTTTATTATGGTACCATATCACACTGACATTTTATTGTCCTGCAGTAGGGGGTCCAGTATATAGAGCTCAAAAATGAATTCCAAAGTATAATATTGTTTACTGTAGTCCCAAAAAATTGTTGTGTGTGTTTTGTTTGTTCATTGCTTTTGTTTACCATCTTTACTTTACTAGCAGAAAATGACCAAATGTAAAGTACTTTTTACAACTCCATGAAATTCTAAACTGCATCAAGAAAAGACAGAATCTTAGAAGTTAGAAATGGGAAAGACCTATTAGATCATCTAGCCATTCCCAGACAGCACAGAGCTGTTCCCTATAGCATGTTGTATTTCTAGTGCTTCGTCCATTATCAGTCTAGTTTGAAAGTTCTCAAGCACCCCTGAGGTTCTCAGTTTCCTTTAGGAAATTATTCCAGAGCCTAATAGATCTGGCTATCATACATCCTTTAACACAGCCTCTAGTAGTTTGGTTGGTTCAGGTGGCAGGGCATTAGGGGCAGCACCGTTTAAGGAAGGCCGGTTTGCTTCAATTCACCTTCCTTAACTAGTGCTGCCTCAAATGAACTGTTTCTCCTGCTTGGTTTGCAATCTCAGCTAAACACAAGGACAAAAAACTCCCTCTGGCCACACAAAGATACTCTAAAAGCTTCAGGCTTTCAGGAATAAACACACTTCAAATATTCCCCACAGAAACAACAAAACAAGGTTATCTCCAGAAGATATTAACACAAGTCCATAAAAGTTTTAGTTACTTTTATTTATTAAATGGTAAACAGATCTGTTGACTGTTAAAGTTTTTGCTTTCAAAGGCAGTAAGAGAAAGAGGGTCAGATACTTAATGTTACTGAATAAATCAGAGTTGAGTCAATGTGTACTGTGGGTTTCATATGAATTGAATATATCAAGCACAGTTGGAGGGAAGGAATATTTTCACAGCACTTCTGCTGGCCTAAAGAGGAAGGCATATCCTGCCTACCTACCTTTGCCTCCTTCCCTCTTGGACATTTTCCAGATATTTGGCTGATGAAGGTTTGCAGTGAAAGATCTGATTCTTCCATCAATTTTCAAGGGTTTGAGGAAACTCCATTAGTTTTAACTGACGTCAAATCTCCTATTTACATCCTCAGTTTACACTAAGGGAGCAGAACCCATAATCTAATTTACATACATCAAAAGAGTCTCACAGAATTTCACTACACTATTTTTATTCTTATATGCTTCAAGTCATTGTCTGGCCTGACATCCAATAAGGAACTACTAAGAAATATTTTATCAGATTTAAAGCACGTTTTCAAGCCATCAACATGTATTATAGAATGGTATCTCTTAAAAGTATGACCTGCACTGTTCTCTCTTTTTTCAATAGGACAGATGTAAAGCCCATTAAAGTCAGTGGAGATTTCTATTGACTCCAGGGTTTTCAATCAGTTTGTGTTCCATAGAAATGCAAGTAGTTACCCCTACTTAAGGGGCAGAAAATGATTCATCTACCTGACCAAGTGAGAGCCCACCAACTAACCAACTGCAGCTTGTTGACCTGCAGTGCAAAGAATGGGAGCAGGAAAAGGAGCCTGGGAATAAAATACTGAATGGGGCGGCACAAGAATGGGGAGGCACAAAGAAGTTATGTCAGCAATACCCCAAGGAGTAACCATATTTTTAATCATTTAATATTTTTAAATTGTTGCCTGTCCAGTCCTTTTACTGTCAGCCAAGGGTTCCTTTGGCTAAATAATAATTAGAACAGTCCTGGATAAGATAATTTTTCTTCCTAGATAATAGCTGAGCAATGCACAAAACTGTATTCCAATAGCTAAATTTGCACTACACTTGGCATGCCAGTAGAGTGAACACAGTGCAGTCATGCTATATAATCATTGCTATATAAACAGTGTTTCTGAAGATTGGTATATGCAAAGACTACGATAAGCTTAAGGCAGCAAGAGGATATGTCAATGGTATTGCATTTAGCCAGCATTACTGTAAGACATTGAAACAAAGTACTACATAATTTTTCCCCATAGAACATAGAAAGCAGTACATAGAACAAATAAAACAAAAACAAGTCACACATTTGAATCTAAGTTTTGTTTCCCCAATTCATTCACATTAGAGAGAGTTAAAGAAAAGAAAAAGAAGAAAAGAAAAAGAAAAAGAAAAAGGTGTAACTGGCTCTTGCACAGGCTACATGTGGAGGAGATGACCTGGATGGAAGGGAGATTTTCAGAGGCATGATGGATGTTGGCACAAGACCCATTGACTCTTATTGAAATTGGATGCCTAACCAGCCTTCCTACATCCTCCAGTATCTCCACCATTACTGAATTGCTAAGATTCAATGTTAACATTTACAAAAATAGCATTAAGTACCTTACCAAATTAAAATACAACCTTCAAAGTATTAGAAATCTGGTCATGGTAATTTGTATATAATCCTTAAAATGTAATATTATTCTGCAAAAATCTAAGGAAAGTAAATGCACAAAAGCTTCATTCCTATTTTGCTGTTTTTTAAACTGTTATTTAAAATCTGATCTTCAATATTTTATCAGAGTTCTTATTTACTAAAGCTAACTACCTTGTTGGGATGGAGCATGCTCAGTGCAGACTAAATCTGTGGAGAAGTTGGCTTCCAAACAAGCCTCTGAGTGTGTGTGAATTGCCAAAGTCAGATATCTCACTCACTTTGCCACTCTGAAAAAATGCCACATTAACTGAAATTAAAATTGTCCAATTTATAAACACATAAAAAGCTATAAGAAATTAGGACAGTAATAAATTCTAATGAAAAGCTGATGAATTTTTCAGTTAAAACCCCATATACAAACAAACACTAGAGATCTAGCAAACCCACTAAGTCATGGCAATGTTAAACAGGGGTGCCTCCCAGACTGTTATTCAATTAAACATTTTGAATAGGTGTTGAAAGGACCTCAGAACAAAGCAATAGCTCACATGCAAACTACAGGGTACAATACCTAACAACTGCATGAATTAAGTGCAGAGTAGAAGATATACCTTTAAAAATCACTTGTTTCCCCCTCCTCTTTGTACATCAAGCATTTATTATTGTTTTATTTTTTTGGCACAAATTCATTTATAGTTTAACTCCACTCCAACAGAAACTGTTCTGTTGAGAATTAATTCACATTAATTGCTCTCTGTAACAGCATTGGTACCTGCCTCTCGTGAGCACCCACTCTCTTCTGGCTGATACGTGCTTGCAATCACTCAGTTTTGAATGGGGTGGCACCCACCCCTCATGGATACCCCCCTACCTGGTCGGGTGTGAGCCTGCTTTTCTTTCAGTTCTTACAACCAGGTGGCATGTGCCTCTTGCGAGCACCCCTCTGCCTCCCCCCGGCCAATGGTTGTTCAGCAGGTCCTCAGTGACTCAGCCCTCCAACCGAGTCACATACAGAGTCCCCCTTCCAGCGTCAACAGTCTCTAGCTCTTACTCACGGCCCTGGTATGGAGCCATAGAACCAAGGCTTCCTCCCTGAAGGCACTGTCTTCTTTAACAGCTCAGTAAGGATCCATCTCTAGACCCTTGGTTGGTGTCCTTTCGCTAGCCCTTGCCTGGGCTCAGTCTTCAGACCAGAAGGGCCCATCACAGTACTCTCACCTGGTCTGGCTAGGTGCTGGGCTCAGCCTGCCTGCACTGAGCTGTCCATGGTCCTGCTGCTCTTCCCGTCTGCCAGCAACCCAGTATTCAGCAGCGTTCCCTAGGCTCAGTGCTGCCTGCAGTGAGCTGTCCATGGTCCTGCTGCCAGGACCAGGACCCTGAAAAGTCCTACTGGTCCTTCCAACTAGCCAGGCATCCAGTCCTCCCTGACAGCTCTCCTTTGCCGCTTCCTTTTATATGGGCCTTCTGGTCATTCCAGCCTCTCCAATTAGTTGCTCTAGTCTGCCTCAAGGACTTTTCCTCTGCTCTTTCCTAGAGCAAGGTAAGGCAGGGCCATGAGATCTCCAGCAGGGGGCCTCCAGACCTACTCTGCCCCATCACTCACCCAATAATAGCATTTGCCAAACTTGTGAGGTTAAAATAAGAAAAACAGATTTACATTGCATCAGGTCATACAGAAACCAACACAACACAAATTGAAAATGGTCATCTTCTATTGACAATACTCCAACTTACTACAACCTAACAAAATACTTTCACTCAATACATCTGATCCAAAAGACATGACAATCACTTGACATTCTCTACTCTATTCATATTTTATACCATGAAATCACTGTGGTATTCAAGCACCTCTCAGAGTGTACTAAGCAACATGACCAGAAACATTCATTTGTAATTTTCTCACTTGGAGAAATATAAAGTGAGGTTTTTGTTTTAAGTTTATGTATGTTGTGCTATCAAAGATGACTTTGAACACATGCCCTTAAATTTGGAATAGGAAATTGGAATGTATGAGGTGGTTCTTGGATCCTACAGAAGATAATCCAGAATACTGGACTGGCACCTGAGAAACATCTGCTTCCTGCATAAACATGGTTCACCCTCCCATCAGACAGCTCCACTGCTAGTGAGGAGCAGAGATCCCCAACCCACACACACACGAGACAAAAATTCAAGAATCATCCAGGTCAGACTAGCAGAGTATCTATGGTTCTTATAGTTTATTACAGTAATGCGTAGGGCCCAACCAAGAATGAGGCCCTATTATCCTAGTTACAATACAAATACAGAGTAGCAGACAGTCTTGAAGACCTTACAGTCTAAATAGACACCACAGACAAGGGAGGCGCAGAACATATAAGCAGAGTGAATAATATGATGGCAGCAAGTGGCACGTTAGGTCTCCCCCACCCCCTTTTTTAAACCAGTTAACTTAAGAGAGGATTAGGTAAATGGAAAGCAAAGGATAGGCAAGGGATGTGAGAGGGGGCATGAAAAGAACAGGACTAAGGGTTTAGAGAAGGTCTGGAGGGAAGCTGAGGAGAAAAGGCTGAAGCAGAGGGAATATTGGAGGAATCATCCAATCAGAAGAGGGCAGGGAAAGTCCAATCAGAACTGTAGGAAGTTCTCAATGTCCAAAGGTCTCTACTTTGGCTGCTCCTGCAGTTGTTCCTCCTACAGCTAGAGTCTCTGGCTGGTTCCTCTCTGCAGTTTTTCTCTAAAACTACAGAGCGGTAGGGAGAGGAGGCACCAATTGGTATACGTGCTGGAAATAGGGGTGCTGTACATGGTTTTTGTCTTCAGCCCCACTAGAAAAGTTGTTCCAGCAACATCAGTTGGTCCCTTCCCCCGCACCATTCTGGGTTGAGGTTATGGGGGAGGAAAAGACTGGCCTCAGGTGAGCCCCATTTTACCCCCTCCCTCCCAGTGCACAACTCCTTGCTTTGGCTGCTTCTGCTGCTGCTCCTACCAGCTGGAATTTGTATTTAATTTGGTGTGCATTGGGGAAGGCATAGGAGGCTGTTGCAAATGTCAAAGAACTGGAGCTCATTAGTAAAAGACATGGAGGACATGAAAGCATCATCCTTTGAAGTGGATATGGAAGCCACAAACATGTATGTGTCATATTGGAAAAGAGATTCAGGTGGGAGCATGCATCCTCAAGGCAGTGAAGCCCAATCTGAACAGAGAGAAGTTTACTAGTCAAGATATTCACTGAAAGGTAAATATATTTATTCATTGCGGTCTTTCTGCCTTGGTTAAATTATGAGACTATATTTTCAGCTTTCCAGCTCAGAAAAGCACAGTAGAGGCACAAAAGGCAGAAATCCCATGAAGTTGGAATGCAGAGAGATTTCACTGTCTCCTCAATTTCTCTCTCCTTTGTAGTTCATTATCAAAGAGCCAAGATGAATGAAGGTTAAGTTGAACAAGGGGAATTTTACTTAACCCCATGCACTGCTCTGGCCACGTGGCTGCATTGCTTCCACCACAACTCCTCACATCCCTGTTTTCCTGGTGTTCCATCAACACTTTCCTCTTTCCCACCATCACCAAATGACTAAAGGTCCTCTGCCTCCAGTTCCACTGATCATCTCTCCTCCCTATTTTACAAATATTTCAATGTAAGCATTCAAAACTCTTTGGCCAGAGGTTGCGAGCATGTCGCCAAATTGGAGCCTTGTTTTTACAACAGATTCAGCTGGTTACAGAGTCTCTCCCTCTGTAACCTGGTCTCCTCAACAGGCATCTGCACCTGAAGTGATCTACCGCCATCTCCCTGTCACCTGTCTGAGTCTAGCAAACTCTGTGGAGTCTCCTTCCCCCTGTGGGGTTGGCCTCTGGATGGTTCTCTCTCTCTCTCTCTCTCTCTCTCTCTCCCTCTCTCTCTGCATTCTATGAAGATCTCTATATGCCCTCTCTGGATGTTGTGTCTGCTGTCTTGTAAGTGCTTCCTGTTCCTTCAGATCACTTGTTCCTCTTCTGTAGTCACCTTGTATGCCCTTGGTGCCACTCCTTTAGTCCACACTTTCTGGTGTCCCTCTAATGGATGGACTGTCACAGGAATGCCCATCACCAGGGCTGGTAGGTCTTTGGATGGTCTGTTGTACTCTAGTGTCTGCTTTCTCTGACTGTTGGACATCTCCTCTCAGCCATGTCTCCATTCTTTTGGCAACAGGTCTCCCCTCATTGGTAGCAGGATTTTGATCCTTTGCCCCATCAATGCCTGCACTAAACTATTTTGGCATACCTGTTATGGGGTATTCTGAATCACAAGAAACAACCTAATGTAGCAGTCCTAGTGTTTTCACAGTTCATTCCACCTTACAATTACACCGTAGGTCTGCTGAGAAGGAGATGGTGGTAGTCAAACTCCCATTTGCATGCAAATTCCTTCAACTCTTCTGAGGTAAGTTGGGATCCAATGTCAGCAAATAGTATCCGGAATGCCACATCTTGCAAAGTGTGCTTTTAGTTTGCCAATCACTGACTTGCTTCTTGTGTCAGCTAGGGTATTGGCCTCCCAAAAGATTTGAACAAAAGTCCACTGCAATCAATTATTGTTTTTATTTAAGGTAACTAAGGCTTCTTCCACCTTTTCCCTTGGTTCGGTGACATGAGGTAACAGTCTCTTCCTGCTGGAAGTTATTTATGTGATGAAAAGGTGTCACACCCTACCTTTCTATCAAGGAGTTATATATTCATGCCCAGCCACTAAACACAATCTTGAGTCCATTTAAGGCAGCTGTCACTGTCCAGATGCGAGGCATGTATTTTTTGCATGACATCCTTACACAATGAGAACAGCTCTCTGTTCTTGAAATAGGATTCCATTCTGCAAATGCAGCTTACCTTCACTTTGAAAATACGGTTATGCTTCTATCCATACCTGGCTTTTGTCTTCTGGCCACTCTGCTATTATCGCTCTCTTGACTGATTGTAGTTGGATGTCTTTTTCTATAGCCTCTTTGATTTCTATCAGCTCTGCTGCTGAAACTGAGAGATTGAAACCAGTGCGGCCCGGTAATATGTCCTGAATCTCCAACTCACTAATGCTAGGTATATATGTTCTGCTCAGGATGGCAACTAACACCAGTAGTCATCCTGGACAATACCTGCTCTTCATCTGGTAGCACTGGAGTTACAGCAACAGGTGGTACAATCTCTTCAGAACACTAAGGAAGGGCTTTGCCATGATTGCCTCTGTGGGTTTGTGGTCTGATTGCTCTATTCCCAGAGTGGACAAAAGATACTACCACTGTCAGAAGTTTTTCTGTTTGGATATATCCCTGACAGGGTTCTGCTAGAATAAGTGACTGGCTGCTCCTAACAAAGAAATCTACATCCAGTTCTTTCTCTGTTGCACCACACTGGAGTATTAGTAGCTCTCCTGGCTGGTGGTACTTCATGACAGGGACATCCATTAACATTTGTTCAGCATGTCAAATGCTTGCTATTGGGAACCTGTCTAGACCCACTCAACAACCTGCCTTATGAGTGGATATATGGGTTCCACTGCTGCAGCCAGATGTGGCCAAAACTTGATGGTTTATCTATCTGATCCCTAAATCCACCCACTGTACACTAGGCTTCCCTTGGGAGCAGAGATCAGTAGGTTAGTCAAATCTCTGTTCTGTAGCAGAAATGCATCAGTTCCATTGGATTAGGCCCCTACATTGCTTCAGAGGAAAGGGCAGGACTAAGCCCTTAAGGATTGAACTACCTTATACAATCAAATATGGTGGCTGGACTTATTCCACTTTTGAGCAATTACACAAAAATAAATAAAGCTCTTTGTGAACACTGAAAATGCCAAACAATAACTCTAATGTGGAATCTAGACAATTTTACTCAAAGCACTATGCTCTTGACTTTGCCTTCTGTTTTCATTTGTTCAAAAGCTCCAAGTTATATACCCTTCTGAAACACAGCATTAATACAATCGCTAACAACTCTAACTTCAGTGGTGCTGTCAGTGGACATTATATTAGTTATTAAGGTCTTTATTGTATTCTTCCAGAAAAAGAAGAGTAGGAATACAATATGTTTTTGATCTCTTCTTTTGTACCAGAAGAAGATAAGAATAGGCCATAATAACTATATTTGACACAGTGATACAAGAGAAATTCAGTAGGTATTTAATTCCACACACACACCCCGCACACCATGTTGTCAGATTTCCAACTCAAGTGAAATCACTCAAGCCTAAAAAGATTTATATAAGGGTTTACACACTGAAGGGTTGCAAGGGTGCAAATACGGGCAGAATTAGGCTTTAAATCTTATTTTGTTTTAGAGGACAATTGCAATGTTGCCAACTCATGATTTTTTTGCAAGTGCTATGACATTTTGTGGGGGGTTTTAAAGCCTCAGTCATGTTATTTTGTGTGACTCTCAGCTTTCATTTTAAAAAGACAGTTTCAAGATCTCATGATAGAGTAGAAAAGCCTGTAAACACTCAAAGGCTCAGGTGCAAGAAGGAAAACAAAAATAACTTCACTTTTTTTAAAGTAATGACTGTGGGGGCCTGACTCAGGACTTTTGATTGCTTAGATTGGGCAATGACTAAACTAGTAACAAAAGTACATAAATCCATATGGAATAAAAGGATAAACTTTCAGGGCCTGTGGAGCTCGGTGATCACCCTGCTCCAGCCCTGAAGGGGTTAAAAACAGCCCTGCAGACTTTGGGAAAGCAGCCCCAGTCAGGTCACAGCAAGCTTGATAAAAGGGCTGAGAATCTGGAGCTGAGTCACTCTCACTCTCCAGTCTGGAGGGAGAAGGACCTGGCTGTCTGAGAGACAGGATATCTGAGGCAGAGCAGGGCTGGGGAAAAGGGCAAAGTGAGCTGGGGAGCTCCAGCCTGGCAACTCCCCAGGCTGCAGGCTTTGAGCAAGGCCTAAGACAGATACTGGGGGCTGCAAAGTACAGCCTGGGGCTAGGCAGAAACAGCAGGTCCAAACCCACCATGCCAGTGATGAGTGGTTTCCAGACTGCAGTCTGCCCCAGTGAGTGAGGGCTAGACTGGCAGTAGCCACTAAGATAGGGATAGAGGGTTGGGGGTTCCCTGGGGAAGGGAGACCCAGAGTTTGGGGGCTCTGCCAGGGGACAGCACCCCAGGGCAAAGAGCACCAGGGTCCAGGAGGGACATCGGGGCCAGAGAGCAGGCGAGACATTGACCAGCAGTGGGAGCTCCAAGGCTGAAAAGAGCTGATGACCAGCTGTAGGCGGCAGGTCAGGGAGTCTTTGCATCACTACAGCCCGATTCTTATTTCTCTTACTCTACTATAGACCGGGGTAACTCCACTGCCTTCAAGATTTATATCAGTGTTCCAGGCAACATTAGGCCCCCTCAGTCATCAGACCTGACTGTACGATGCCTAGCACACTGATAATATTACATAAAATTAACAATAAGCTTTTCTTTCTTTTTATCTTAAGCTAAACAAATGGGACAAAATCTGCACAGTACATTCTAGAAATAAAAGTTGCTTAGGTCTTGCCCCCAAATTAGCATTTTTCTCTACAAAAAGGTACAGTCTAAACTCTAATTCTAGTTGGTACCAAATTCATCCTTGGTGGAACTCAATGCAGTTCCACCAAGAATGCATTTGGCATATGATGTTGCAGTTAAGACTTTCCACTACAGTGAGGCAACAGCTCGAGGCATATTTGAATTGTCTTGGCTCTAATGCTGTCAGCCAGCAAGATAGACTCTTTTCTTTGAAAATAAAGAGTCCTTAGGGGTGACAGAACAGACGGAGCCCTAACCTTTACTTGTGGATCCGGTAACAGATACTGCACCTTAAATAATTTATATGATGTGATCATCTGGTAGCTTCAGCTGCAAGAACAAACCATGCTGAAATGAGATCTATCCCAATCTGTGCAATAACCACTGTTCAAAGACTGGGTACGGTGGACAGTCTATTAGGGAGGTCAAGGCCTTCAGGAACCTGGAACCTTAAGCACTGAACAAATGTTTATTACTGTTTAAAACATCTTATACCACAGAGCTTGGGTTTATGATGTACCATATAGGCTTCTTTAACTTTATTCCCATTTTGTAATAAAACAAAACAGTAAACTCCTTCAAATTACAGGCCAGATTCACTGCAGGTGTACAATTGCTGTTTATGGTACACTCTAAATATTTCAGCAGCACAGGAATAGTTTGCATTTAAAATAAGATGCAGAAAAACCCTTAAAAGCCAATAACAATGTATCAGCATGATTGGAAATAGTTAACTGGAGAATGATTTCAGAAGCAGTGAGATGCGACATGTTCCAGTCCCCTCCAGAGAACTGTTAGGCTCCTAGTCACTTCCTTGGTTAAGATGAAAAAATCCTAATAAAATATAGTGTTGAACAAGGTATGTGCTTACATTCACCATTCAGTCACACCATTATTCTATGCATCCCAACCTCTAGTTTTCATTTGCTACTTGTTTAGATTAATATCTTCAGATTAGGAAGCTTCAAACTTGTCTATAAAGCACAGGTCATGTCACTGCTGATATGCAAATAATATGCATCCCAAAGGCATCACTACATGACTGAAACAGAAGGGCACTTCATAGAATGAAGACAGTAATAATTTCAACCCCAAACACCATGACACCCACAGAAAGGATCTAGGATTTAAATCTGTGATTATGTCCTGTCCTTGTAGGATACACAAACACAAACAGCAATTGCATTTCAAACAGACTGTGGGAAATAAATTTGCTCATGGTTGAGATTCTGCCAAGCTTCAGCTCTGAATACATTTTATTTGGTCATTAGATTTTTCATAAAGGGAGTTTATAATGAAAACACTGACAGACTTATAACTGCAAAATAATTCTGGAATAGTGCTAATAATGTGCAGTATTTAAAAAAAAAAAAAAAAAAAAAAAAAAACAGAAATTGACTGGTAGGTCCACAGTTTCCAACGATTTTTCTTCTCTGTGCACACTAGATACAAGCTCCACTGTCCACACAGGATGGTTTCCATTGTCAGAGATTTGTGTGTATGCCTACTCAAGCTGAAAATTAGGTTTGTATTGTGTGCAGTCAAGGTCTGGATGGACATACAGATTTTGACTGAGTGTACAACAAGAATTTTGGGAAGTGGATTCCGGTGGACTGTACTGCCCACCAGATCTGCAACTCAGAATGTCAAGATAAAAGAGACTGGGCATCTGGGCAGCTCACCGCTGAGAGACAAGTGAAGAGATACCAGGGTATTATTTCAGACACTTTTGCACAGTTCTTGAACATCTGGATAGTCAAATGAGACGGACCATACACATTATAAATGGGCTGTCTGGACCTTTTTCCTGAACACTTACAATTTCACCAGAGATTACATTCTCCTTTTCCAGGCTAGATAATAGATCAATATATTCAAAACACTGGAGAGCTCAGCGAAATATAGTAAATGTGCTTTCTGATTTTCTACAGGTGTTTGGGAAGAGATTGAGTAAATCAGGACAGGGAAGGCTTTACACAGACTGGAGAAACAATGCTCTGAACAGCTAGCTGCTGCCAGACACCAGGTAGTGTTCAACATTCTATCCTCTTCTCACATTCTGGGGTGCAGTCCAGACCAGTGAGGTGTTTCATTGTCACCTGCTCTGCAACCTTGGGTGCCTCACAATGCTTTGCTGTTGTAGATCCAAACCTGGGCAGCTCACAAACAGCATGCAGGTCACACCCTGAGTGTCTATGTATAGCCACAGCAACTTTGACCACAGCAGCCTGTCAGCAAACACCAGTCAAACTCTTGCTTCCAGAAGTCTTGGTTACTACTTGCAGGGTGACCTCAACACTCCCAGTCCTGAATTTTCCCCAGAACATGTGTTCTGCTCTCCTCCTGGACAGTTTAGATATTATATTTCCATTGCCCCGTAAGGGCTCAATATCCAACAGCCTGCTACTGTTTAAACACACTGGATTAGTTTTGATTTAAAAAAATAAAATTTAACTACAAAGAGATGGATTTTAAGTGAATACAATGCATTAAAGTCAGAAATAGTTACAAGATAAAACACTAGTAGCTAGAGACTTGGTTAAAGGTAAAATTCTTAATACATGTTCCCAGCTACAAGATTGACCGAATTCTCAAGACAGGATGCCCCAAATCTGAAAGGCTGTTTCTTTTGTCTTTTTATGGGGGAGGAAGGAGAAGGAGGTCCTAGGGTGCTTTGACCCTCACTTTTATAGTCCATTGAAATGCATTTTCCTGAGGATCACTCCTACATAAAGTTCCTGCTGTGAGAACAGAGAGATGGAGTCTTATGGTGAGACGGGTTCCATGTTGTTATCAGTAAAAATGAAAATCAATCTGTTCCTTCCCTCCTTTATTGTCAAAGCATGACCATTTGACAGGTAACTGCCAGTCAACTTTGATGACTCCTGATAGAGGTGTCTTGTTCTCTGTCTTTGAGGAACAGGTTTATCCCCTTCAGACTTGTCTGGTAAACATATTTCAGCCATAATTTCAGTTTATGTTCATAGCATTACATACAGATTCATAACATTACATACATATTCATAACATCACTACACATATTTCACCATGATATTATTCACCAGTGAGTTCTTAGTTTTCAGAAGATACCTCACAAGGCATATTTTGCACAAAGATTATTACAATAGTGTGTCGGGTGTGAATACAAGGGTGCATTCAGTCACACCTCTGCATACAAGTCATGGCCCAGGTACGCCCAGATAAATTTGCACTGCAGCTTTTCAAATGCTTTGGACAGCTACAACAGTGGCTATGGTGAAACTGGGCTGCCAGGAGCCTTGTGACTAAAGTAGAGTGACCTATTGAGCTTCTCACCATTCTGATTTGGGGAAAGTTCCAGCGTTCTCTCTACCAGACAGGGGGAAATTTACAAATAAATTCCAGTACATTTTTTTCCATGCTACCTGCCCTGACAATACACCAGTACCTTCAGGGAGCAATATTTAGTATGAGATAGGTCCCTGGTGCTTGAAGAATAGTTGCTATACAGCAATGAACAGATTCAGCCATTTATATCATTTTAAAATCTAGGTCAGGATAAAAATGAGTTTCTTCTCATACAACTTTGAAATTAGCTTTCTGGGAACATTCATACCAGTAAAACTGGACTGCACAAATGTTTGTCAAAAGTGAACATAAAAGGCATGCATATGTAACAGGAGCTAATAATTTTAAGATCTGAACAAATGCTCACAGGAACATTGTGCCCCTATTCACCCCGCTATACCAACTTCACTGACAGCTCTTTAGTTCCTAGTCTTAACCTCCATCTCATACCCCTGCCCAAGTTCAAATGCTACAGACTAGTACACACACACCCCAGCAAAGCAGCTTTCTGAGGCAGACAGCTCACATGGTACTTCTTCAAAGGTAATTTTGCTTCTAACAGAAGCTGGGTATATGGAGGAAGGGAAAAGTATGAGACAGAAGAATGTGTTCATAAATCCCAAAGAGTTGGTAGGGAAAGTGGGTACGGAAACAGGACAGATTGTTTGCTGGGAAGATAGAGTAAACGGCTGCCAGGCTGCATGTAAGATTATGTTCATGCTTCAAAACAGCCATATTAGTACTATGTGACTCATTTCTAAGAATATAGCAGAAGAAAATGGTCAATGTCTGCTTTTCATATGGAAAGGAAAGGGAACAAAGAGCATGTCTAAACTTTCCTTCCTTCCTTAATGAAACTATTATTGATTTTTCATCCTTGTGAATCATTGCCTTGGAGCAATTTCTTTTAGCTGTAGGTTCTCATCTGATTTGTACGCATGCTTAAGGAACAGTTTATCAATAGAGTCTCCAGAGATACACTGAAAGGATTTTTTAGAAAGCTAAGAAATAGTAAATCCATCATCTACCATTCTGGTTAAACAAAGAGACAAAACAGAGAATTATTCATGAAGTGAATTAAGCATCATCATTTCCATGCAATATCCTGCATCACATCAAGATTGCTTTAGAGTAAATCCAAAGTGATCCACATGCAAATGAAGTCCAATCAAAAAGAAGAAAGCTAACATCAGCAAATTGAAACCCCTCATTTCACCACTCAAATTATGTTTATGTTACCATGGAGCCCATTTACATACGTGGACGTTTCATATGATGATAGATTATATCTGGCAGAAGCAGAGTGCAGCACGTATGGCTGTCCACAGAGTTTGAGGATAGAGGTGTGGGCATTGAAACACATCGACCACCTCCATATAAGTGGAGGGAGCTATCAGAAATGACCTAATTTGCCTCCATGGTTAAATACCTGCAATGATTTTGCTGCGTGATTCAACAATTCCCAAAAGTATTGACAATTAATTCTTAACAAACAAAGCAGTTATTTCACCTAGTAGAAGTAATTCAAATTTACTGAGTCATTTCTTCTGAAAGTTAAGTAATTCTAAGTACTGATACCAGTACACTACAAGCAATTTTATTTGCTGATAGTCAATGTTTTTGTTTTCTGAAGAACTCTTGTTCTTGCCTTACAGTATGGATGTAACTACTAACATAAGCAAAGGAGAAATGAATTAAACATGCAAAAGTTAAAAATATATTTTTCTTAAGATTATTTACATTAAAGATATAATTCATGCTTCTAGTTTTTAGTGATTTTTAAAATTACCACATGATGAATGAGAACCTAGTTTTCTAACTAGCTCTAAACCAAAAAATAAAATGTGCAATCATTTTCATGAATGGTTTCCATTATTGATCTAAATTTCATTTTGGATTAATCTTTCCCACTAGCTCTAACCTAGACATATTGCACAGGTGAAAGTAAGTAAATGCATGATTCAGAACTCATTCTGTTTACCCACTTGGATACTGCATCTTGTTTTTCTAGCCTTATCTTTCCATCTTTACTTTATGTAGTAAATCCCACAACTTTAATAAAAAACTTTCCTATGTTTCTCTTGGACTAACACAGCCTGTGAAGCACACTACAAAGCATATAGGAACACAAGATAAGGCATTCTCAATCAAGGTAGTTAGACTGTGGAATGAACTTCCAGAAGAAGTTAGACTAAATAAACCAGCACAATGACAGATTGTGTTCTGAAGTGTTCCAAAGGAAAAAGAATCTTAAACTGAATAGAAACAAATCCCAGATCAAGCTGAATGAGACTAGTTATGTAGGACACATTCAGTAACAAAGAAAAGTGGAGAAAATTATACATATGGAAATGAGACCTTAGAGATTCATTGGCAAATTCATCCCTAGTTAGTCACAATTAAGTCCTTCATTCAGACTGACTCTTCAGGAAAATACAGAATGACCCAGGGATTATTGGCAAGATAAGAGCTTTAGTATTTGCATTTAAAAAGCTGTCACAAAAGAACCAATGCTGAAATATTTTGAGATTAACAAAGTCCAAAATCTTATGTAATGCAAGTTTACAGAACCTGGGGATTGGGCACCCACAAGACATTCACATTTGTAGAATAAACTTCCAAAGCACTTACTAAAACATAACTGAACTGTGCCCAGATTCAAAGAGAAATTATCATAGCTAGTTTTAGTTGCAGGCGATTTCATTCATGTATATGGTCAGAAATCTGTCAAAGCAGAAACAGACCATTAGCCATTGGAAACCATGTTACAGAAACCACTGTGCATTTCACACTTAGACTTCAGAAAATAATCAAGTTTCAAGAGTACTCAATAAATGTAACATGCATGCCTGGTAATTTCTTAGAGTTAATATGTTTTCAAGAGGCTCTATTTTTTAAAAAAAGCAAAAACATGCAGGAAAAAGAATCTGAAGTAAATAGGACCAGAGTATTACACATTTCCAAAGCAAAATCTGGTATACTCAGAATGTGAAAACACAAAATGACCCAATGTTACAAGAACTACATAGAGAGAATTACTCTAGATGGATGACCAACAAACAAAGCACAGGTGACAACAAGCATAGAAACTTAAGACAAGAGACATGAAATTGCTGATTAGGATAAGCTATCTCTAGAAAGGGCATCGATCCCATCTTAATGGCACAGCATGTTAAACATACTACACAGTGTCCCTGCATGTATTGAGGTGTGTAAAAAAAAGCCTGATGTGTCTCAAGACTAGACATTTCTCTCACTAGACATGAAAAATGCCAAAGACAAGTTATCCATATGTTGTCATACAGTAAGATACCCAACTAATTGTTATACAGTAAGTGCTCAGTCATGAGGGATAAAATCCATCCCTTTCCACTATTATAGGATTTGCAGGAAGCCCTGTGATGGGATCCTCAGAATATTTCCTCCCCCAACAAAGCCCCCTTCAATTGTCTTACCATGAGAGAAGATAATCTAGTCTCCACTTAGATCCCATCCACTTGCCACTGAACCAATGGGAAAGTCTTTCCCTACATTCAGAGAGCAGTAGTATTAATATTGTTTAATAATAATTCTAAAGAAAATAAAATATCTAGGACTAAAATTGTGGACTTTTATGAAGGGAGTCCAAGTTAATTCAAAGAGCTCCATATTTACATATTCTTGCCTCCTCTTATTGCCATACTTATTTCTCTTTCTGTAGCACCCACAGTTGGTTTGTCACTGTCCACACAAAGACAAACAGTCCCTACCCTAAATTGTCATGATCTAAGAAATGGGATTTTGATATTAGTGGGGCTCAAAGTTGGAGATGTGTGTGGGTTTTAAATGCCCTGGGAAAGAGTTAATTCTGTTCACTTGGGACCTGTAGCTTTAAGGGTGATACATTGTACATTTTTTATTGGATATATTAAAGGATTCAACATAGAATTACTTCTTGGGATTTTTTCACTATCTTATGACATTGTTGGGGTTGATTTATTTCATTTTAAACCAAATATTTGGCTATAATTCTGGCTGACTGCAGCTAGTGATCAATTCTGCTAGTATTGGAATAACATTTGAATTTTATACTCGGTTTAATCAATCTGTTGATTTAATTTTCTTGTGTAATATATTCAATAAATTGTGAAGTTACCACCTCAGACTCCTTTGGTTTTGAAACACAAATTTATTTATGAGCATATACATGAAATTATTATGTATTATATATATTATATATGAGAGAGAGAGAGAGAGAGAGAGAGAGAGAGAGAGAGAGAGAGAAACTCTCTCTGAATCTCTTTTACAAGATACCAATGTATTTATCCCAAAAGATAGGAGATGAAGAGGAACAATTAAAGTCAACCTCCTGATGTATATGCCTATAAGTCAATATGGTGGTATCCAGTATCAGCAACTTCACATCCTCTGCATCTGTTCACTAGTTTGTTCTGCACACTATCAATACACTGCAAATCTGATTTGGGGCCTTGTGTGCTGTAATTAAATCATTTTGAGGGCTTTGAAAGCTGGCTCGTCTATTTCAAAACCCATCAAGGACAAACAAATCAGAGAGTAACGAAGGTGAAGTAGTGATGGCAAATTTTACTTTTCTTTGAGCATTACACTCTCATATCAATTGATGAAATTAATGTATAGACATCAACTAAAAATAATCCAAGTTCCAGTCTTGGTTGTAACTAGGATTCTACATTTTAGGTGCTTTGCTGGTGTACTAATATTTCAGGGACACTTTTTGTTCCTTTAAGACTGCAATGTCTTCAAGAAGTACACACATTTCTTCAAAGTTGGGTGCTTTTTTTCAAACACTGTGCAAGTTAGCCATCAGTGTGAAGGGTGCTTAAATCCATGAAATTCCTCCCATGCCCACTTTATTCCAGTGATTTAGCATTGTAATCCACCACTGCCATTCATTCAAACAGTGTGCCTTTTTGGACGGTATTTTAGAAAAAGGTCAGCAAATTGCCATCAATAAATACCAAATGTGAAAGTACTCAGTATTGGAGCTGCTCAACTTGAAGTCCGATTACTAAATCAAATAGCATGTTGGGTTCGTTTTTAAAAACTTCCTGAGGCAGACCTTAAAAAGAGTATCTTACAGAAATGTGTATGAAAAAAAATTAAAGAAAGAATAAGGCTAAGTTCTGCCGTGTACGGCACACACACAAAGACTTAACTAGGAGATACAATTTCAAGTGAAAACAAAAATCAGCTCTGAGCAATGTATTTCATAAGATCATTAGGACACAAAAACATTACTATAATCATTTCCTCCGACTTCCCCGACTTACATTTGCCTCCCTTCAGTCTATCCAAAAGGTCACAGCTTTCTGTGACTATATGTATATCACTACCTATTTGTGGCCTAAGAGGCATGATCTAGTCCTTAGATTGTAAGATCATAAGGACAGCAATCACCACTTTTCATTTTGATAAGGCATCATTCGAAGTTATGGCCCTATATAATAGTTAAATATATTTTTCTAATGTATGCAGATCATTGTCAAAAAATAAATTGAATTTCATTTAAAAGAAAGTATTTTTATTTATTTTGGGGAAAATTCTGGAAGCAATACATTTTATAATCCTTTCTTTTGGTCAGAAGAAATGTAATGGTAGATGGGTCATATTTGTTTAAGAGAAAAAAGTGTGATCTCCATGGATTAAAATGCTTTCACGGATTATTATAACTCATGGGGGTGCAACGTTCACCGCTGGCTAGTGCCTTCTCCTGGTCACTTTGGGGATTAGCTCAAGGGGGTGTAGGTATAAATCTATGGTTTCTACACCGCCACTCTGACTCTCCCTCCAGTCTGCAGCCCCTCTCTCAACCTCATGAACTGCCACATCCTCCAGCTAAGTTGCTCTGTTTCCCCCTTCCAGGGGGGAGAGGTAATCACTGTCCAATAGTCTGGCCACTTCACCAGTGGCTAATGGAGCGGTGGGAACCCAGGTCCACTCACTACTCTGGGTCCTGACTGAGCGACCCTATAGATAGCAGCCCCTTGCTGCAACTCTTTACCTTCCCCAATGACATCCCTGAGCCACTTCCCCACGGCCCCATCATCATCTTCACCATGGCATTCAGCTATCCAGTCTCAACAGCCAGCCAGGAGCTCCTTCTTGCTTGCCCGGTCCCTGCCAGCAATTGCTCTGTCCAAGGTGCCGCAGGTCTCAGCCTGTTAAAGACACAGTCCTCACATATCGAGCTCAAAGCAGCAACTGACTCTTCTCTGCACTGAAGCTCCTCTTACATGGTCCTGTTGTGCCTGGATTGGCTGCTCCCTGCAGCCCTTCTCTAATTGGCTGCAGTCCATGCTGTCTCTCTACGCTGCTTGGAGGACTCCTCTCCACTGCTCCTCCTGGGGATAGGATATGGTAGGACCCTGGCCCCCCGAGCTCTTTGCACTCCTGTGTGGGGTGGACATGCCATCATAATAACCAAGATCAGATTTCTTAAGAAGGTTTAACATTCAGAGCTTTGAAAATAAATACCACAATTCCATTGCATTATGCACCATGTTTAGGTCCCAATTCTGCAATGATTAATGCACATTCTTAAAATTACATACTGAGTAATCCCACTGAACTCAGACTTATCACACACGGTGTGTGTATAAAGTTAATCTCTTGCAAATGTGTTTGTAGAATCAGGGGTTTAGTTATATTATCTTAATTTCAACCAAAGAAATTAAAACACAGTTATGCTAATATATCTAATGTCACTTGAAATGTATGAGCACTGAATTAGAGTTAGACTGGAAATACTATATTATAGTATTAATGCAGCAATATATTACCATTTTTCAGTGTATATAATTAATACTTGGAGTGGTATAAAAATTATCCTGCAATTAATTTGGTATTTCAGCATGAGTTCATTGCTCACAAACACAGATATTTAAAATGTGTTATGCTGGTCACCTTAAATGAGTACCACATCATTATATATTCTGTTTAAGGCACATATTTAATAGAAATAACTATTTTTAGAAACATTAAGAAAGTTTTTATTTTTTTTTAAGAACATTGTGCCTGTGAAGTGACTCAGACTTTGTATGGTGAGTTCACCTGTAAAATCTACACAACAGAAAAAATGTAATTAATATTTATTATCAATATTTTTAAGAACTGCTAAAATTTACCTAAAGTAGCTTTTCTATATATAAAAGTAGAGACCTATAGAGATTAGAAGCAAATATTGTGTCATTAAACATTCAGATGTATTTATTACTATATTTAATGGTTCAAAAGAGATCAAACCCTAAATCTGAGAAGTCTTAGCGGGCAGAGTTCAAGTGAGATGTCAATGGATCATAATAAACACCAGTTATCATGTAGCTCTGCATTTATTACTTGCCTATTACCACCATGAGTATTTTACATATTTGAATCGTATTTAAATTACCTATCTTGATATTATAAATCAAACCTTTTCTACTAAAGAGTTAGTGAAAAATGTGAGCAAACTATTCAAATACAATAGGAATGTATATTGCACACTGAATCATGATTTACAAATGTAGTACTTTAATGGAGTGGTCACAAACAGGTCGATCGCGATCGACTAGCTAAGTCTACAGGATCTCCCTGTGGATCGTGACAATGTAGTGTGGCTGATGCTAAGGGAGACCCCCAGCCTACCCCAGCCCTACACTGCTCCCAGAAGTGGCCACTGCAGCCCCATGGCCCTGGGGGTGAGGGTCTCCCTCCACACGCTGCCCCTTCTTGCAAGCACTGAATCCACTGGCTGGGACAGCTGCAGGTGTGGTGCTTGCAGAGGGGCAGCACGCGGAGCCACGTACCCCTCACTCCTTCTACCCCAGGGGCACATTGGCCCCTTCCAGAAGTAGTGTGATGTCAGGGTAGGCAGGGGCCTGCCTTAGCCTTGCTGCACCCATCAACCAGAAGCCAGCCACCAGAGCTAAGTGCTGCCTGGCGGGAGGCCACAGTCAACCCTGAGCCCAGTCCCAGAGCATCCCATACCTCTTCCTGCACCCTAAAACCCCCAACCAAGCCCCACCCTGAACCTCCTCTGAGAGCCAGCACCCCAAAACCCCAGCCCTGAGCCCATTTCCAGTGGCAGCACCCCATACACCTTCCTGCACCCCAACACTCTACCCCATCCCAAAGCCCTCTCCTGCATCCCAACCTTCTGCCTCAGGCTCAGCCCAGAGTCCCTTCTCACACTGCAAACCCCTCAGCCCCAGCCAAGAGCCCCATACCCCTTCCCAAACCCCAATTCCCTACCCCAGACTGGTGAAAGTGAGTGAGGGTGGGGGAGACAGAACAACGGAGAGGATGGAGTGAGCAGGGCAGGGTAGATCCTGGGTTGCCCTTAGATTCAAAAAGTGATCTTGGGTGTAAAAAGGTTGGAGACAACTGCTTTTATATATCAAGCTTTTAGGGGAATCACTGCAAATTTAACTGGAGTATAATTCTTCAGCTGTTAGCAGCTAATTTTTATTGTTTTATCATTTCATTGTTATAATAGTATGCAAGCCAAACTCAGTATGTGTTTACTATTAAAAAGTGTAACACTGGTACCAATCGCCTTTTTAAAGTCTCCAGCAGAGTGAAAATGGTGGTATCTTACATAGCAACATCATAAATAGCTTCTGAAGAGTCGTCACTGTAGAAGAAAAGAGTCAAAAAAAAATTCTGCAGTGAATGGGTAGAACCAAATGTTTAATGTATTGACTAGATAAATTACATTGGTTTGTCAGTACTTTTCTCAGGAACAGTCGGGTACCACGTCATGTAAGCCTTAGTGCTGCAAGGATGTCAGATCCTCATTCATGGTGTTCCGACTGGATTCTCTTTGAGCATATGCCCTTTCAAGTGAAATTAATCAATCTCTTTATCACTCACACAGCATCTGGAGCCATAATCATTACCCAACTGCTGAGAAAGAAATGAAACCACTAATCGCACAGGGAGTAGGGCTTAGTGTTCTGAACAGGAAAGTTTTTATTAAGTTCTAATTTGAAAAGTGATTTTTCATGGCTGGTCTTCCAGGACACACCACACAAAAGGAAGCTGTGTTTCAGCAACTGTCTACTACTTATACCCCCCAACATATAGAACCAATATATTTAGAACTACAATAATTATATTTTTATCATGCTTTTCTAAATTTAATATCATAATTCTAAACCATTGGAATACTAAAGTATGACACTTTTTTGATGCATTTCACTATTAAACTTCACAGGTCTCTGAATGAAGGGGCACACACACAAAATTTACATCAGGAAAAATTGGCAGGCAGTAGATTAAATATCATGTCATCGACATTAAGGACCATACACTGCCTCTAGTCTAGATGAAAGTACATCACTCCCATTGATCTCAATGGGAACTCTCTATGCAAACTTAGGACAACCTATTTGGCCCTAAAACATTAAGAAGAAATTTTGAATACCAACCAGCTACTGGAATAAATTTAAATTAGACAGTACGACCACCATAACCACCAAAATGTTAGACTGCCACACAACATGCTTTACACATTCCCACTTTCTCATTCCCATTTTCAGTCTAATCCTGCTCAAAATGAAGCCAATGGGAACAATGCCAATAACTTCCATTTCAAAAGGAATGAATGTATTAAATGTATTAAATGTATTTGAATGTATTCAAATGTATTAAAAATCTAGAAAAATTCTAAAATCAGTTTAAAGGTCTATTTAACAACTGCTGGCCCCTAGAAACCATCATGAGCAATGTTACATGAGTACAGGTAAAATTCTTGCATATTTTTAATGTTTTGCTAATCAGAAGGAGAGTCCTCACACTAATTTTCTGTTCTAAATAGCTACCGGTTGTATGGATGTGCCATTACACCAATATATTGAAACAGTTTAGTTACACTGTTGAGTGAAACCCTTGCTGAAGCTAACTTGAGATATTAATTATTACAAAAATACTATGTAGTACTGAAGTGCAGCAGAGTAATTAAAGCTAGCACTCCACTGAAATGTGACTATCCATTTTTTATATTGTGCTCTTACTTAGCAACAGAAATCATTTCAACAGCTGCATTCAATTAAAAAAATATTAACCCCAAGGAAAAAGTATAAAAACATCCCCATCTGTTTTTCTTACCGCTCATTGTGCTTCTTTTGTGCATGAAACATGCACAAGAATGAAATCCAACAAAGCTGAATGAAAAGTACTACAATTCCAATAATAAGGTACCTTTAAAAAAAAACTAATTTAAAAGAAACCACATTTGCAGATTTTCCTGTGTGACCCACAGTTCTGTTCCCATAGTAACTATAAAGAAAAGAAAAGGATAAGATGGCTAACTCATACTTTTCCCTATACCAACAACAACAAAAAAGCCGCCTTATTTTCAAAACGTACTATTGTAAGGGAGGGAAGTGGGACATTAAAAGATTAGTGTAAGACTCTCCTATGTAATCTAGTTTAAAACACCCCCTATTGTGCACTTAAAGTTTGCTAGAGAAACATATTGAAAAGTATATAGACTTTGGGTGAAAGAACTATTGAAATAGTATCACAAGCACAGGAATACCAATATTAACAGACATATGCAATAAAGTTTTCTTTCTGCAACTAGTCTAACAAGTACGGTCCTTACTCTAGCAGCTGTAGCAGTGGATTCAGAATCCAATTTTTTGGATTCTCCTGTATTACTAGTATTTTGTATATTATCTTCAGGTATATAAGGAGAAAATATTTTAGTATATTTCTGTTCTCACTCCCCCACTTCCTGAATAGATTTTTTTTCTGTGCTTAGTACCCCAATACTTGCATGATTGTTTGGCAACCTCTTTTTGAGGAGAGTACTGCATCTAACAAGTTTGGGTTCTGGTCAGCAATATAACCTCCATGACCACAGAGAGCTCGTTGGCAGGACACCCCGTACAGTTCTGCTGCACAAAGAGGAGGTATGAAGGGAGTATGTGCTTCCTGTGTGGCATGGGACGCAGCTGGGCTGTTGTGACCAGAAGGATAGCACTTAGAGGGTAAACGGAGACAGGGCTAGTAGAAAGCAGGGGTAGGCCAGAGGATTTGCCACTTTGCGGATCCTCTGGTCCTCCTCCCTACAGCAGGAGAGATACAGCACATGCACTCACTTGTGGAATGCCTTGCTAACAAACAAAAATCTCTATACAAGCTGTATATTTTTCATAGCACTCAAAACCACACCAGACACTTCAGATGTACCATAACGTGATCTGGTCCTGGCCACAAGAGCTTCCAATCTAAAGTTATTCAAGAAGCGACAAGAAATAATAACAGATAGAGATAGATAGATAGATAGATATGATATGATATGATATGATATGATATGATATGATATGATATGATATGATATATGATATGATATGATATGATATATGATATGATATGATATATGATATGATATGATATGATATGATATGATATGATATGATATGAAGAGAGGCACAAGGCAGGGAACCCAAGGGTTACAAAGGTAATGGAAGTTCCTTGATTATTCCAAGAGTGATTTTTTAAAAAATGGTTAATAAGCTAGTATATTTGTGGGGTTATGAAAGTGTTAGAAGAGCTGAATTGATAAGGGTGAGGGTGATAGCAGGGTTGGTGGAAATAGTAAAGGTTAGCAGCCCAGGGAGGTGAAGTGGAGAAGTGAAACAGAGAGAGGGTGCAAGAAAGGGCCAGGAGCCACAGGGCTGCAGACCAATTAGCAGCATGAGAGAAGAGACAATCCTGTAATTATGAAAATGTCTATTATATTACTCTTGAAATCTCCTTGAAGACAGTTGACTATAATATGCGGGAAGGGGGGAGGAGGACAAGGAGGAAGATAAAATTAGGGAGCAGGGGAAAAGAGATGGGATGTGAACAATGTGAGAAAGAGATAGGGAAAGTAATAGGCATGCCATCTGGAGATGGGAGAAGCGAGGAGGAGACAGGAAGAGACAAGTAGTAACAGAAAAGGATAAAAAGGTGATATGAAGATGAAAGTCAAGAGAGAAGAGAAAGAAAATGGAAGAAAAAAGGAGCAAGAAACCCTGCACAACTCTGAGCTCAGAAATTATTTTGTTTACCTCTCTCCTCCACCCCTCGGAAATTCCACAACCACCACTACCATTGGGCACCTTATTTATTTCCCTATTGGAGCCTTAAATCCACCCCAGAATCTGCTAAGTGACTTGTACGGTGACTATGTACATTCTCCCTTTGCCAGTACAATTTAGTTTTCCACACAGTGCAAACTGCAGAAAAAATGAAGGTGATTTTTTTTTTTATAATAGTCTCAAAGTCCTTTTTCTGATAAGTGTGCTGGATGATTGTTCCATTTAGCATGTTTCCCACATTAGTTCCTTATTCCCAGACTAATTTTTTTTTCTATTTTTTTATTTAGCATTCAACAGCATCAGTCATGTGCTGGCCTTAACATATCAGACTATCTAGTGGACGTATATTTAAACTATATTAAAAAGTTGACAGAATATTTTATTTTCATTTCAATCAGTTTTCCAGCTGGCTTTTTAGCTGGTTGCAAAATGGGGGAAGGAGGAAAATCAAATTTTCATTTGTTTAATCAACATTTTGTTGCTATTGAAATTTTGCAAACAACTCTCCTGAGGCATCATTCTTGAAAATATTTACACAATAACTTTACTTGACACTCATAAGTAGTCCGATTGACTTGGAAAGATTCTTACAAAAACCATATGTGAGGGATGGTTTCTTGTGTTCTAATTAGATGTGCTTGCTGGTTACTTAATACAAATGTATAAACACAGCTCAGACAGCTGAGCTATTTTTGATCCAACCTTCCTTAGGCTTCTGGTTGACAGAAAAACATAGAAACTTTCAGTCCAAAAGAAATATGGTGAAGATTATGAGTGACTGAAAAATAAGATTCAAGTCAAGGCTTAATTTCACCCTTAAATAGTGATAACTGACACCACGACAACATACTATTCAGCGTAAACTACTGAATTTAAACTCTGTTTGCTCTGTTTTATTCCAATATGTGTTTGGATTGCAGCACTAAACTGGCACCCACCTTGGAAGGCTCCAATCCACGTAAGAAGTCTACTTGAGGATGTTCAAGGCAGCATGTGAACCATAGCTGATACCTGTAAGTTCTGAGTCATACATGGACATGTGACTTGCCCATGTGACTCCAAAACTCCATCTGAACTTTGCATAGGAGAATATTTAAACTTAATAAAATGTTAAAACAACAGTCATATTTGCATTTAAGAAATTATATATACTTTAGGACTGTTCAGGAGATGAAGAAAGTTAACATGATGAAATATGGAACTCACTAATTGGCTATCACAATGAACACTATTAATTTATAAGCATTTAAAGGCAATTAGATTTTTGCCAGATTCTATCACTAACAGTGCTTTGTTAGCAATTGATAAGCTTTAGAGAATTATTCAACATTTCAATTTGCAGAGTAATTTAATTGGTGTAATTATTGCTTTTGTGTGTTGGCTTGTGGTCACATTACAAGTATGGTGACAATCCTGAAACCAACAAATATCCTCATTGCAATGCTATATTAATAATCTCTCCTGAAACCCACTGCTCAAAAAAATTTATTCTGAAGAAATGCCAGCAACCTGTATTAAATTTAAGCGTGAAAGTCTTGACTAGCTAAGAGAAGAGTATTGTATAATCTCTGTGAAAGTCATTTTTTCAGGTTCCTCGATTTTAGGAATATGGGACCAAATTTAGTTGCAATTGCATTAATTTGAATGGAGATGGATTCACTTACACCAGGGCTCAATTTGGCCCACAAAGCCCAGTTTTATAATGTGTGGACTTTCATAAAACACTCAATCTAGCACCTAGCAAGGAAACCCCTATTTTATCACTTTAGTGATTATTTCATGCAGGCTTTTGACATCCTATAAGGAACTCATGTGTGTCCCCATGACTTCATATGGTATGAAAATTCTCTTTAGAAAACCAGTTTTACACTAACAGTGATTTTTGAAAGCAAATGGTCAAAATGATCAAAATCAAAAGTTATAAACCATGACAGTTAAATCCAAGTTATTAAAATCTCTTTTAGTGTAAGAATGTTGCATTAATTTACCAAGTAGACTGAAGTTGATATACACTTACACACAAATGGATGCATATTATTCAAGTGCATACATAACATTGTCTGAGGGTTGCACTATTGTCTACTCACACAAAATCAAACCCCTTGCCCTGCTCCTCCCCCGAGGCCCCACCGCTGCCCCACTCCTTCTCCCAGGCCCATCCTGCTCCCTTCATCCCTTGCTCACTCACTTCTCATCACCCTCACTCACTCATTTTCACTGGTTTGGCTCAGGGGGGTGGGGTGTTGGAGGAGATGAGGGCTCCGGCTGGGGGTGCAGACTCAGGAGTGGGGTGAAGGGGTAGCAGGGTGCTCTGGGCTGGGACTGAGGGATTCAGAGGGCTGGAGGGTGGATCTTCTTTCCCTACTTTTGCCAAATATTTCCTTGGAGTCCTTAAATTCAAATACAAGGGGGTGGGGGGAAAGAAATGTGGTTCATTGTACCTGTACATAAATGAATGTAAAGCTAAATAAATATATCCATTAGAGATGAGCACAAGGGATAGCCATGTGTGCTCTTGTGAGGGAAGAATTTGGGTGTGTTTATTCTAATTCCCTTTTTCCTATTTCTTTTTCAACCTTATTGCATTTAAATTTTAGTGTCCAGTGTTTGAAACCATATCCTCTGAGAGGATCTCAGCATAAAAAAATAGTGTCTGAAAACGTAATCAGTGAAAACTCTAGGGTATTTTTCCTTACTATGTTTTGTGTTTTTTAATTTAAACATCAGTTGGACTACTACTATAATACATTTCAGCCTATGGGGCAGGGTTTATTTGCCCCCAAAGATATTTTAAAAGCCTGAAAATAGAGGCTTATAACTTAAGTGCCTCTTTCTTAGCCATAAGAACCACAGAGCACCACAATATGTGTCTTACAGTATTGTTACTGAAACATTGCAGCTAAGGATTGAATGTATCAAACCAGTCCTAGGATTTTAAATATTTGCCTGCTTAAAAAAAAAAGAAAAAAGAAAAAAAATGTTGACTGCTAAACAAAAATGTTTTTACTTCTGCTTGGGAAATTTATCAATCACTGGGGCACACGCACCCTGACAAGAACAGTTCTATTGTTTTCAGTGGAGTTTCATGACAGAAGAGCACTTCTGAACCACTGAACCATCCTTTTACTAGTTCTAGAACATATTTTCTAAGTCCCTCCAGGGTTTAATAATTCTGTGTCAACTGGAATCAAGTGAAGTTGACATTTTAAGAACATTTTATGTACACCTCTAAAGACTAACAGTACAATGCATTTCAGAACTGGACAGAAATAAAGTAAAAACTTGAAGGACTTATTTTCTTCTTATATATCCCACCTTCCCAAGTATAGTGAGGTTGTCTGTTCAGTCAACAGGTTTAATTCTCAGGGCCTGCCACTTGTCTCTCTCTCTTTTGGTTCAGTATGTCCAGGACCACCAAAAATGCAATGCAGTTGGGTCAGCTTCCTTATTGGTAACCTCCTATGCCTGCACATCTTGGGGCTAGGCATAGGGCAGTGGTTTCCAAACTAGGGTTCGTGAACCCCCTAGGTGTTCGTGAAATGTTACAGGGAGTCTTGGGAAAAAATCGCTAATAGTGGACAGAGCTGTCCCTAGGGACCCCGGACAGCATGGGGCCAGCAGCCTGGAGCCCCTGGACTTCCAAGAGCTAAACAGATCAAAGTAAGCATATCTATCACACTGGGGAGATTTAAACTTTAAGACTCCTTATAAGAAATGGAGAGGGGGGTGGATTTTGTTTTTAAAATTAAAATTGGCAGCTAGTATTGTTTTTAAAATTATTACAAAGAACAAATTTTACTGTAATGTGCATTGTTTGCCTGGACTGCTCAAGACCTTCTTCTATTGTGTCAGGACAGCGCTCCGCCAAGGAAATTGCTTGTCTTCTCTCTGGGCTGCTGGACCTGTATTTATATTGCTGCATTCCTCATGATCAAGCTCAGCAGTGCCTGAGGCGCGGAGCTTACCGGGCCCAGTACTGCTCCAAGCCTTTCCCATGCCTAAACTCTGGATTGGGATTTGCAAACCCCATCACACAAAGCTAATTCAAAAACCATTGGTACAACATTACATGGGAACAAGGTGTTTTTTGTTTTGTTTTTCAAATGTAACACTTCTGAGATGTTGTGAATCCCCCTTCAAAACGCATTATAAAGGTACATAGGATACTGATCAGACCATAGGATACTGATCAGACCAAGCACAATATACTCTCTCCAGCAGTGGCAAGTATCAGAAGCTTCCAGAGAAGGTGCAACAAACCCTGCAATAGGTAGATGTAGGATATTCTCCCACATATGACCACCCTGCCCCTCCACAAAGCATATCTCATCCTAATCCTTAGTTGTTAGAGATTGGTTTAAATCCTGAAGCATAAAGTTTCTTTTCTCTACAAAACATTCTTTTGACTCACTAAAATTAGGTAGAATTGTGAGCTAGATGGAAAGACATTAGAACTTTGGCTCCATACTGAGTTGATATTTCTGGCACGAGTCAGCTGAAAGAAGTCAATAAGACCTTCTATAGGCAATCGTGAATAACAAATGGATGACATATTTCACAGGAAGTAGCAAAGATGACAATCATCTGAATCCAATGAAATTAGGACCCTTCACAGATTCCAAAGGCAGAAGGGACCATCGTGATCATCTAGGTCAGACCTCTTGTATAACGGAAGCCATAGACCTTCCTCCAGAGAATTCCTAGAGCATACCTTTTAAAAAAACATCCAATCTTGATTTAAAAATTCTCAGTGATAAAGAATTCATCACAAACCTGGGTAAATTGTTCCAGTGGTTAACTACTCTCTCTGTTAAACATTTACATCTTATTTCCAGTCTGAATTTGTCTAGCATCAACATTGGATGATGCTATACCTTTCTCTGCTAAATTGAAAAGCCCTTTATTAAACATTTATTTCCCTTGTAGGTTCTTATAGATAAATCAAGTTAACCCTTAACTTTCTCTTTGTTAAGCTAAACAGACTTAAGTAGCTCAATCTATCACTAGAGGGCAGGTCTTTTAATCCTCTAATTATTATCATGGCTCTTCCCTGAACCTTCTCCAATTTATCAACATCCTCCTTGAACTGTGGACACCAGAACTGGGCACATTATTCCAGCAGCAGTAGCACAAGTGACAAATATAGATGTAACATAAACTCTCTACTCCTCCTCCAGATTCCCCTATTTATGATCCCAGGATCACATTAGCTCCTTTTGCTACAGCATCAGCTGATTATCCAGCATGACCACCAAATCTTTTTCAGAGACTACTTTCCAGGACAGCCTTCTTAAATTAGATAAGTATGGCCTACACTTTTTTCTCTAGATGTATATATGTACATTTAGCTGTTTTTAAAATATATATGGATTGCTTGCACCCAAATTACCAAATGTTTCAATTCACTCTGAATCAGTGATCTGTCCCCTCTTCATATTTTACCACTCCCACAATTTGTGTAATCTGCAAAACTTTATCTGTGATTATTTGGTTTTTTCCTCAGGTCATTGATAAAAATGTTAAAGAGGACAGATTCCTGTGGGGCTCCACTAGAAACACACGTGATTTCCAGTTTACAATTATACTGAGACCTATCAGTTAGCCAACTTTTAATTCATTTAACATGTGCCACATTAACTTCATATTGTTATAGTTTTTTGACCAAAATGTCATGCAGTACCAAATCAAATGCCTAACGGAAGTCTAAGTATGCAATATCAGCACTATTACTTTTATCAACCAAATGTGTAATCTCATATCAAATTAGTTTGACAGGATCTATTTTCCATAAACTGACGTTGATTAACAAAAAAATAAAGGAAAGTAATATAATTACTGTCAATCAAGTATGACAAATATGGCAATTTCCTGAACAAACCTTGTTGAATTAAGATAAACTTTATTGAATTAAGTTTATGTATCACTGTGGGCCTGGGATTGTATGTAAATCCACGGGTGTGGGGGAGGGTGACCAGATGTTCCCATTTTATAGGGACAGTCCCGATATTTGGGGCTTTGTTTTATATAGGTGCCTATTACTCCCCACCCCGTCTGGATTTTTCACATTTGCTGTCTGGTCACCCTATCAAGGGGACTCACAGCCCTCCAGGAACAAAGAACAGTGTGGTGGGATTAGGGAGATTCACTCATGTGGTAATGCTTCCAAAAAGGTACCAACACCTGGAGATACTTGCATATACTGGTTCAAACTGGATTCTCTAGAGACCAGCATGGAAATACCCTGGTCAGGAGGGAAGAGAGACATGTCTCTGCCCAAGAAAGGTGACTGCTGACTAGTTGAAAGCCTAAGAGTGGTGCCCTTGATGGACCACAGAGGAGGAATACAGATAAAGTTGCTCAGCACTGTGACATAATTAATTATATTAACCTCCTTTAATTTTTTGTTAAATCAAGTCCCGTATCAGCCGCTCCATTATCTTACCCAAGCTTGATGTCAAGCTGACAGGCCTATAATTACCCAGGTCATCCCATTTACCCTTTTTAAATATTGGCACATTCACTTTCTTCCAGGCTTCTGGAAATTCTCCAGCATCACACAATTTATTGAAAATCGGTAGGTGTGATTAATATCTTCCTGAGATACTATTAGAATGGTAAGAGTGATATTATCTTATGATGAGACTACACCTATTGTTCCCCCAAATACAGAACAGAGATACTTGAACACTTTTGCCTTTTCTGCATTAATACAGATAATTCTACACCATTTCCATCTAGAAATGACCAATATCATTTTTGTTTCTACCATACTTAAAAGTTCCTTCTTATTATCTTTAATTATGCTGGTCATAGGTTTCTCCTTGTGTCTCTCTCTTTTCCTTATCAATTTTCTGCAATGCCTAGCTTCCAATTTATAATCATGACTATCAACTTCTCATTTTCTCCATTTGTTATTTACAGTTTTATTTTTTGTAGCTCCCTTCATTTCCCTTCTAAACCAGGTCATTTTTAAAAACCAATACAGTTTCCTTCCTCAATTGCTAGATTGTGCCTTTTTGGGCATTTATTAAGTCCTTAAAGAAGTCCCAATTATTCACATTCTTCTGATCAAAAATTCTTCTCCCAGGTAATTTGACTCAATTGTTTTCAGCTTTGTGAAATAAGCCCTGTTAAAGCACCAAGTATACATACATATATATAGACTTTATTCAGTTTACACAATATAAATGTGAATAGCAATGATCACTTGCACCTAAGCTACCATTAATTTTTATTTCTCTAATCATTTCCTCTTGCATATGCTAAATAAGGTATAGGTATGGATTAATGCAGTAATGCAAAATCCTACAGATCCCAAGACTGTAAAACAATAGCTTAGCCAAACTGCCCAAGGCTTAAAGACTTGACATAAGCAACTAACCAGTAAGTGATCCCAGACAGAGTGCTGTTATAGGCAAGTGTTGCTAAATTGCTGATAGGTAACCACAAAATGACACTTTATACCAGCTTTAGATTTTTTAACTATATTAGCATTTGTCGAACCATGAGAATGCCATGGCAACTAACTGATTAATACTAATAAACTTGAAGTAAAAGGCCTATTAACAAATGGGAAAAGGGCACCCTAGCATTAGTAGGGTAAGGAAAAGCAGATAATGAAAAGGAGCTGATGCCTATACTGAATATGTATTAGCCTTAGTTAGTATTAGCATAATCTCTAATATAAGGTGGCACTTGGCCTATGCACCTGGAGCCCACCAGGTGAAAGACCACTCACAGGTCATCTTACTACTACTACAAGGTTCCCTACAAAGGATGATATGAGTAGGCAAATTCCGGATGCTTGTTTTATCTCTGTCAGTTTCTACTTCATAGTGTTTGTGATATTGCTGACTGTGCTAAATCTGACTACTGCAGATTCAAAAGGTCTTGCCCAAGTGTGTCTGTCTTGCATACCTGGCGGTCCTCACTCCCAAATTAACTGTGATGCTGTGGCTGATCTAGAGGCAAAGGAACCCTGCCAAACCATGGAATGTTAAATTGGAAACTCTAAATAATACCTAAACAATAGATCATACAAGATTACTTGTCTATACTAGGTAGAATTCCTGTGCTGATTGCAATTAGTTTTTTAGTTTGGAAATGGTCATCTACAATATTTAGAAATTCCAAGGATGTTTTACTACTGACAATAGGAGACCGCCTGTATATGTCATTGAAATTGAAGTCCACTATTATTACACAGCCTTTTTTCCCTCCTCTATGCATTATAGATAGGGGTATAAAGAACCAGTCATATTGTTTCCTACTGTGATTTGGTGGATTGTATCAGACACCAACTAATACCCCATTTTATGGTTTCTCTGTTAGAAGGCTCATCCATAACCATTCAAGGTAAAAAAAATTCCAAGTCATCAGTGACTCAAACAGGAATGCTATTTTTGAGTGAGTGCCACTCCTCCTCCCCTTTTGTCCACTCAGTCCTTCCTAGACAGGTTATAATAATTTATTTTAACATTCCAAATGCGTGAATCATCCCACCATATTTCAGTAATATCAACTACATTGACTTTATACTCACAAATGAGCAATGCCAAATCCTCTTGTTTGCAGCTGAGACTCCTAGCATTGGTGTACAGGAAATTAAAGAATCGCTTCTCTTCACATCCTTTGGTTCCCTGGTTAATTTTGTTCTCAACTTCCTGATTCTGCACTAAATGAGTGCTCATATCTTCCCTCTTTTTACCCTCCCATTGTGTTATTTTAGTTTAATACCTTCCTGACTACTCAAGACAGCCTTTTCTTGAGGAGATTGGTCCATCTTCTTCTATGGGTAGAGGGGACTCAGTAGAAACGAAACAAATGTTCTACAAAACCAAATCCTATACCACTTACCTAACCAGTGGTTCATCTTTAGAATCTTCTGCCTTCTGTCTCCCTTCACTCTCGAGACAGGAAGATAGCAGAGATGATCGCTTGGACATTCTTCTTCGGCATGTTTCTGAGTTCCCTGAAGTCACCTCTTATCTGTGATATATCCCGTGATGCAATGTCATTAGTGCCCATAAATGGATCCTTGTCCATTCACTTCAGAAATTTCTCCAATCTTCTGTTTTGTTCTGGGAAGATCGCACTCTATCCTGTTGTCTGCTTATCCTTTGCAGAATATTCTTTTGATTCTTCTGAGTGTTTGTCCATCCTTGCTGGAGGTTCGACCTCCTTGGACAGTTGAGGAAACTCTTTACGGACAAAACTGAGTCTTAGAGGTTGGGCTTAGCTACCATCGACAGGCATGTCTCATACATGTTTCCCGTCCCTTAGATCCCTGGTTCTTAAGAGGTATCTTCCACGGTTTAAACAATGAGGACCTGATATCAACTTGAAGCTGTGGTCAATCCTGGAGCTTCTGCCAGTTGATCATGATCTCTGAGCCACTAAAAGTCTGGCGCACAGCAGGGCTCAGGCAGGCTACCTGCCTGCCTTGGCCCCATACTGCTCCCAGAAGTGGCTGGCTGCTGGCACATCTCTGTTGCCCATGGGTGGGGATGGAGGCTTCACAGACTGCCCTCACCCCCAGCACTGTCCCTGCAGCTCCCATTGGTCAGTTCTGAGTCAATGGGCGCTGTGGGGATGGCACTCGCAGGAGCGAGCAGCGCACAAAGACACGCTACTCCCTTTCCTCCAGGGGCTGCAGAGACGTACCAGCAGCCCAGCTGCTTCCAGGAGCAGCGTGCTTGTGCCCCGCTGTGCCATCGGCTGGGAGCTGCCTGCAGTAAGCGCCTCCCAGCCAGAGCCTCCACCTTGCATCCCCCACACACCACCCAACCCCTATCCTAACCCAGAGCCCACTCCTGCATCCAAACTCCCTCCCAGAGCTTGACCTCCTCACTCCTGCATCCCAAGCCGCTGCCCCAGGCTCAGCCTGGAACCCCCTCCCACACTCTGCGCCTCTCGGCCCCAGCGTAGAGCCCGAACCCCCTCCTAAACCCAACCCCCTATCCCAGCCTGGTGAAATTGAGTGAGCGTGGGAGAGAGCAAGTGACAGAGGGTGGAGGAAATGGAGTGAGTGGGGCGGGGCCTCAAGAAAGGTGCAGGGTAGGTCCTTGGTTGATCTTAAATTAAAAAAGTGATCTAGTGTGTAAAAAGGGTGGTGGAGACCACTGACTTGAAGCTTTTGGCTGTATGGAATTTCTCCTGGTCCTTCTTCTCTCTAGTAGCCACAGTCCACCCATCCTCCTCTGTCACCAGCTGTGAAAAATGTAGATGTGACCTCTTGCCTCTGATAGTTATGAATGTCCAGGCCTCCTTTCTGACTTCCTGTCTCCCCAACTCCTTAGTGGCCAGCTTCTTTCCCCCTTGAACCTAGTGTACTTGATGTTCCTGAACTGGGCTGTCTAGGAACACCTTAACTTCTCCGGTTCTCAGTAATGTCTCTATTTGCCTGTCCAGTCCAAGAAGCTTCTCCAGCACCAGCTTTCACTTCATGCGCAGTAAGTCCCTTCTGGATTCAGGCAGGAAAGGGAACATGGCACATCCACTGCAGGGCACCCACAGTTCCATCGCTGGCCATCTTGAAACTGCATGTAGGAGCTGAACCTGGACGCAAAGCTTTTCACACTCCTGCTCTGAACAACCTCTGAAACCCTCCTATTAGATGCCTCTATTTGTGGATCTCAAATTCACCTAGCAAGACAATTTTTATACTCTTTTATACTTTTTGTACCAGGTCTCCCTCTTTAGCTCACCATCAGGAAACAATGGGCCACTCAAAGACTTCAAACACTGGATCTGATCAAAGTTCCGAGCCTAGTGGCCTTTACCAAGGCACCAACAGACAGATGTGTCTCAACTGCTTACTCAAGGCCTCGTGGCCCAGCTATGCAGCCTGTTCACAGAGAACCCACGGATGGAGCAAAAGCACCACTAAGTGCCACTGCCTCCCAGGACAAAGCCCAAGCTATGCCCTCCAAAACTCTCCTATTAGCTGCCTCTATTCAAGTGATAGCATTGTGAAAACTCAGACTCTACCAAGTGTCACTGCAGGGTACAACATTTCAGTGAACAAGAGGATGGGTTAAAGCAGACGGAGAAATATATGTGTGTGTATATATATATATATACATACACACACACACAAATAAATAAATAACCACATGAAAACACTATTAGAACATTTTTCTTTGGGAATTTCTTATAGTACTAAGTCAGAGCAGGAATTGGTAGCAGACTTAAATCATAGGAACTAGAAAGTGAATAAACAACAATATGTTGATTCCTACCTGTTTTCCAGACAAATTGATGATCTTTCCTGGCTTCCAAATCAGTTGTTTGTAACATTGAGAGCACAAGTAAAAGTAAGATATTCCTCATTCCCTGCCATGCCCAATGAGCAGAAACCCAGAGATCCCTCAGAAACATAATTCAGTATCGTTGTCTTCTCTAGTCCTAGATTTGAAAGAAAAAAGCAAATTAGTTTGCTAAAAATACATAGTAATAAAGCAAAGCAATCAGTCTCAGGGTCAGTGCTACTCAGTGTATATTGCACATCCCCTTCTGCAGTGCAGAGTCTGTTACGTGGGTATTTGTAGAGATGTGTACTCTGGAGATCCCTGGTTCAAATCTAGGCATCAGCCAAAATGGTAGCCATTACCAAAGCCCTTAGTAAGTTCCTAAAAAGCAATCTGCTAGTGTTGCAGCTTTAAAATTCAAGGCATTCACCATATGAGGTCATGTGAGAGCCTTATGCAATACTTTCTTCTCTCTTCAATCTATTTATCTTTAACATGCCAATCATCATATCATCTGGTATTTTATAGTTAAACAAACCATGGAATGGAGAGAGATTCAAGCTGCAAAGTTCAGCTCTGGATATGAATCTCAAATTTCCATGAAGCTAAGGGCACTGAGACACAAGATTTGGGTTGCCAGTTCATCTCTGCACACTGTATGTAGATAATATAGTTCTAATGCCATTTTTAAACAAAGAAATGGATTTTAATGTAAAAGTGAATGTTAGAGTTTATACTACATGTATTTCTCCTATAAAATTGGCTTTTGCGTCTATATTTCCTACATTTGTAACCAGTTATTAGTCCTACATTTCATACGTCAAAGTTTCCCTTTTGGGCCAAGGCAAGCAGAGTGATAAGATTCTTCTGCAACATGTTATTGTCATCATTTATGTTATTGGCATCATTTGGTGCCTTTCATTAAAGTTATCAGATATTACAAGTTTAGTTCTGAAATTCCATTACATTTCTAGCCTTATAAAAAAGCAACATTATAACAATACATAATACACAGTATGGTTCTTGATAAGAAGTCAAAGATAAACCTGAAAATAGCAGATAGTGGATATACACTAAAACTTTTAATTTGGAATTTTATTGAAATTACTCAAACAGTTTCTATCATGATAAACTCATGTAATTATAGTTAATCAGATATTGACTAACTGCTGTGGAGGATACGTGTTATATCTGTTTAGCTTAATTCAGTTTTATATTTTAGCTACATTGCAAAACCTGTAACGATATCAAATTGAGCTTTTACACAGGCAAAGTAATGCAGACAATGTAAGACACTTGTATTCATGGACTCTTCCCAGTGTTTTGGGGTTAACCTTAGGACCTAGACCAGGGGTAGGCAACCTCTAGCATGCGTGCCAAAGATAGCATGCGAGCTGATTTTCAGTGGCACTCACACTGCCCAAGTCCTGGCCACCGGTGGCCAGGACGTGGTGGGTGGGGGGGTTCTGCATTTTAATTTAATTTTAAATGAAGCTTCTTAAATATTTTAAAAACCTTATTTACTTTACATAAAACAATACTTTAATTATACATTACAGACTTCTAGAAAGAGACTTTCTAAAACATTGAAATGTATTACTGGCATGAAAAACCTTAAATTAGAGTGAACAAATGAAGACTTGGCACACCACTTCTGAAAGGTTGCTGACCCCTTACCTAGACTTTCAAGTTCAAGAACAAACATTGGACCTTGAACTGAAGGTGGAAAAAAGCAAATCCTAGTCCCTTGTCTAGAGCTAAACCCTAAAGCTTACAGGGCCAAAAGACCATAAGTGGTCTTGTAAGCAAGTTTGCACTGGGCTAGTTGAGCCCAAGAAGGCTGGTACAGAAGTGAGGCATAGGAGCCCTGCACTCTACTCTTTCGAAGAAGGATGTGGATCCAGTGCATTGTAAATGGGATGACTTCAGGAAAGAGAGTGACACACACACACCCCTCAATTCCATGCCAGTGGAAGCTCCGAAAAAGTGAATGAACTGAACAGCTAATGATCAAGCGATCCCTCTCCTGCGATCTATCACCCCCATCTGACATACAGAGGCTGGGAACACCATACCTTACCCATCCTGGCTAATGGCCATTAATGGACTTAATATCCATGAATTTATCTAGTTCTCTTCCAATCGTACAAGGAACTTGAGCATGTGCTTAAGTTCAAGAATGTAAGACATCTTTTTGAATACATCAGGTCTGCTCAAACTTAAATTTAAGTACATGCTAAAGTGCTTTACTGGATCAGGGCCAGTGTTCAGCACTTGGCAGGATCATGCCCTGTGCGGGCACTCTGCTGCTGACCCTCATGAGACCTCTGTAGGTTGAAATAGGGCTCTATACACCTGGGACCCAGCCAGGACTCCATGTTGCGGAGCTGAATAAGGCCAGGATAGGGACTTTATCTTTCATCTAAAAAATATTTCACTAAAGACCCTAATGCTCAAATCCAAGGAAACCTCAGATAACACTCACTGGCAGTGTTTTATTTTTTAAATACAATCTCAGGTAGCACTCATCAACTGCCTTTTGAACATACTTTCTCCAGCCCAGAATTGGAAGGGTTAGTGGGTAGCAGTAACTCCCCAAGGGTAGGAGACTCCTGCACTACTCAGGAGGCTTGGCATCTGTTAATTCTTTGAGAAAGACTACAAAAATACCAGCCTGCTGTTGTCTGAGGAGTACAGAGATTACATTAAGTCTGAAAAAAAAAAACCATAGGAATACATTAAAGACTCTAAACCTGATTTCCATCTCACCTACACCAATGTAACTCCATTGAGTTCACTGATTTACACCTAGACAAGCAAAAAAATCAGAATTTGTCCCTATATCTCAGTTTGTATAACACAATTTGAAACACTAGCAGTTCTGAGAGATATGATAAAAAGTTACCACACAGGCAACATATGCCATCCATAGAACCATGAATAAATTACATTATGAAGGCCACCAAGATTTCACATCAAATTTAGTTACTGAATATCTGCAACTTCCAAATGTGAAGGCATAGTTAACTGTGAACTGGCAAATACAGAGGGTAAAAAATATGTAGTTCACGTTTAAAAAAATAATTTACAGATTATTCAAACTATTAACTCTGATCTGCACTTCATGTTCATGATGTATTTTCCTTATAATTATTTGTTTTTCCCCCCAGATGAGAAATTTAAACTTCAAATCACAACTGACATTTTAAAAAAAAATATTTTCTCTCTCCCCAAAAATTCTATTACTGTATTTTCTTTTCTGGTCACTTCTAGGTTTCTCTCTCCACTTACTCCAAAATTTTAAAAAGTGGCCCATTAGGAGAGGTAACAATGATTTATATAGTCCACACTTATCCAAGACACCTCATTACCTAAATTAATCTCGTGTCCCAACACTACCTATACATTGATTCTTACAACACTTATGCATGTGCTTACATTTTAAGCACAAGAAATCCATTGACTTCAGTTGAACTATTCACATGTTTAAAGTTACACATGTGCATAATGCTTGCAGGAAGCATCATATTAAACATTCCATTGATTTTTCCAGCTTATTCAATGTCTTTTATATAACATCCCTATATCTGAGTACCCCACCCATACTGTATTGTCACACCGTGACAACAGCAGCATAGAGCCCAATCCTGCAAATACCCACATAGGTACATTTCTCATGACATTAAAATCAGGTCTTGTCCCAGTGCTACACTCATATGTTTGAGGATCAGGCCCCACAGTGTTTACATTATATTTTGATCTGATATTAAAGATCAATTGTAGTATGAATGAAATTGTTTGCATGCACATGTGAAAGTAAAGGTTCAAAATTCCATTTTCTTTGAAATATCTTCCACAAATGGAAATTACATTGTAACAGATGTATTATCATAAACGCCAATGCCATCTTATTAGTGAGCATGTATTTAAAAACCAGTACAGTAAAGATGGCTAACTAGTAGGAAGTTCATTTCTTTGTTTTTTTAATTCTTTCCTACCCACCCATCTCAGATTAAAAAAAGAAAATTTACCCAACAAAAAGTAGGCTGCAGAAGCCACCAAGTACAACAAAACTACCACAGTCCCTTTAGAGGTGAGCAACTAGAGAACACATCAAGGGACTCTGTTCTTTTTGTTTATTAAAAATTCTCATTTGGTTATCAGACTCCTTTTTCTAGTGAGAAATCCATGAACGTTGACGACCAGACTCTTGGCTTTCCCTGCATAGATGGAGAGGCTGTAATGAAACTTGCTTCCCTCTCCCACTCAGATAACCAGAATGCTAGTGCTTGCACACCCAGAGCACAAGAACCAGAGTCCCAGCAGTGCTAGACACTGCTAAAGCAGCAGGGTGTCTGGCACTGCTGGGTAACCAAGGCAATGCCTCTTCCTGATACAAAAAAATTGGAAAGAGTCCAGTGTAGGGCTACAAAAATGATTAGGGGGCTGGAGCACATGACTTATGGAAAGGATGAGGGAACTGGGATTATTTAGACTGCAGAAGAGAAGAATGAGGGGGGATTTGATAGCTGCTTTCAACTACCTGAAAGGGGGTTCCAAAGAAGAGGGATTTAGGCTGTTCTCAGTGGTACCAGATGACAGAACAAGGAGTAATGGTCTCAAGTTGCAGTGGGGGAGGTTTAGGTTGGACATTAGAAAAAACTTTTTCGCTAGGAGGGTGGTGAAGCACTGAAATGGGTTACCTAGGGAGGTGGTGGAATCTCCTTCCTTAGAGGTTTTTATGGTCAGGCTTGAGAAAGCCCTAGCTGCGATGATTTACTTGGGGATTAGGTACTGCTTTGCATTGGGGATTGGACTAGATGACCTCCTGAGGTTCCTTCCAACCCTGATATTCTATGATTCAATGCTCTCAACAGCAGCCAGCCATTAGCAACCAACACTGGTGGAAATACACAATGAATGCATCCTGTTACAATAGTGCAGTGATGTTTCCGCATGTACCCCAAAGAGAAAATAGCTGCGATCGCTACCACTAGTGCAGTACCCCTTCACGCTCCTGGCAGTGGCTTCTGAAGTCATAAATCTAGCCCTGTTCTGTATGAATTTGTGTAATATTTGTTACTGAACCTGAAAATAAACTGCCTGAAGTCTGAAAACCCAAGTCAAAGAATTTAATTCACCCTTGTCATAAGGAAGTAAAATTCCCTTTAAATTCAGTAGTTGTGCCCACTTCAGCCATGGTTGAATTTGCCCTAATATTTTTCTTTTACAATGAGAATACTTCTGAAGAGAGCTGGTAAAACTATTACATTATGCAACTAAAATAAACCAGCACAATTTTAACACTAGAAAAAGCATTTACAGGTCTCATATCTGACCTGAAATTCATTTGGTAATTATCTAACACAAAAAACACTTTAATGATTATTCAATTCTCTTAACAGAAAAAAACAAAATTAAAAAGAGTAATAACAGTTTGCCTGAAATGTAGGGCAGAGACTCATCACTTATTTATCCTAAGATTTATAGATTCTCACTTATCTTGACCTTTCTGAAATGTTAACACTCTGTACGACTAAACTCTGCCTTGCCTTCTGCAAAAGGTATTATCCAAAGACTAATCCTATTTGATTCTTCATCAGCCGATCATAGCTTGAAATAGTACCTGCAAACCACCCTTTACATGTGCCACAGATGACCTGTGGTAATCAGTGGATCAAAGGTTTTTAGAAAAAGTTATTCTAAATTTTACAAACACTGAGATTTACAGGAAAACTTTAGAAAAAATAATGAGCTAGACTGTAAATTTATAATCGACCCTGAATAAGCTCTGTACAGATATGTCCATGGAGCCAGGATCTGGTCCTTCACTATTAGCTATTGTTTTATGTGCTGGTGTACATGCACACACACACAATTTTTAATATCATGAGAAAATACCAAGTTAAACCATAAACAGGTTTTATTCCCATATGATTTATACACACATCATCAATTCTTCCACTGGTGACATATTTTAGAGGAAGATAGTCTTGTGGTTGAAGTGCAGTGACCTAGATTCTATTCTCAGCTTTGCCACAGACTTCCAATGTGACCTAAGACAAGTCACTCAGGGCCAGATTCTGCCACTTGTGGAGTAAAGTATTACTAGTCCCACTGACTGCAATAGAACTACTCAGCAATTGTGAGGGTGAAATATTCTTAAAAGAACACACAGTGCTAATAATATATCTTCAGGTGGAAGAGAACTTTTGCAAACAATTGGGGATTATATGGTCTAAGTCAGTCTACTCTGGGGTATTACCCAGAGTAAGTCATACCGGTGCACTGTGTCTACCGTAGGGTTTGCATCTACGCAATTACCGTGAGGCAGCTTTACCAGTAGCCGGTAACTCCAGTGTAGACAAAGTCCAATACAAACTACAGAATTTGGTTCTTTTTCCATTTTATAACATCAGCAACTCCTTTTTAAGAATAGATGTTTAGCTGCTGGGGGAAAAAAGCCACTATAAAAGTTTTTGATACCTTTATTATTTCTAAATTATATCTATAAATTCAATAGTGCCTGCTGCTTGTTCTGCAACTATGGAGGAGACTGAAGGATTACATAAAGTAATGCTTAAAGTACCGACAGTAAAGGCCATTGTTGCATTGCCAGTGAAATGCTTCTGAAATTATATTGACCTATTTGGGAGAAACATAAATACTCAAAAATCTTCCTGTTTTCTGTCATGAACTTCAGTTTCAGAGTGCATCCTGGAAACTTAATAAAGGTTTACATTTGGAAGTTTATAATTAAACTTAGATAAGTGGGTTATAATGAAAGATATCTCTAGCAAGGGGACCCAAACAGATGCATTACGAATACATTAAACACCAGAGAATGCACTTTCCATCAGCAGAATGGTTTTAATTAAAACAGCGATATAATGCAACTCTTCTGTGAAATGATATTGCTGTTACATCCCGTTCGTTGGAAGTACTTACAATGCATGCTATGAAAAAATACTTTACTTACAATAATGGAAAGTATATATGATTTTAAACTTCCCTAAGCAGTCCAGATCAAGAGGTCAGTTAAAGAAACACAACTGGAGCAAAACTTCATCTGTATGCAAGCTTACATATTATATTACATCAACAACAGCAAAACCCTACTTTAAAAGGCTATTAAGGTTGCAAAGTCAAGAATCCAGAAGTTTTATCAAAATGCTGGCATTTCCAGTCTTTAATTACTCAATCTTACAGTATTTTTTTCACAGAAACCTTGCCTTATTCAGCACACAGAATGTTTGGTGCTCACTGAATGGGTACCTATTTACTGTTTTTTTATCTTCACCATTTTATGCATGGCCACATGTATTATTTACTGCGCACCAGCCAAACCCTGCACTGAATACAGAATTATTTATTTCCTCATGGGCTTTTCTATTGTGTTATCATTGTTGTATCTTAATTCTTTACAAGCATTCATGAATTTATCTTCACAACACCTCTGTGGTATTTTATACACCTTCCCATTTTACACACAAGGCAACAGAACTTAAGGCCAGAATTGTCAAAAGGCTCAGAGCATCCAGTTTGAGAAACATAGGGACTAATTTTTCTGATTGAAATTGAAAGAAGGGTCTTATAATGGAAAGTGCCAAGGAATACTACTTGCACTGCCTTTACTTTGCACACCTGTACTTAAATTTCTGAATGGTTTGTTTACTACAGTGATAATGAAATTTTCCCTGAAGTTTCCTCAGATCATAGCAAAATTAATAGACATAGAACATGAAATAAAAAATATTCTGAAGATGCTATGACAAGCAACATTTTGCATTCAAGTACAAACATTAGGATTTCTTCACAAAGTGATGCTTTGATGTGTAAAAAAAACCAAAAAAAAACAACAGGCTAGTGCCCAGACTGGGTTTGTTATCAGTTTAATATTGGATGCACCTTTTAGCACTGGCAGTCTTATGGACTGGATGATCCAGTAAATCTTTCCCATCTCTAACCTATTGATTTATAATAAGAATAGTGCCCATAATTGTGCTGATTCTGGACTACTGTTAAAATTGGATTAACAGGACAAAGGGGGTTTAACTAATAGGTTGTGATTTGCAAAGCTTTTTCTGAAACAATGTTGGGTCTCACTTCATTAACAAAACCCTGCATATAATGCAGATTTAACAATTACAAATGCATTTTAAAACTAAATATTTGAGTTTTGCCTTTCTAGCTGAAGCTGGATTTCAGAATTCAGTACAGCACAGGTCGCTTATATACTGTTCATAATCCCAGACTGTGAACACACACAAAGTTTCGAAGTCATTAGTTACAAGACAGCTTAATCTTCCTGCCCAAATTTTGCCTCTACAACAGCGATCCTATTAAATCACTTTTAGTTCATAAAAGTTCACTTGTTTTACTGCAATGATTTGTGCTTGCTTTCTGACATTTTATTGGATGTAAATATGGGTAATACTGGTTATAGGAAGTTTTTCCCCCTTCACTGTAGCAAATGGTGTATGCCCACCACAGAGTTTACTAGTCTTAAATGCACTGAGTAGCAAGCTCAGCAGTTAATTTGAACTTTTTTTAAAAGGGGGAGAACCATGCACTTCTCCTCCACCCTCAGTCTTTAAAAGCTTTGCAGGATATAGCTGAATCAGAAGAAGTCTTCCCCCAACCATTTGATAACTAAAGAAGAATGGTCTGAGCCACCCATTTCAGAGATAGTTGATGTTAGTTGCAATGACAAGCCTGCCTGCAAGAGAAGACTTGACTCTAATATACTGCTAAAAGGACTGATACACCCAAGGCACCAGCACGACAGCCAGAACAAAGGTTTGCATATATATGTACCCGATTCAGGAAATCGGATACAGAGATCCAGGAACATTTTCAGAAGCACTGAAAGAACTTTTATAGTGGTGGTGCTGAAAGCCACTGAACAAACCTGTAAATCACTCAAACCAAGCGGTTCCTGCTGCGCCCCCAGCACCACTAGTTCTAGCGCCCCTGAAAATGCTAACATTTTTACTTGCAATTAAATGCAGGGCAAAACATTTATGGGTGCAAGATTATATCTCCAAAATTGGACATAACTGGAAAAAAATCAAATTGATAATGTGCTACTGCAGATATATAAATGGCATAGGCCATCTTCAATTCTTCTTTAAGCTATAAAAAATCTCAATTTTGCTGCAATGCCTACATTTTAAGAATAATATGGCCTCCACAGAGAATTTTGCCCTTATTACTCTTTCCTTTCCCACTACCTAGTTTTAGGCCAGACACAAATGAACTAACATAAACAGACACAAACACATCCACATGATAAATTCTATTGTTTCAACAACTCATTTCCGAAGTGCTGAAATAAACATTTGTTCCAATGCATGCTCTGTCATCAGATGTTTACCTCAATACGTTTAAGTATCAACCTTCAAAAAGGGCAAAGATTGGAAAATCTGAGTAGCACTCTGTAGGACTCAAGAAATTGACAGGCTGTAGAACAGACCCATGCTAATCCACACACTAAAACAGGAGTTCCAGCAAATAGCAAAGTGTTGTAACAAGCTCTCATATAATTAAGGCTTCATTATTTCTACAAAATATACTCTGCAGTAATACGGTACATTTACTACCACATTCTGACATTTTACTCTCAATACTTAAAGCTAGAGTTGTCAAAATAAATGAACATAGGATATTCTGTGACCTACTGTTGGTTCATGCAATTTCTTTTCAATTTCCCATCCCTAAAAAAAATTAGCAATATGCAATAGATCTTCCAATCTCTGGAGACAACTGGTAATGGTATACTGCATTAAGAAAAATGTGTAAAGAGGATTCCAATGTGAAGTATAACAGTGCTAGTAACAAAAAGTCCAGAAAAGATATTGGAACAAACACACACACACACATGCATTCAAAAAAGTTGACAGACATAAGTGTGAGCGTATGAGTGCGTTAGGAGCCTAGAGCTGACCCAGCACTATGGTCACTAAGAGTAGGTCTACACTGCAATGAAATACCTGTGGATAGCCCTGTTCATAGACTAGGCTCTCGGGTTACAGGCTACAGGGCTATAAAACTGCAGTGTAGACATTTGGGCTCAGGCTAGAGCCTGGGTTCTAGACCCTTCCCCTTCACAGCTCATAACATTCTAGGGGGTAGTAACTGGAATGTTATGTCAGACATGGGAGGTAACTTTCCTGCTCTACTCGATACTGGTGACTTTAGGAAAGATGTGGACAAACTGGAGAGAGACAAGGCGAGCAGCAAAAATGACAAAAGATTTAGAAAATCTGATCTATGAGGAAAGGTTAAAAAACGGCATGTTTAAGTCTTGAGAAAAGACGACTGAGGGGAACCTGAGGGGAACCTTCAAATATGTTATGGGCTATTATAAAGAAGCTGGTGATCAAAAGCAATTGATCACGTCCACTGAAGTGAAGACAAGTAACAGGCTTAATCTGCAGCACAAGAGATTTAGGTTAGATATTAGGAAAGTTCCTAACTATAGGGATAGTCGAGTACTAGAATAGATTTTGAAGAGAGATCATGGAATCTCAATCTGGGGACAGTGGGGGGAGGGTAAAAACAGATTAGACAAATACTTATCAGGAATGGACTAGATCAGCATTTCTCAAGTGCAGCCACCGTAGGCGCATGCGGCCACCAGCAGATTTTTTTTTGTGGTCACCACAGCCTCCAAAGCAGGGATGGAGAGACAGAAGTGCTGCCTCCCTGCAGCACCCAGCTGTTGCTCCTGAATAACTGCTATCATGGGCAGTGAGATGTGCTGCCTTGGTGTTTGCACTGGTGCCTCCAGCAGGGATCAGCACGCTGCACCATGCAGCCTCTTTAGGGGCTCTGGGCAGCACCTCTGGACACATGTGGGACAATTTACATGGCGCCAGATTTTGCCAGTGGAAGTGGATACAGTGTTCAGTCATCATGGCACCATGTGGGCATCTACCCCAGCCAAGGCATGGCCAGCTTGGGACTCCATTGGCGGTTGGTGAACCTCTGACCCACCTTCCCAGGGGCAGTCTTTCAATGAGGGGCTGCGGAAGGCAGGGACAGAGAGACGGGTTTGTCACAGCAGCCACTAGCAAGAGCAAAAAAAATTATTGTCAGAACCCTCATCTAGATATATTTGGTCCTGTCTCAGTTCTAGAGGGTAAAGTAGATAACCTCTTAAAAACAACAAGAAGTCCGGTGGCACCTTGAAGACTAACCGATTTATTTAGGCATAAGCTTTCATGGGTAAAAAACCCACTTCTTCAGATGCATGGAGTGAAAATTACAGATACAGGCATAAATATATATTGGCACATAAAGAGAAGGGAGTTACCTTACAAGTGGAGAATCAATGTTGAAGGCCAATTTAGTCAGGGTGGATGTAGTCTACTCCCAATAATTGATGAGGAGGTGTCAATAACAAGAGAGGGAAATTTCCTTTTGTAGTGAGCCTGCCACCTCTTAAGGATACTTCCAGTGCTCCATTTCTATAATTCTATCTTATTCAAATTATTTGGAATCACCCAGTCATGCTAAACCAGAACCCTACATGAACTGCTTGATTTCATCTTTATTACCCTTGTCCTCCTTCCCTTTTCTTCTCCTCTGCAGTTTGTTAAACTCTCCTGTATGTTGTTTTGTTTTGGAGTTTAAACTCTTCAGGGCAGGGATCATATCTGCTTGGAGCTTTACACAATGGAGCCCCATTCTTGAGTGGCGCTATGGGCACTACCACAATACAAATAATTTTAAAAAACAATCATAATAAGGCTGTGGACTTATAAAAACTAAAAATGATAAAATTATCTAAGTAAGGTCAATTATCTGTTCAGCTTGTAGGAGACCAGAGTTCCTGTTACATCATTGGTCTTATCATTTTGACCTTCCCTGCTGTCATCCCCATTATAGTTCAATTAACAGAGGAGTCCTGCAGTGGTCTGATGAGCATCTGATGCATCTACCTGGCAATAATTCAATAAGGAAGCACCCCAGGAGGAAATAATGAGAAGTCAACCCAGTTGTGCCATTTCCCCTTGGGAGTACAGAGCAGTTTGGTTTATGGGGAAGAGCATGACCTTCGGAAATTATCAGTTCATTTCACATTTCAGAGCTTGAACATATTATTGCTAATTGAAAAACAAAACATACCAGTTTGCTTTTCAGCTATGCAGTCAAGAACTTTCTGAAATCTGTGTTTCTGACACTTGTGTAGTATTAGTATCCCTTTCCAGACTGTAAACCAAAAAAAAAAGTAATTGCCACTATTTTCTGCATCTCAATTCTATCAAATGAATGGTCGGTTTCACTCACTCTTCCCTGAGGGCAATGTTAAAGCATAGAATGCAGCAAAACTGTATGTACACAAACATACACACACCACACCATTGGTGCCAGCTGGCAGTTGGGTTTACTGTTCTGTAACAGCAACTCCAAACATGCTTGACATACTCACTACATCTAGCACACTGCTTTCATAGTATTTATCCATAAAGAATATCATCCAAAGTCTTAAATGAAAGCTCATACCATTGTGAAATGTACATATATATAGTATGTAAGAAGTTACATATATTAATACTGAAAATATTTTCCCAAAAGTCTAAATCAAGGCAGGGTTGACAACCATGCTTCTGCCAGACAAAAGAAAATATATTTACCTGTCTGCCTCAGTTCATAAGTAAATTAAGCATTGTAAGACAACACAACTGAAGCTTCTTTTCCATACAATGTCAACATGAGGATGTGAAGGCAACATGGAATCAGCACATCAGGAAAGAAACCATGGCATCATCCTGACTCTGGAGACAAAAGAATGACCTTTGGGGTATATAAGGAGAAGGCAAAAGGGCACCATTTTATGCTGCACCTGAGGAAGTACTCAGGCAAAGCAACTACGTTCGTGAAAATGGAATTTTAACCAGCTTTGGTTGGAAATGCTGCAAAAGATATACGGAGTATGCATGGCTGTTTTTACATAGCTTGTTAAAGTTAAGTTTAGTCTCTAGAACAGCACGTTATGATTTTGTTTTATATGTAACCTTTCTGTTTCATTTTTCGTATTCACCGTCTCTTAAATTAATAAACATATATGATTGTTTTGACAAAATATATTTCAGCGCTGTGGTGTTGTACAGGAACTGATCCTCATATGGATCAAATGAGTTGTGTGCACACTGTCCCCTGGGGCATAGCAAACCTGCTATGTCTATAAGTAGACAGTGACAGAGGCTGGATATCACAGGGGGAAATGCTTCAAAGGAGCTCAGAGACTGGGGTTCACCTGTTTAAAACCTGCAGAGCAACACTAGCATTACCCTGAGGAGACTGAATGGCTAGCAGGCTGGCATTGTCAGGGAGCTGACACCCAGTTAAGCACCTGCATGTCTCTCTTGTGCTGAAGGCAGAAGATAACAAGGTGGCTCTCAGTCCTGGGCACACTGAGAAAAAGTGTCACAGCTACTTGTTGATCACAGAGATAAGCAGAGACTCAAAAATCACAGGTTCAGTTTCAGGTTTTGAAGAGATCTGTGTACTAATGGTTATAGACTGTTCTGCCCATATCCCCAGTGTTTGTCCTCTTTGTTACTCTCCACCCCCAATCCCATCCCGGCTGTGCCCCCAACCTCCTCAACCAATCTCCCCAATACTTATTGCCACTATCCCTCACCACCCAACTCCTGCCCTCCTCCCCACTCCAGCCCAGGTTCTCTCTCTCTCTCTCTCTTTCTCTCTCTCTCTCTCTCACACACACACACACCCCGCCATCACCCTTCTGCATTAGAATAAGGTACTTCCTTCCTCTTCTTCCTCCTCACTACCAGGGTACCAGCAGGGGGATCACTGAAAGAACAAAGGAATCTCCCTTTTCTCAGTTCTGGAAACTGGAGCAACAATAGCCCCGTTGAGCCAGGAGGAACAACAACAGGGAAAGTTATTCTCAGCCCTGGAATATAACGCAGTCACATTCTGTGGAGAAAGTCCATGCACAGTGTGGTCAGCATGTAAGAGCTGTAAGGGGATGGAGCATGCTCAGTGCACACTGAATCTTAAAAGCATTTAGCTGCCAATCTAACAAGTTTCTACAGAGCACGTGTAAACTCATTTTCTCAGAGGGGCGTATAATGTCACCAAGTTTGCGCAGATTTTCATGAGGTTAGCAAAACACATACCTGACCTCAGAATGACATCTCTGCTAGATTTCAAGCCCCATCTCCAAAGCACTGGAGACTGACAGGTACCTGCCCTTAAGCAGTAGTGTAAAGAAAAAATTGGGCCCCGCTTTTTGGCACCCCCAAATCTTGACACTCTAGGGGGCCACCTAGTTTGCTTAGTGGTTACACCAGCCCTGCCTCCAGCTGCATCTCTAACCCCTGAATCTTTTCTGCCATGAACTCTGTAAAATGACATTTCATGAATAAGTAACTTCTATCAGATACCCATTCAAGAGTGATGTACATCCTGCAGCTTCTGCATCTGACCACCTTCCTTGTCTTCTCTGTTCCTTGGGCCACTTCTAGTGCTGCCTCAGTAGTCATTGTTGTCTTCTCTTCCTACACCCTATGGCTAGGAAAAAAAAAAAACACTCTCTCCAAACTCCCATTTACGAACTTCCACAGAAACTCTGCTTTTAGCTGCATGCTGCTCCAATTTTCACTAGTGTCTGGCTTTTGAACCCAGCAAAATTAAGTCAGCACCACCCCCCTATTAAGGAATATCAGCAAGCACTGAATCAAGCCACGCACCTGGAACAAATCACTCACACACTCACAAAATCATGACAACCTCCAGAACTCAAAATCACCACTTTTCTCTCAGGCCAAACTCCCTCCACCCCAGAAACTCCAGTGTTAGGTTGTTCACATACATTCTAAACAAAAACACCATTTTTATCCAAGTCTTCGAAATATAAAAATTATATTGTAAATAATCTTTCACAAATGGCACTCTTTCTGATCTAGGTGCATTAATGAGAAGTGCAGAGTAATCTGATGCTAAAGTATAGTAAAGACATTTTTACAAGGGAACATTCACTGATTAGTGTTTTGCCAAACTTAAGCCTTCATTCTTCCCTCTGTAATAATGCTGAAATATAAACTGAAGCAACATTCCTTAAAACTGGGAGGAATAGATATTGGCAGAAATTCTCTCTCATGTGGATTTATATCTGGAAGGATTACCAGCTTCCTCTGCAAAGTGGCTTTACTTGAAATTACATGAAATCTCAGTTGTTGATTGCCTACCAACATAACTGCATTCCTGCTTGCCTACCATCTGAAACAACTCCTACAGCTCTTTCAAATATTCAGAACTTAATTTTTCCTCCCAGTTACTTTCAAAATTATCTGCCATGTTATTTTGCTATCTTACCCAACTTGTGCATTTCAATCTCTCAGAGTTGAGAATATGAGTTAAATGCATGCCATGATGGTAAAAACAGTCAAATATATTGACTATGCTACAATTTGTGCAAGCAAGTCTAAAATGAAGTTACAATTTAAAATTATTTCTTCAAAGCTTGGTCTACTGGACAATATGTGCGGGCAGTATGGGAATCAGACCAACATTAGACATTTTTTGTTCAATGGTAAAGATAGTATGGAATTTGAATTACCAAGAGTCAGAACTATATTTGCTACATATTTTTTCTTCAGTATAAAAGACTTTTTTTAGTCTTTTAATAACATACAACAATTGCCCTGAGTTGTACCTAGATGGGTCCTTAGAAAGTATAAAATCTTGTGTTTCTTATGTTTAAAAAGATTGGGATGTTGATGTTCCAGAAATTGCTTTTTATGAGCATCTTATAAATAAGACTAAAGGCAAAACTCCAGATTTTCTTTTGTTGGGGGAGGACTATCTAAATTACCTAAAGGAAGATACACACGTGCAGGTGAGAAGTGCATAAGATCACAGGCAGATTTAAGTTACCCCATTTGCTACTTTTCTTACTACCACAACATTGACACTAATTTGGGTTAGTCATTCTCTTACCAAGGATTTCAATTTGCTACACACAAGATAATCTTTAAACATTTTTAACCACACACAAATTAAAAATATATACACACACACACCCATGAGCGATTTACGTTTTGCCGGCATAAGTGCTAGTGTAGACATGGCATTAGAATATCTAAAAATGGTATTTCAACATATTTCCACATCTTTAGAAGCAGTTTGTTGAATATCATCCATGTATCTAGACTGAGATTTTCTTAGTATGGAAGACCTGACCAATCAACTGTGAACTCACAAACAACAAATTAGTAAGAAAAAGCAGGGGGAAAGGGTGGAAACTAATGCCCATTGGCTCCAGGGTAGTATCTTAAAAATAAATAAAAATCTTTGTGCTTCCTATTATATAATTGTGCATAGTCAGATGTTGATCTCATTTGAATCTATTTATTGACCTCACCATCAATTCTATTTAATAAGTCTTGTAAACGTCACCTATTAGTATTAACTTCAAGATTTCTTTTTAAAATTATAGCCTAAATACAACTGTTTTATCTGGCCCCTTCTCTCTCCCTCTCTCCACATGCACACACTGCACACCCACACACACTTAGAAGCATGCTTAGATTTATCCAAGATTTATGATGGGGTTTGATGGTGTGAACTATAGCACAATACTCTAACAGTCTTCAAGGGAGCATCCACAGTGCAACAAAGCAGCCACAACCACCCCTCCACAGGAGGGAATGGAAGAGGCTTGGCCAGGATATGCACCAATTCACTATACCCCCCTCAATAGCCTCTATCACCCAGCTGTAAAAATCAAGTTGCACCACCTAGTAAAAACCTCAGGAGAGGGAAATCAGCAGTGGCAGAAGTCTACATTCCCCTGCGGCAAATCCCCCTCAAACACAGGGAGGTGTAATTTATACCTCCATGCACCAGCGTCAGTGAATCTAGCCCTTAGTTATTTATTCATCTTTTTATGTATTTATTGCCAAAGTTAATCATCATCCCATGCTGAAGTTGCTTCACATACCATAAACATTTTGTTCTAAAACAGTTATTCTGGGTTCTTCAGAATGAAAACTTTTGATATTTTAATTTCAGAGATGTATTTAAATTGGTGCTGCTTAGACTCACTGCAAGCACTCGAGATAGCATAAGACACAATTATGAAATTGTAAAAGAATAGTCCAGGAGTCCACTTCATTTGTTTTACATATTTGCTTAACTGTATCTCACAGCCTATTACTACGTGACAATATTTGTAGAGAAATTAGTCCAAAATTTTACTCTTTCCACATTTTCCCTTTTTCCTCCTTCCATTAACTGCCAGCTGCTAACACACCCTAACTCTCATCCAGAGGAGAATTAAGAGTTCCTGCCACAGCTAAAAATGTTATTCCATGGACCATCCATTGGATATGGAGTTTTGATGCAGTAGTACAATTCTTTTCCCTCACTTCCGCTAATTCACTTTTTTAAGTGCACTTATACTGCACTAGACTACATTTATCCAAATCCATAACCTAACAGCCCTCCAAATCGATTTTGTGGTAGCTGTGTTGATCCCATGATATTAGAAAGATAAGGTGGGTGAGGTAACATCTTTTATTGGAACAACTTCTGTTGATGAGCAAGACACACTCTTGAGCTTACATGTACTGTACTCAGTGCCACAGCTAAACACACTGTTCAACAGATTGTTTTGCATATGTCATTAACACATTTCAAGGGACCATTCCAGGTGAAATAGTCCTTCAGTAATGGGGCAAGTGGAGAGGAGCTAGTATTGTGTCATTCAGCAGCTGAACTTCTGCATTTTCATTGCAATGTAGCTAAATTGTTTCTAAATCCATACTCCATCCATTCAATTTTTTTTTACATTTTCCCCCTTAAGAATTGGCAATTTTTGGTACTACACTCATTTATTAGGTTGGATATTTTATTTCCTTTCAACCAAACACAAGCGATTCTATTTTCATAAAATATTTTAATTAATAGTTTTACTGTAATAAAGATTCCCAGATTTTGGGACCATTATGATCAGCTAATCAGCCCTCCTGTATAACACAGGCCAAAGAACCTCACCCAATAATTTCAGCCTCAAACCCATAACTGCTGCTTGAGCTATAGTATCTTTTTAAATCAAAATGGGACTTTAAGACGTCAAATGATGAAGAATTCACCATATTCCTAGGTAAGCTGTTCCAACAGTTAATTACCATCACTTTATTTGTGCCTTAGCAGAAAAAAATAAAGAAATTTAAATATATACGCTCCAGCCACCCAACCCCTTACCTCTCCCCTTCGTTTTAACAAAAAGGGGCTATTGATTTTGGGTGCCCATCATGAAACACCTGAAAGAGGCTTAATTCTCAGAGAATGCATGAACTGCATATTCTAAAAATCAGGCCCCTTTTAAGGTGTTTTAGATTGGACACAAAAAAATGAGGAACTCCAAATTAGTCGTCACATTACATATCTTTGCTGAAAGCTCTTTCTTGTGATGATCTAATGGCCCATGAAAAATAGTCACCATTGGTTTACCTGTTCAGAAAGAGATTGCATTCATATTTAACTCTGACATGCCAGAGTATTGTTGCCACAATAAAGATCAGACTCTTCATTGGGTCTTAATAGAGGCAGATGTGTTAACATGGGTGGGAGAGAGGGGAGAAACAGAAAATATGAATATCTTGAAGTCGTGAACACAAAAAAGACAAAATATAACTTTCCCAAGGGCCTGATTTTCCCTAAGGAGGTGACTGTAGATAAGACTCAATTAAGTGAGCACAACAAAGTGAAAGGGAGAGATGGAACAAGGAGAGAGAGAGAGAAGGAAAGAGGAAATAGACATTGAAGGAGTATGTGTTGGTAAATTCAAGCCATGTGTATGCATGTAATTTTTAAATAAAAATGGATGGATTTTCCATGAAAAATAGTCAACTACATGTTTGATAGTCTTCAGAAATGCTTCTCACAGCTACTTTAGACCAAAAGAAAAAAGTGAATATAAAAAGGTTTGCCTAAACTAGGGCTGTCAAACAATTTAAAAAATTAATTGTAATTAATCGTGCAATTAAAAAAAAGTAATCCCAATAACAGAATACCATTTATGTAAATATTTTGATGTTTTCCACATTTTCAAATATGTTTATTTCAATTACAACACAAAGTGTACAGTGCTCACTTTATTTTTTATTACAAATATTTGCATTGTAAAAAAAAAACAATATTTCAATTCACTTAATATAAGTACTATAGTGCAATCTCTATCATGAAAGTTGAACTTACAAATGTAGAATTATGCACAACAAATAACTGCATTCAGAAATAAAACAATGTAAAACTTCAGAGCCTACAAGTTCACTCAGTCCTACTTCATGTTCAGCCAATCACTCCGACCAATAAGTTTGTTTACATTTGCAGAAGATAATGCTGCCCGCTTCTTGTTTACAATGTCACCTGAAAGTGAGAACAGACATTCACAAGGCACTTCTGTAGCTGACATTGCAAGGTTTTTAAATGCACGATATGCTAAACATTCATATGCCCTTTCATGCTTCGGCCACCATTCAAGAGGATGTGCTACCATGATAATGACAGTCGTCAAAAAAAAAATGGACTAACACCTACATCCCTGAATACCTAAACTATTGTAATCTTTGAGTCTGATCCTGCTTTCACTAAAATTTGTGACTGAACTCCTTGAGGGAGAATTGTATGTCTCCTTTTCTGTTTTACCCACATTCTGCCATATATTTCACGTTACCGCAGTCCCAGATGATGACCTAGCATGTTCGTTTTAAGAACATTTTCCCAACAAGACAGGTACAAACTGGACCCAAGGTTTAAGAATAAGAAGTGCCTTCCAAAATCTGAGAGGGATGAGGTGTCGAGCATGCTTTCAGAAGTCTTAAAAGAGCAGCACTCCAATGTGGAAACTATGGAAACCGAATCACCAAAAAAGAAAATCAATCTTCTGCTGGTGGCATCTGACTCAGATAATGAAAATGAACATGCATCCGTCTGCATTGCTTTGGATTGTCATCGAGCAGAACCCATCATCACCATGGATGCATGTCCTCGGGAATGGTGGCTGAAGCATGAAGGGACATATGAATCATTAACGCAACTGGCACGCATCTTGCAACTCCAGTTAAAACAGTCCATGTGTAAGTTGTGCTTTCATAACAAAGACTGCACTATTGTAATTGTATAAAGTGAATTGAAAAATACTATTTCTCTTGTTTATCATTTTTACAGTGCAAATATTTGTAATAAGAATATAAAGTGAGCACTGTACACTTTGCATTCTGTATTGTAATTGAAATTAATATATTTGAAAATGTAGCAAAACATGCAAAATACTTAATACATGTCAATTGGTATTCTATAGTTTAACAGTGTGATTAAAACCGTGATTACTTTTTTTATCACGATTTTTTGAGTTAATAGTCTGAGTTAACTGCAATTAATTGACGGGCTTAGCCTAAACCCTTTCAAGAAATAATTGTAGTAATTAGAAGGCCACTAACTGTACTTCACAGGCAGGTAAACTGAACATTCCATCAAGACTAACACCTACATGACTGAATATCTGAACTCTTGTAATCTTTGAGTCTGATTCTGCTTTCACTGAAATAGGTAGACATTTGCCATTGGTACATCCAGTTTGAGTGAACTGGAAGCATTTGACCAGCTTCTGTAATCTAAATTCAATTATTTTTTATTATTGTGCTATTACAAGTGACATAATGTAAACATTTATTTTGGATCTGAAATCCTTTAAGAACATCTGATTTGCTGACAATTGTGGCTGCATAGAGAAAGCAGTTCTGACTCTCAATTTGGATCCTTCCTAAAACCTTATCATAACAAAATTGTGACCTGTAAGTAAAGTGGTTAAGGAAAAAATACCAGAAAATGTTCCACAGGTCTTTGATCCATACATCTTCCAAGCTCTATCCTGAATTAGATTAAATTCCTGCTCACACATAAATCAAGCCTAGCATACAGGAGAAAGTGGCAATAAATGAAGCATCTTGTGCTACATATGCTATGTTCTTAAACTAAGCCACCCAGTAGTTTATGTCACTTCACTAATTCATTGCTTTTTACAATTTCTAATGTAAAACAAAGTCATCATAATAAAATCTAAACAATATCTTCCTGTTAAGTCTTGGATTCAAAATTCTGGTCTTGTTTAAAAAGCAAGATTTCTTTATTCAAAATATATCAGGGGAAATATCTGCCTTTTTTTTGCTGTTTGTTTTTTTTCCTTATTAAACAACAGATCATGCAATTTATAAAATAATATTACGTGCCCAGATTATTTGATACAAACTTGACTATGCACAGCTGGCATGCTAAAAGAATTTTGGCTAAAAATAAACATTAAAATTATTCTAGAAATAAAAAACTCCGTGTTGCTAACTCTTGTATTTTATCATTACCCATACAATAGTTGGTGTTTTTCATAAAGCCTCAGCTCCTGAAGTCATTTTATGCAAGAATCTCAGCTTTTTTCTTTTAAAAAAATATAAAAGTAGCTAGCACTTATAGCAGTGGAGAAAAGCTTGAAAATGTGAATCTTAACAGGCTCAAAAATAAGAAGGCAAATAAAAAAAGAACCTCAAATTTATTATTCTTTAAAATATGATTCGGGGGGACCTCACTGCGATTTTGAGCTTGAAATTGGCAATACTGACTAAATACTAGGCCTTATGAGAAGCTCTCACCCCGAAAGCCAGACCGTAATATCCTTTTCATCGCTAGAGTAGGACCTTACTCCCCAAAGGGTCCCATGAAAATCAATTAAGGCTACTTATGGCACAAACAGCTATTCAGCATGAGTAATGCCAACACAACTTTGCTTGAGTGAATTTATACTCCAGCAGATGGTTTGGGATGATTTAGTCTTTTCTTTATTGGCCTCCTCATGCAAATATCTAAAAACCAATTACAATGCACAAAAATGGAATCCAAGCACTGCAGGAAGTGCTCCAGCAAATGGAACTCTTCCCTGTGGGTCTATATCAGCCCTCGGTCTGTGTACATTTACCATCACTAGTGGCTTTCAACATGGAAGACTTAGTAATTTAGAATAATAGAAGTAAAACAAATCTCCATGTGAGACATGGTGTGAGACTCGCTACACTAAATTCCCTCACAACACTGCCCTTTCTCTCGCCTCATGTCAGAGAGAAAACACTAAGGCCAGGTCTACACTGCCACTCACTTAGATATAACTTATGTTGCTCAGGCATGTGACTAAGCCACCCTCCGAGGGCCAATACGGACAGTGTTAGGTCTGTGGGAGAGCTTCTCCTGCCAACATAGCTACCGTCTCTCATCAAGGTGTATTTATTATGCAGCTGCACCAATGTAGCACTTCTAGTGTAAAGTAGCCCACAGAAAACTGCACAACAAACACACATAGCTACATGTAACCAGGCCCCAGCACACTGGGGAAATATACCATCTTTTGAAAGCAACAGAGGGCTGGTTTACACTAGTGCTATAAGTCGACCTAAGTTACGCTATTTCAGTTATGTAAGTTACTTAACTGAAGTCAATGCAATTTAAGTCAACTTACAGCGATGTCTACACCAGGTTACGTCAATGGGAGATGCTCTCTCACCAACTTACCTTCCACCTCTCAGAGAGGTGGAATACAGATATCAATGGAGAGTGCTCTACCATCAACTTAGCTTGTCTTCACCAGCCCCACTAAATCGACATTGCTGCATCGATCGCAGTAGTGCCAATTTAGCCAGAACTTTAGAACTGAAGCCCTTATTTCTGAGCATTTGTAATGGTGCTGGTTCTGGCAGGACACAAGTGAGAGTGCCAATTCAGGACAAATCGCTTAAAGAAGGGCAGTTAAAGCCGAAGGCTGGGGTTTTTCCACTTCTAAGGCAAACCAAACCAGCCAGCCAGAGAAGACTTTGGTTTTACCCCCTGGCTAACAAGAAGTCACACAAGCAATTCCTTAGACACTCCAGTTTCCCAGTATCACCCCCAGCAGCCACTCGTTATGGGGATGAATAGTTATGAAAACACTACCCCAGTAAAAGGTTCTCCTGGTCCCAAAGGACCAAGTCCCAGACCCTGGTCAATATACAAATCCAATCTTACCCATAAAGTATGCAGTTGCCAATCGTTTAGAATCTAAAATCTAAAGGTTATTTATAAAAGGAAAAAGACATAGGGAGAGTTAGAATTGGTTAAATGAAATCAATTATGTGCAGTAATGGCAAAGTTCTTGGTTCAGGCTTGTAGCAGTGATGGATTAAACTGCAGATTCAATTCAAGTCTCTGGAGAACATCTACAGCTGGGATGGGTCATTCAGTCCTTTGTTCAGAGCTTCATTTTGTAGCAAAGCCCCTCCAGAGGCAAGAAGCAGGACTGAAGACAAAATGGAGATGAGGCATCAGCCTTTTATAGTCTTTTCCAGAAAAGACTATGTCTATGGAAAATTACAGCAAAATGGAGTTTGGAGTCACATGGGCAAGTCCCTGCATACCTTGCTGAGTCTGTGTCTGCTTTCTCTCAATGTGTCAGTCGTATAGCTGATGGTCCTTAATGGGCCATCAAGCAGGCTAGGCAGAGCTTATACAATTTGTCTGGGGTGCCACCCAGAAGCATAGCATAAGTTTGAGATACCGACAGTATAGAGCCAATATTCATAACTTGAACAACAAAAATGACACAGGTGTACAGACAGCATAATCATAACCAGCAAACCATAACCTGGTCTTAGACACCTTATATGACCCCCTTTACATAAGATTTGGTGCCACTACAGGACCTTGGTTGCAACAATGATCTATACGGTCCCAGATTATGTTGATAACGTCACAGCATCAAAGGCCCAATAGCAGTTTAATTAAGAAGAGGGATCCTGCTTATCTAAATCCCCCAACTATTGTCCAGGTGGGGTTCCTCCTTGAAGACAGTCACCAGTCTTCTGAATTAGACCCAATTTTTGGATCCCATCAGCTTCCAGCCAGCTGAGTCTGAACAGAGTCCAGATAGACACGGTCTCTAGTTCTGCATCCCAGAGTGCAGACTCCCTCTCTCTCTGGCACCTCTCCTTCCCAAATTCCTTAGGTTTTTGGTCAGTGTCTTGAGGTGGAAAGCAAGCTCCTTCTACCCACCTTCTCCAGAGGCATCTTCTCTTTCTGGTGAAGGCATGGTTCCCTTGCCCAGAGAGCATGTCTCTTTTTAAAAGCAGTCTAGCACTTTTTTCTTTATGTCCTTCCCCTGGGAAAGTTGCATGAACTATCACCACCTTTCCCCCCACCCCACCAAAGTAGAGCTATTCAGTTAATAGCCCTGTTTCATCTTCTCAGATATTACCTTAAAGACTAGCATGGAGTGCATTAGAAGAAGTGTGGGGGGGTTACCCGCAAAAGCTTATGCCCAAATAAATCTGTTAGACTTTAAGGTGTCACCAGACTCCTCACTGTTTTTGAGGATACAGACTAATATGGCTACCCATCTGATACTGGTCTATAAGCGTCTGTTGACTATGCCTGCTACCAAAACGATTATCTAACTCATGACTGTCACAACCAAACAATATTTCACAAAACGCAATTCATAATTTGACACAGGCTTATTCCTCAAACTGCCACTATTGCTTAAATTAGACAAGGTATCCTTCTCCCACTTCTTGTTCTAAACAGTGTTACGATGATGTGCCATGTTGATGCCAGTTATATCCCATCCAAAGGCAGCTGGATTTCAGTGCCGGTTTAAATGAAGTGAGTCAGTTATTAACAATTATGATGGTTTATTAATTATTAAAGTAAACACCAAACCTCACTTGGAAGTACCAATCAGAAAGCTGCTCTTCAAGTAATAGGATGGCAATGTTCTCAAGAAGCATAAAAGTATTTATTTACTTATAATTAAAATGTAGAGACTGTTTGGCATTACATGCAATGCAGAAAGTATCAAAGCTGTACAAGAAAACAGCTTTACAAAGTAATGTGTTTATATATGAGACAATTCTTAAAATACTATTTTTGGAATAACTTTTGGCTCTTCCTCCTGGAAGCTGAAAGTTTCTCACTTGTGGATGATAAATGTCCATGTTGCCACTGGATGAGAAGTTGGCAGGGTTATGTTACAAGTTAATCTTATCTAAACTGCAAAATGTTGCAGAACATTGCTTCAGCAGAGGTCAGAGTGCCTGATTTCACACTACTTGTTGACAGCACATCAGCACTGCTTAGTGGTAGATATTCAGTGCAGTACCCAGAAAACCAGAAAAACTACCCTGAGTTCCAGAAATTATAGTTTTCTGTCAGTCTCTGATATCATTTAGATTCCCAGTCATAATAGGATATTGTTGTTCAGGATGACTTGCCTACTTGCAGCAACTAACAGAGGCAGTATAATTTTACTATCTCAGAACTGGGAATATTCTGACAAGACTCCTCTGTGCTATGAGCAGTGAATCATAAAGGAAAATGAAAGATTCTTCTTTAAATTGCAGTAAGACCTAGAGACCTCAACCAGGGTCAGATTCCCATTGTGCAGGGTTCTGTATATGCGCATACAGAGACAACCTGGCCCAGAAAAGCTTATTATATTTTATGAATGGGATGTGAAGCAGCAAAAAGGAAGTATACATAGAGTTTGTGCGCACAACTTTTGGGCTATGTACCCAATAAATATTCTCTATACAATCCAGGAACAGTGAAGTACTGCTAGTAATCTAATGATCATAAACACAAACGCAAGGTAAACTAGAATTGTTCACTTGTTCAACTAGGGACGGATCAACACCTTTCTCCAGAAAGTTTTGCTACATAATCAGAGCATCCAGTCTGACCCATTTGTATCCATGTCATCACTAAGACAACCTGTGCTCTCTGATACCAATTGGTGATAAAATGTGGGATTACTTTAATGTTCTGGCAAATATATTTTTAGCTGACTTTATTACATGTGAACACTTTTTAAAAAATGGGAGACATCAGTGTTCTTGGAACAAGGAAACTGTGAAAGAACATTATACAATATCCTTTTGACTGCTGACTGATGCTAGGCTTCTCCAATGTGTATATGGAGAGAAAAATCCATCCTCCTAAAAAGAATAGCCTTGAAGAATCCTTTATATAGTCTCAAACTTTCTTTGTATCCTTGCTGGTTCAAAACTTGAATCCTATTCTTTCTGGCTGCTTAGCTTCTTGGGCAAGGATCTGGAATTCAAGTATTTGTGCCAAAAGCATCTTGAGGATATTCTAAATGGGGTCTTATTTTTAAAGGGGGTACTTAACTGAAGTGTCACCTTTTAGTTTCCCAATAAGGATGTTTTCCATCTAATGTTTTAAAGCTATATCCTCACTTTCTCCTGCAAAGCATCTGCCCTTTAAACCGGAGTCCAATTAAGCAGAGTTAAGAAGTGAAATCCAGGGGGCATAGTTTTACTTAAAGAGTTCTCTGCCAGATAGCAAATTAACTGTTACATTCTGAAGCAAGAATGATATGCTCCAAAGATTCATCGTGCATGCACACCCCCACACACCCCAACCTGCTACAATAGCTCTAGTTAGTGCTTCATTCTATGCCAGTGTTTCTCAACAACCAGATGTGGATGGCACCAATCCCAGAGATCTCTTTGATAGAGAGTAGGAAAGCAGCAAGCCAGCCCCTGGTATCAAAAGGGTTGAGAAACACTGTTCTGTGCCACTAATCTGAGCAAGCTTCATAGCACTTCATTAGGGCCAGACCTGAGGCTATGTCGACACAGAAACTTTACAGCAGTACAGCTGTACCAATGCAGCTGTGCCGCTGTAAGGTCTCGAGTGTAGCAGCTCTAGGCCGACGGGAAAGAGCTCTCCCATTGACATAGCACTTGCACACTACCACTTATGCCAGTGAAACTTGTGTCACTCAGGAGAGTTTTCACACCCTTGGGTGACATAGCTTTGCCAATACAAGTGGTAGTGTAGCATAGCATTAGGCTCTACCAGATCATTTAAAGCCACAAAAAACCTCAAAAGATAAACTGTGTTGTAGTTTGTATTGGCTAGATTATGCCAAATGCTGTACCTTCAGGGTAGTAATTTCAAAAATGCTCTGCATTGGCCTAATTCTGATGCCACTGAAATGAATAAAAGCCGAGTTAGCAAAATGCTGAGTACTAATCCTGCCATTACCAATTTCATACAAGATTGTGTGTGTAAGAGCCTAGTTGAATAATACTAGATGAAGATTTCAGTGGATTTCTGGGCATATCTTCCAATATTTCTGTCTATTATTTCCTCAGCTCTAAGAGTGTTTGAAAATGGCTATTCAAGATGAACTCCAGCAAGTACCATGGTATGCTTAGAATCCCATACAGCATCATCATGACAACCAAGCTACAGAATGCTTATTTTGGCAGGGCTGATTCTGATCTGAGAAAGCAAGGCCAAGACTGGAACCCACTCAGATGGAGAGAGAATTAAATGTCTGCTTAGAGAGGAAGTGGATCTCCAGATGTGTAGGTGAATAACTGAACCAAGAGAATGTATTCCTAAAAATGCACTGAACTGTGCACAGATCATTGCATAACACAACACCAAGTAAAATAAAAGTGAAGCAGGGGTTAGGGAAGAAAAATATTCTTGAATGTTTTTTCTCCCTCATTTGGACTTCTGGATTTTGACCCTCATTTACTGGTTCTCAAAACCTTGCCCCATCAATGCCTAGATATTGAGGTGCAGTATGTTCTTATCTCAGTCCTTATCCTTTTCCATCTCACTCATCTTCCCCTCATAAATTCTTTGTAAAAATATTAGCAAGTTTTCATGGGAGGGAAATAACTGTCAGATATGAGCTGTAAACCAACACGTATCTACCTATTAGAATCAACCTACATTTGACCCTCATACTGTGACCAGGTTGATGTGGCTAAGATTAATGAGTCAATTATTTCTGGACAAGGTACAAGGCACACAAACTGCTTCACTGTTTTAATACCAACTAGTATGCTCTTTCAACAGCTTTTCATACCCATAAAATAATCCTCTGCAATTTTTCATTAAGACATCATGCGTACATGGCTTATTCTGAAAATACAAAAATCACTGAGATGAAAAGGAAAGGATCATAACAGTACAGTTCAAGCAATTCTTAAAAATCAGTGCCCTTAATTCTTTTTATTTGACAAATTTAAGCTACTACGAGATTCAGCATAATACCAGCATAAAAAAAGTATTCACAGTTTCATTGGCCTCACATAAGAGCTAAAAGCCAGTTCCTAACATCCCTGTGTTGGGCACTGAATCCCCATAAACTTAAATAAAGCACACACACAAGACACCGGGTAAAATTAAATACATTTTAATCAACTAGGATTCTGAGATTTTTCACCATTTCAAGTTATGGGTTGAATCAGTATAATCCAAATCTTTGTTATTTTGCAATAAGTAACATTACAACATTTAACCAGTTGCTTAAAATGGGCTTTAAACCCCAGGGCTAGTTCTGCACAACAGCACAGGATGGAAGATGAGCCAGAGCTGATGTAATGTCTTCAGTGATACATTCTTGCTTCCTCTTCAACCTTTGGCATAAATCTAGCCACTATGAGCTATGGCAGATGCAACTAGAGCAGCAACACTACACTGACCCCTCTTGAACCTGTAGTGTAAGCTCCATGACTTCCCTACCCAAGGCCAAGGAAGAAGTAAGGGAAGCCATGTCTAGCTACAAGCCCTAATTATGGGAATCCCTTCTTTCCCTGAAGGCTGGGCTGCACTTCAAGACATGGCTCCAAATAAAAGGCAGTGTAGAGCCACTTCACGAGGAACACCAGAACTTTGCACAATCCCTGCCAGAGCCCCCTGGTGCAGAAAGAGTGGGGCCCACATGTGGTGCTATCTTGCATCCTTTGAAGTGATGTACATCCCTGGGATGCACACAAGGGAGCAGTCGTCATAGTCTCCAGAGACCAAAAAACTGCAGTTGGCCTCAGGCCATGGCGCACATGAGGAGCAGCTGGAGGGAGAGGGCTCCCTATGCCTCTCTCCCTTCCTCACAAAGGCCAATCGCAATCTGGCCCTTAGCCTCAGTCTAGGTTTTAACTTGACAGTTCTTGAGGTTCTGGAATATTAATTCAGCTGTTACTATCACATGCATGCAGCCGCCTGCCCACCCTCCAATTTCCCAAAGAGTCAATTATCATGCATTTAAACAGAAATATTGCAAGCCACAGAACTCCTGACTCTAGGGACAAGAGTGAAGGCTTAGTCATAGCATGCACTGCTTTACTGAATTAGACACTGCAAAAAACGGGACTACACAGGTCTAGTGCCCTTTCTGTATTTGTTCAATGAATTAATGTGGGTGTATGTATGTGTGTGTACACACAACCCTCTGTTCCACATGCAAACCTATACCCCATGAGAGAATGTACTCTCTCTCACATATAATGGAGAATGGTAGACACTAATTCCATTCCCTTGTTTAGGTTATTCTCACTATTAAAATGGTTCCTTGCAGGAAAGGAAAAAAAATGTTAAGTAATTAGCCAAAGTTTTCTATTTCCCCTCTGCATCTTTTCTCCAAACATAAGAAACACTGAATCTTCTTTATAGACTGGGGTTTAAATCACAAGTTTTTACAATATGTGTTTGAATCCAGAGGAAAGTAGCAAAGGAAGATATTTCTAAGTTCATTACAAACCCCTTTAAACTACTTTACCTATTCTTGAACTTCCATAGCTCATATGGCACAGTCTTGCTTCAATTATTCTCATAATCCAAAGAAAGAAAAATCATTAATTGAAAAAAGCAAGTATCTAAAAGTAGGACCTACCAAAGTTAACAAAGTGCTAATTGGGATTTGATCATTTATCCCCTTTGTTCATATCACAGAGTGAGGGCGCATGTACAAGCATTCAGAAGATTGTATACAATGATGTATGTAAACACACTAGGGTCTCAGGGTGTAATATTCCTAAAAGCATTTTAATTTTAACAGTATTTTAATATGTTTATGTGGGAGTTGGATTTGTATAGGGAGTCTGGCTCTTGCCATCTACCTAGCCGCTGCAGTTATGAGAGAGATATTCTGAATCCATTCAAACATTGCCTCTAGATGTTTTATTCTCCAAAATCAGGCATAAACTCGTCACATAGAATAACAGAGAAATCAGAAATGAAGGAGGCTTTTTGTGTCATCTAGACCAATCTCTTGTCAGTTGCATTGTTCCCTACTATATCCTCTCCAGTGTCCTGTCTAATCTAGTTTTAAGAATTCCAGTGACCCTCTCTTGGAAGTCAATTTCACTAACAGCTTTCACTATTAGGAAGTTTTTCCTGATAACCTATGTTTTCCTATTATTAATTTCATCCCATTACTTTTAGTTTTGCCCCTTATCTGGCCACCCTGAAGTTTCCTCTATACCTGGTATTTACACATACCAAAAATTGGTAGGCTGCCCTAGTAATAGTAAAGAGGCACACTGCTAGTGTAAATGTGTTTACTTATGTTGCAATGCCCTCTTTCAATAGGGAGTAGAGTGAAGCTCCATGAGTTTTTTATCATTTCACTAAATACACTAAAACTGTTTTACATACTAAATCTAATTTATCAGATATCAACACCTGCACTCACCACAGGCCTTACAGTCAATTCCAGTTTTGTAAAGAACCAGATGTTGCTTATTCTTTGTTTATTAACTTGATATATTAGGAATAAATTGTCTGTACTATTTCATCTTGCTCTCTAATTAAAATTCTTGAAAACTTTAGAATTACTGGAAAAAATATAGCTGAAAATGGTTAGGAATAACTATAAACCTAACGGTTCCTATAGGAGCCATTTTCTTCATTTCAAGTGATTTTGAGCATGCTTGAGAAGACAAGAAAATGTAGTCAAAATTAATTTGCTCTCTCTTTCATTTTACAAATGTTAAGTAAATCTAATTTGCTTGTAAAAGTTTCTGGAGTAAAAACCTTGGAGATGTGTCCTATGCCTCTAAAATAACAGCCCCACAAACAGCAGCAGAAGCTTACCTGTGGCACATGTATGTTTCACCTCTCCTCTGGAGAGCACAAATCCAGGAAGGAAAGGATTTTTCCGTTTCCATGTCCATTTCAACCTTGATACCTATGCTGAAACTAGAATACGAGCACCATCTGAAATGGTGGGTTTTGGGGCATGAGATTGGGATTAGGGATGTTTGAAATAGCATATTAACTAAGCGGTAACTTTTGCTCCATCTCCAGCTTGCAGAGATGCAATAAAACTGATAAAATTCCACTGTGAGGAAAGGCAGGATTTAGGGAGCTGGTGCAGGGCTCCATAGACATAGTGGTCCAGCTCTGCATGTTACTGTGTGTTGGGATGTCAGTACATAGCTGGATCAAGGAAGGGTCAACAGATCCATAGACCATTAGTGTGGTGAAGGAGGAAATATGGACAAGCTCTGATGCTGCTATGACTGCTACTGCAGCTGCACTGCGGGGACGGAGTAGGAGGCAGGATTCCTTCCCTCACTAATCCCACAGAGGGAACACTAGCACACAGTCCCTCATGCTGCCGATGAACAGGGGTGCCTCAGTTAGTTTCAGGTAGTCTAGCTACTGAGCCAAATCCTGCTCGCTTTATTCACATGAATGGTACCAAATGGGTTCCATAGAAGCTTTGCCATTTTCTTGAACAGAAATAGGATCAGTCACTAGAAGATTTTAACACTCCTCCAGATACTTGTAATCACAAGGGCACTTTCTAATTTGAGATGTACAAAGCATTTGGGGTTTCTAGTGATCTTAAGTATCTGAAAGAAAGAATACAACTAACATTTACAATACTCATAACAGGAGGCGAAAGAGCACTTTACCAAAAAAAAAACCCATCAACAGCCACTAAAAAAATACTTTAACATTTGTAACAAATAAAAAGCCAAATACACCTATTACAAAAATAGATGAGTTTGTTCTGGTTATACCAACATTTTCTTGCTGAAAAGAGTATTTACACACACACTCAGACTTTGAACCCTGAATGTAATGTTGAAAACAAACAGAAAATAAACTACAAATTCCCTATACCTATTACTTTGGTCACACAGAAGTAATCTTAAATATTTAAAAGAACAGAAAATGAGCTAAGATATACAGAAACATCTTGTCAGTGCTTGAGCAAAATATTTCATGACTACATTTTCCTAGGTCTGTTTGCCTATCACTAAGCACGTGGCAGTTAATGAGAGGTCTTGCCAAGGATTTAGCATGCAGCTGCAGCACAGGTTCTGCATATGAAACATAGCCGATTCTGATCTCATCGCCTTATCCATTTGTACAGAAACAACTATCAGGAAAACAGAAGAGATAATGTATTAAAACTTTCTTCAGCATCCTTAAGCTACCAGGATTAGAGAGTTTGCAAATCTAATAATATATTTTGCAGGTACAATATTTAATCAGAAAATTATTGTATTTGGCATAGCCAGGAGATTGAGCTCTGTATACACAATATGTTTTGGCAACAATATAAAAAGTTTTCAGAGACTGTTGTTTGTTTAACTTTGCTTCTTTTCTTAGACTAACTAAACATGTGAATTTTTATAAATAAAGTTGGGTCAAATCAGATCTGAGGTAAACAACTGCAAGTCCTATAGAAGTAGCTGGGAAAAATACAGAAGGACAACAGATGATTGCACAGTCTGGTCAGAAAATAAATACATGTAGTACAACTCACACTGATCTAGTGCTATAACTGGTGTGCAAAACAAGTGTAACTTATACAGCAATGGGGGAGAAAAGGCACACAGGACAAGAACAGCAGGATAAAGCAAATGGGAGGGTATAAGATGAAGTTGTCAGAAGACAAGTTTACCCTCCATCATTACTTATCCTGCTACAGCCTCATCTCAGCCCCTTTCTGCAACTGTCCTTTTGGCCCTGTTGACATGTAAACCTATATCTAAATGTTAAACAATATCCACTATTTACAGCACTGCTGAGTTTTAGATGCAAATCACAGAGTAACTCCATCCAAACCAAGGGAGTTACTTCAGATTTACTCAAGCGTAACCAAGATGAGAAATTGGCACAAAACAGCTACATTACTACTTTGATGTCGTATTTCTAGCTGCCAAAACACTTTCTAGGATTCTCTCTTTTCAAAAAATCATAGTCTTGAATCAACATTTTGGAACTGTAGTCTGTAACCTGCTGATTTAACCTGTGGAAACAGCAAATATAAAGAAACCTTGATATGCTGCTAGTCATTTCTTTATATAATATTGAAATAAAAACTTTCTTACAAATCTTCCTCCCCAGAAGAAGAAGGACTTTAGGGCCTGCTGTTGACCTCAAGAATACAAGTTTTACACTTCAATGAAGTTACTCCCAATTTACAGTGATGTAAGTGAAATCATAATCAGGAGTTAATATTTTTCTATGGCAGGAAAATATTGTAGTGGGAGAAAACCATCAGTATTCCCCTCATTCCTTAAATTACCTTATAACCCACCCCTGAAACCTATGGTCTTCAATATTGGTGCTACTGGCATATCATCAATCAATAGAGAGCAGTTGACATATTCCTTTCTTTTGCCCTAGAGAAGCGTATTGTCTGCCCAACATGCTTGATATCTATTGATCAGACAAGCTGGAGTCCTGTGGTTTCCTCAAAAATCAGGTCCTAGCATAAGGTCCTACTGATTGGTATCATATTGTACTATACAATAAAATCATATTGTACAATAGTCCACAGTTTATTCTTTTCAGAGTAATCCTCTATAGCAGATAAATGGAAAAACAGATTAAACACACTACTGTTCACAGCATCCTTTGGTTCCCAACAAAATTGTTTCCAACAATACTGTGGGACAAACATTAGATATACTAGGCCTTCAGACATTGATTATGAATACACATGATATGTAACTGGGTTACTCCTCACTGTCTTCTACAAGTCATCTGGAAAGTAAAATTGAACACCTCTCCTCTCAGATGACCTAACAGCACCATTTCATGTGTTATACATTTAGTCGATGTACCTGCACTGAAGTCAGTCACACAACAAGGAAGTAAAACTTGCCCAAATGATATAAAATACAGTAGCCAGCAAACTTTCCCATCAAAGACTTAACTTCTTGTCACTCTGAAGCCTAGGCAATTCAAAAACAAAATATTGGCATACTTTACAACACCACTGTACTTGGCGTATTATTGTTGTTTTTTCTTTTTTGTTTTTTTAAAAGGTATTCTATCTAAAACCACCGAAATGCACAGCTTCTGGAGATTTTCATTACTGTTTTTCAAAGCTTGACTCTGGTTTTGGTCATGTGTCTCCAATTTCTATTCTGAAAAGTTGAGAGGTTCCATAAGGAATAGGCACACAGAGTTACTAAGGCAGATTTTTTTTTTTGTGGGGAGGAAGACTTCGTTTGGGAAAGAAAAGAGTGTAGAAAGCTCAAAATGAGTACATACAGTAGTTTCCCCATTCATTAAACCTCTCTTCATCCATGCATAAACACCTAATTCTCTTCGGAGCTTCTTGTAGTATTAAGTTCATTTGAAAAAAAAAAAACAAGACAGCATCTAACTTGGTAGTTTTGCTTTACAAAATACCATTCTGTTTCTGCAATAGGACAGTAGCAAAATAGAAACTACCATTCCACTACTCAGAAATGAAGGTCATCAGCAATAACCAGAGAGAAGGTCTGGTCTATGGAGCAATGAGAAGGTGCATTAACTTCCACCAAGCAGGACAAACACCAGACGTGTGGAAAAGCAGGAAAAAGGGCAGGGCAAGAGGTGAACCTCTTGAATCTTGGTTTCTTTGACTTTGGTTCCAATATATGGGAACCAAGGACCTACACCAGAACACTAAGAATCTTGGTCAAAAAAACAAAACAAAAAAAGAACAGACTACAGTAGACTCTCGATTATCCAGGATGATAGGGAAAAAATTAATCCTGGTTAATAAAATCCTGGATAATCACCATCCATAGGAAATATGGGGTGGGGGGGTTGGTTCACCAGCCACCCTGCGCAGAGGGGAGAGGGTGTTTATTTACTGGATGCCCTGTACTCTGGTGGGAGGTTTTTGTGTGTGCTTGGGGCGGCAACAAAGCCAGAGCCAGCCCTGCGACTTACGTGTATTTTTTTTTTTTTGACATCCTAGTTAATCCACTTTCTGGTTAACCCAATCCTGGATAATTGGGAGCCTACTGTAATTAACTAAACAATTGTTTCAGTCTGTTATATTTACCTTTGTCCTTCGTTAATCCTCACCCCTACATGAATTTATTATTATTATTGTTTGCACTGCAGTAGTATCTAGCAGCCCTGGTTCAGGAGCAGCCCTGCCCCCATCATGCTAGACACTGTACAAACACCATAAAGAGATGGCTCCTGCCCCAAAATGAAGTGTTTGTTTCAGGATCAGCAGCCTTAAAATTGGAGCCTCCTTTTTCTGTTCTTTTCACTTCTTCAGTGCCATCTGAGGATCTCAAAACAATTATTCTCACTGAATTGCTGTAAAGATGTTTCTCCCCAATTTACTGATGGTGAAATTAGGGCATAAAGATGTTACCTGGCTAGCTCCTGTGCACACAGCATGCCTGTGATACTTCAGGGAATGATATTTACATCTCCTATCAGATATATTAATTACTAGACCTTGCTTGGTCTCTAATTATTGCAGTTTTGTTCTGTAAAGCCTTTCTGGGATCTTGGTACCTTAAAATTTGTCTCTATGTACAATTAGCTGAATTGGTTAGCTGAAGTGTGTTAGTAAATACTCCCTGCCCCCCCCCCACCCAAAGCATTTGGGTTACCACATACATAAGTAATTGTGATTTCATATATTAAAGTGGACCTCTAGCTTTTACCATTTTATTTGAGAAATATTACAGTTTAAAAAACATTCACTGACTCAGATCTAACTCAGTATTGAGACTCACCTGGGACAATTCAGCATTCAAATTCACAGTATAATCAAGTATTAAAACAAATATATTGAAATATAAGTGGATTGAAAAACAAATATATATGTGTTGCATTTTTATTTTTCTCATGTTGATTTCTAAAGTCAGTTATACAACTGGGCAAAATTAACATTTTCATTAGAAAACATTAAATTGGGTATTTATAAAAAAAAGCGTGAATGAGTGCTGGCAGACAATACACACAAATGCAGTAAGTCTTCATTGTTTCCACTGGTACTGGAGATAAAAGGTAAGTGGGAAACAGTTACATCTCAATGTCAAAGAAGATTGAGAAGAAATATGTCAAATATATCCCATTCATCACCTCTGTGTTTGTTTTCAGAACAGAGAGTTTACGGGATACCCAAATATCTACATCAAGCAAGTCACCACTTACTGTAAATGCTGGCAATTCCACTGGTCATCTGCTAAACAGCCTTGTAAATCTTTCTCTGGTTGCGAACTAAGAAAACAACAAAACACTACATGCAAAGATCTTGCCACCGTTTTGAATGTAGAGAACTGCCCCTCTCCAAAAGAGCTGTATACTGGAATAAATAAAAATAAAATCTTCCAGCAAACATCAAAAAATAAGTACGGACATGTAGCAAAACATTTAGTACTCAGGAAATGGAAATTTAGGACATCTCCAAACAAAGCTGTCCAACAGCTTTGATGGAGAAAACAACACTGGTGACAAAATAGGGAGAAAATATACTAAGACTTGTTACCTCAAAGCAGTTGTGATATAACATGGCTCATATATGTCATTATCTAAGAGCCTGATCCAAACCATACTGCAGTCAATTTAAGTCTTTCTATTCCCTTATTAGGCTTTGGCTCATGCTCTACAATATTTCTTACATTACATTTATAACTGTACTTTTCTGTCTCCAATAAAAGATTATGAGAATAAAACAATAGGTATGTGTTTGTATTCTATTGTCCTGATTGCTAGATGTAATTCTATTAATTGTCACAGTACATCAGCTTTGCAAAGCTATCATAAAAATTTACCAGCCCAGACCAAGAGTTACTCACCTGTTTTCTTAACAAGATTTATGCACAACATAAAAACTAGGGTGAGAATAATTTTGAAGGAACATGTATGCTATAAAAATATTTAACTTCTGAATATAGGTCTTTGTACTATAGAAGATCATTTGCATAATAATGTTTTGATTAGAAAGTCAGTTGATTTACCCAGGGATTCTGAATCTGGATCTTTAGCTTTGCCACTACTGAAATTCAATTATTTGCATAGTTAAATAAGCTATATTTAGTAGCTAAAACCAGGAATTTCACAACTAAGGTTACTACTTGTTACATCTGATGTAGAATGCATGATAGAAATGTTTATCATTTCTAGATGCAAGAATAAGGACTTATGTTTGGCAACTGTTCACAGCTTTCATGCTTTGTTAAGATATATAAAAATTAATTATAATCCACACAGAGAAATCGCAATCCATGGCTGGGACTTTACACAATTCAGCCAATAGCTTGTCACTATTTATTCCTTCCTTATAAACGGCTGACATAGCAAGAGATTATAGCCACTCCCCAGAAGTGCAGGTCAGACCAGAAGGCAAGGAGTAGAACAGTAACTCCATGCATGGTCAAGACAAAAGTTAGAACTATCTAACTGTTATAGGGTTTCTATATAGCACCCAACACCATAGTATCTAAACATTTGCCAGATAAATTTGATCTGCAGGATAACATCCCTAGCTTGCCATTTATGAGAGACTGGAGAAAGGAGAGGAGAAGGAGCAGGGCAACCCATGATAAAAGGGGAAGGGACCAATAGCCCATGCAGAGCATGTAATCTGATCCATGTGATATATATGCAGTTTGAGTTTTGGGACTGTAACTCCATCTCAGGATTCTAGTAACTACACAAATCACTCGAGCTTTGCTCTTGTAGTTTATGATATCTCCAGAGTGCCTAGATTGAATTATAGCCCTATAATTGAGAGTTGCCTGTTTATATAAGCGGAATATGATTTCAGAGTCGATTCTGTAATCTAAATTCTATTTTAGACCAAAAGTTAAAAACAAGGACATTTTAGTCATCTCAGAGCTTGCACTCAGATCTGTACTTAAATGATGATAGATTAATGTTTCCCCTCTCCGGAGGATCAATCATTAACCTTCCCATCAATAGTTCAGTGTTCACTCTGCATGGCTAACATAAGATGTTAGCAGTCGTAGTAGTTTTAGGTTAATCACTTTCACTTTTTTTAAAAAAGAACCACCTTCTCCTGGGCTGTTCATTGCACTGCCCACTCTCTCTCAAAACGGCAGTGAAACAGTGGGGGGAGGGGAGAAATCTTCACTTAACCAGCAGAAGAAAAACATGGGGTTTTGTATTATTAAGAAACTAGGTAATTAAAGAAATAATAGATGCCTTCCATCCCATAATACAGTTAAAGTTGCTTCCGTCAAAACTGTCTGGTGGACAATGTTCCCAGACAGTTAAAGCAACCTTTCCCGTTATAACAACTTCTCTGCAGGGTTCCCTGCCTGTTTCTGTGCGAGAAGGAATCACTACAGAAACTTGAGACCCTTTAGACCTTCAAACACGTATGCCTGTCTCTGAAAAGGTTCTAGAGTCAGTAGAGACACAGTTCAGAAGCGCTACAAAGAATAATCAGGAATTTTGACTGAAATTCAAAGGGAAAAGCTGCTGCTTGTATTCCAATAAAGTGGCATTAAAACCCGCACTAAGTAACAGCTCTTTCTGCTGAGTATTATGGAAATCAAGTTGATTCCTTGAGAATCTTCCCCCATTAGGAGGATTTCAGAGTTATCTATGTTAGGACTGAGCATATTAAGTTCCAGTTCAGGGTCTTTCCTTCCTCCCAGGTGTATCACGGTCTCAACTGCAATAGAATCAGAGCTCTTCCAATCGTGTGATACAGACCCTCCCATGAACAGCTATCACAAGTTATCATTAAGCTCAAGCAATGGGGTTTTTCACTATTAGAGCAAGGGGATCTGTGAAGTTAGAAATCTCCCTGGTAAAAGTGTTAAGTGTGGAGTCCGGTGGTATGTCTGCACTGCGAAAAAAAGACCCACGGCATGGCTTCAGCTGGCTATATCGGCTTATGCTGGCTTGAAGGACTTCAACTTTAAGTGTAGACATTTGGGCTCGAGCTGGAGCCTGGACTCAGACCCAGACAGTGGCTACAGCATGAGTGCGTACAATGCATTTTTCAGCCTTGCAGCCTGAGCCCCATGAGCGGAGTCAGCTGACCCAGACTCAGTGTCTCAGATTTTTTATTGCAATGTAGACATACCCCTAGGTAACTGGACTCATAATCTAACAAACATCCAGCCAAGTGTGATCCATAGGAACACATCCAATGTTTTGCCCTGATATGTTGTATACCCCTGAATGTAAAAAACCCACACACATCTCCCAGTTAGAATATATACAAACGGACAGTACTCAAATGCTGGGGGGGTAGAGAATGCAGAATATAGCAAATGTTGTGCTAAATATCAGAAAATTTGCATTCAAAACTAAAATGGCAAAAGTGCCCCAGGTTCATTGTTTTTAATTTGCTTAAGAAAAAAAAATGCACCTCAAATTTGCATTCTGTGCTCAGGAGAAGCCAATCATTGGAACAGCAGTAGGATTAAATATTAGGAATCAGGTGCACTGGCAGAATTTAGCATGCAGGGAAACTTCCAGAGTGCTACAGCTATTTCTAGTAAATGTGTTTGTTTCTTACATTTAAGAGCGCAGAATACAAAAGCTTTTTTAAAAGTGTGTTTCTATAACACTGCTTGCTCAAGCTGTGCTTCCACTGAATTTGGCCCAGAACATACTGTGCATTTTTGCTTTTCCCTTAACCCTTTCTCCTCATTGTACAACTATGGTTTCATGCATCCTGAAGAAATCTCCGCGATATCTTTTATTATCCAGATTCTTCAAAAATTCAGTTGATATCTAAATACCATTTCAAACTGCACCATTTCAATCTGCATCATTTTAATGCCAGCACGGATGACGATTGTTTGAATTGTTCACACTATTATAGCAGCAGACTGCCGACTTTGGTGCCACCAGCTCACTCGGTGGCCTTTTCAAATCTCCCAGTCTCCATTGCTTCTGGAAGCTGAGTCAGTGAGTGAAATAGGTGCCCAAAAGGCATTGCAAATGAAGTGGTTCAGAACAACAAGTGTGGCCACAGGACAAAACAGTAGCAGTTCAGAACATGATTTAGCAATGTTAGCAGCAACACGCTGAATTGTTTGTGCTTAAATCTCTCCTATTCCACTGGTACAATTGGGAACAATTCAGTTCTCCAGCACAGACCTGGTCTGTACATGAAAAGGCAGTTTTTATATTTCTTCACTACTCAGTTGCAGTACAGCTGGCCAGTTAAATATTTAGTGCCTGATACCTTAATATTTAATTAGATACAAATAGTCTTAGTTTTGCACTTTCCCTGGATTTAAAAAAAAATCTGCCAAATCACTGCACATGAACATTTAAGAGTATCATAATTTACTCAACTGACAAACTATCAAAAGCATTTATGTTGTAATGCAATCAACTGGCAAAAACGATAATCTCAATGTTAATGCCTCATAACTGGCACCCAGCACATGATGAAAGACTCACATTTATATCCAGGGAATGGATAAAATCAATGCTATTTGTCACTAAATAATAGAGACATTATATAACTGTATATGTAAAGTTTCAAGAAATTATGTAGAGTAATTTCACAGACAAAGCCTTGAAGTTATCATTTCATGTGTAAAAATAAAGAACAAGGTAGTACTGTACTTTATATTTTTGGTAAAAACTGAAAAGCCTGCATCTTCAAAATAATTTGGGTAATTTTACAGCTAACAGCAGTCTCCATCCTGAAATTTCAACTCCCACTGATGTCAAAAGAAATTGCAGGCACTCGGTACCTTGCAAAATTGGACCCACCAGTTGTAGATCTGCAACCTCAAGTCATCAGGTGTTATGTTTCAGGGTGAAAAAATACGCATTTGCAAGGATCGGGACAGACTATTTGTTCTCCCCACATACAGCACTGTGAAAGGTACTGAGTGCCTGCAACTAACATCGTCCAGAAGACAAGAGGAGCTGAAAAGTGCACAAACCACTTCGTATCTTATTTTGGGGCTTTTATCTCATTTACTGGGGATGCCTCAGTTCTTTTTTTAAGAGTGCGATCATGGGAAAGTGCATGCCTGAAGGTATGAGCATTAAGTGAAGGTCACACAGTGAAGACCCCCGGAGAGAATAATCCGCACATACCCCTACATATTATTTCAACAAAACTGGCAACTTTAAGAAATCCTGGCTTTTAGACACGAGCACAGTGTGGTGGGGAAAGAAGGATGTAGTCCCCGCGAACTGCAAGCCTACAGCAGGCAGGGAATTTGCCCCACAAACACACACAGAGTCAGTCCCATTGACTAGAGCTGCTCCCCAAATACAGAAATCAATCTATGCCAATGCTTTTAGGTGTAAAGAAAAGAAACACACTCAGCTGTTTGCCATCTCTGAGGGCTTTAATGATATTTTGAGTTTGTAACAGTTTATCTGCCATGCTGGGAAGTCGCTTTGTAACTGTGATGATAGCTCAGGTATATCTGCAATCTGAATTGTAAACTAGGTTGGCTGTTCTAGACCAAAGGTCAGTTATCTTTTCCCCCCCCTGAATTCAATCTTCACATCAACAAAGCAGATATCCATTTCACACACAAAGAGACATGTTAAAACAATATTAATGGACACATTTAACCCATAAAAACAAGAACATTCAGCATTAACAATATGATCCTTGGAACAGGTGTTCATCTCATGCTGCACTCAACACTGTACCTAGGTATGGTCATTGATATGTTAGATCACCCAAACTTTTCTTTTGTTTGTACTGAGCATTAAGTTTTCTTTATCTCAACAATGATTTAACATCTGTGGGAAATTTTTTGCTATAAAACACTGAGTAAAATCTTGCTTTTATTATTTGAAGGGAAAGTGGGAGCAAGGAAGAAATGCTAGTGACAGCACAGGTCAGAATGGTATACAATGGCTGGGGGCAAACAGAACATATGAGGTGTAACTTGCTACTCCTTTTAAAAGGAGCAACATGCACCCTTCTCCACCCCTCTTAGCACATACTACAGTGCATATGGGGCCAAGTACCTCAGCTCTTCAAGACACCAGACCATATCTCTTGTGGCTATGGTGTCCCAGCAGATATGGCAGCCAGACTTCCGACATAGCTTTCTTGGGGACTAAATTTTGACCAGGGTTGACTCTTCCGTCATTCTGACACTTTGCCAGTCGAAGGCAATATTTCTGGGCTGGAGTGGTGGAAATGAGCACAGTTGCCAAGTTTCTGTGTTCTCACAACGAGGGGCAAGTCACTTTTTTCATCCTCACCCCCAGAACAGTGAGGTCAAGTGTGGGGGGCCCAGGCCCATCCCTCCTTTCCCCTCTCCAGAAGCCCTGGGAACAAGCCTGGGTGAGAAGGAAATGCCTTTTCCCTCACACACTTGCCAGAAGTACACCTAGAGGCATACAGTGCCTTGACATTTAGGGAACTATTGTTGGAGTTTAGCTCCACGAGCCCCTAATGACAAACTGCCCTCATGGCAGTATGCTAATTTGCTAGAGTGGTCATGGAAAAAGAACACAAAAACAGAATGCCATAATTTAAATAGTTCAATATTGGTGGAAAGTTTTCCCTTTAAAATAAAATTAAAAATGGAGAAGTGTTAAATAGTTAATCAATGAGAAAAATCCTGCAAGAATAGCATGTAAAAGTGAAGTGCTTGAGTGTGATCCGTTTATACTGGATTTATATCTGCATATACAGACATGTTGCGTCTTAGGCATATTTAACTTACGCGATTTCTGCTTACGCGGTTGGAAAAAAAAAGAAAGGGGGAAAAAAATTTAAAACTTCCTGTAGGGGGCGCGATTTCACCCACCATTGAAGTCAATGGGTTCTGGCTATACGTGGTTCCCGCTTTACGCAGTAACTGCAGAACGGAACCCTCACGCAAGACGCGACATGCCTGTATGCTGTCACTCTGGATTGCCAGTGGTGCCAGATAAGATTCAAAACTCAAAGCATAGGGGTTTGTAGAGTTCATTGCATCTTTGTCCATTTTTAACAAAACAAAACAGTGTTGGGTCAACTGTTCCTGAACTAGAAAACTGATTCAGAAATATAACCTACTGATTTTGAATGAAATCAAACACATGTAATTGCCCTACAAGTGAGCATGTTGTTTACAGGAATGTTTACATGATTAACCTTTTCTTCCAGATTCTGTACTTTGCATGTTAATCAATGTTTTTCCTTCTGTAATTTGTCATTGTCATAAGTGTGAAGTAGCCTAGAATTAGTGTTTACCTGTAAGGGGTTAAGCTAAAGGTAACCTGAGAGGTGGACAACTGACCAAAAAACCAAACCTCGCCTGATCCTGCGAGACGTGCCCATTCCAAAACCAGGATCTTACACAATGAAAAACAAGCAGTCAGCTTCTTAAAAGAAAGATTTTAATAAAAGAAAAAAGAAAGGAATAAATCCCTTATAACCATCAATAGAACAGCATCTACCATAATCAACAAAAGGATTCAGAAACCAAACCTCTCCCCCGAGGCAACTTTCTCCCATAGTTGATATCTCTGCTGAAGCTTACAATATCAAAAAGCACCCAGCCAACACTCACCACTAAGAACTCTCCAAGTGATAAAGAAAAGGTAAACTTACTGACTACAATACTTAATAGAATCTTATAGTTATAGTGAAAGACATAGCTGTGTTCATCCCATAGCTGAGGTGAACAGAGAAAAACCCAGAGAGAAACTGAAACTTAAAATCCTTTGTCTCTTAAGGAATTTCTCATTGGTCAGTTGTCCACCTCTCGGGTTACCTTTAGCTTAACCCCTTACAGGTAAACACTAATTCTAGGCTACTTCACACTTATAACAGTCATTTTAATAAAACTTAGCCTTTACAGGGGGGATATCTGGCTTCTGTCTAGAACTACTTGCAATCTAATTAATTGATCTGATGCCCAGTCTTACATGGTGCTGCTGAGTACCCTTAGTTCTCATTGGTTTCAGGCAAGTGGAGGCGTCTCAGCCCATTACATGATTAGGCTCAAAAGTACATATGACTTTCATATGCTTCTATTTCTAAGGTCCCTGCAATCTCAAGTTTGATAACCTGTCTAAACTGAATCTTTTAAGAAATAGTATTGAACCTATAATTATGTAAGTTCTACTTGGAAAGTTTATAAACCGTTTTTAATTACCATTTGTTAATCCTAATAATATTATCCATATTTACAGTGAAGTTCATAGGAACATAAGAATGTGGTCAGACCAAAGGTCCATCTAGCCCAGTACCCAGTCTTCTGACCAGTGCCTGGTGCCCCAGAAGGAATGAACAGAACAGGCAATCACCAAGTGCCCATGCCCAGCTTCTTGCAAACAGATGCTAGGGACACCATCCATGTCCATCCTGGCTAATATCCTCCACCTATCCTCCATGTACTTATCTAGTTGTTTTGAACCACTAATACAAAGTAACAGAATGTGTAGGTGTTCCTGCAGTGTTGAAGTTTCTATTCTGTAAGTATATTATTTTATAGGTACTTTGATATCAGTATATACATAGCTATAATATCCTCATAAATATATTAACAACACATTGCCCTACAAATTCTGGCTTGAGCTCATTCTCATTTCTAAGACTGTTGCCTATCTAATGTTTTGAAACTTTGTAGTTCAGAAATAAATCATTTGACTGTACAACAGGAAGTGGAAAGGGTAAACTCCAGTAACACATATGGTGGTAGTTAAGGGCCTCAATCTGTGAGTAGAGCTCCCTATGAAGTCCAGATCCCTGTGCAAGAAGGGCAGATCTATTGGCAGGATTAGATTTTTGTCTTGTGAACTACTATTGTGATCTGCATCCAAGCTCTCCTTAGTTCAAGCTTAGCCAAATACTACCATGGGCTATTCAGATGCAAGTTAAGAGATGAGCAATGTGGGGGAATCAGTCTCTGTTTATTCCCCTCAACATTTAAATGAATTTACTTTCACTATTCTTGCATCCCTTTTGTGTTCACTTGCTTCAAATATTCACTCGACTGAGTTTTGTTGGAATGCTTACTCAGCACATTTCCAAAGACATGCACATATTTAGAGAAATTGAAGGTGCATGGTGAGCATTTTACTCCTGAGGGGAAAATAAAAATAAATGTGGAGGCTCCAGCATGGTATTGGAGAACAGAGGCCACTGGCTGCACAGCAGCAAGAGATGACTGTACATCTCCCCTCTGGGACATGGACTTAGCAGTGAGGCTGCACCCAACCCTGACACAAAGCAAGGACCAGGCCTACCCTAGAAACACATCAGAGTCTTGCTCCTCCATGCAAGGTGTGGACAGGCAGGCTCAACAAGGCAGGATCCAAGTGTACAGTGGGGGTCCAGATGTAGGATGAGAGGGTTCTATGTGGGGCAATCTAGGTGCCAGCAGCTCAGTGGGGAGTCAGGATGCACAGGGTCTTATTGGGGGGATTCTAGGTGCAACGGTAAGGGGACCCTGCAGGGGGGTCAGGTGAAGGTGATTGGGGCTCAGTGGGAGGGTCTGGGTTTGAGGGGGTTTGGATGCACAGGGCTATGAGGGGAAAATGCAGTAGCTCCTTGTACAGGGATCGTTCCCTCTGCAGTTGAGGAGCAATTGGTGTGCAGAAGCGGGAGGTGGAATAGTTTGCAGAGCTTACTGCAGCGGGGGAAGAAATCTGGGGATGGGTCTGACTTGGCCCTAGGTACCATGCAGGGGAAGAGGACGTCCCACCCTTCCGAACCCAGCTGGGACAAGCAGCTGAGACTGACACAGGGTAGGAGCCACCAGATGGGTCTTCTTCAGTCCCGCCCCTTTCCCTGCAGTGATTTACCTGTCTGGTGGCTGCCGTTGATACCTAAAACATACTGCTGTGGCGGGTCACATGACTACTCTTGTGGCTTCCCTTTGCTTCCCCCTCAGAAAGTAATTTTTCTGCAAGGAAGCAAAGAAATATGTGAGGGTAGGGGGAACATAAATTCTGTGCATGTGCAGTGGTGCAGAATTCTCCCAGGAGTAGTATTAGAATACTCATTGCAGCTGTGCCTTCTGACTTTACCAATGAGAAAACTACCATCATTAGGTAGATCCCTCAAGTGGTGTAAAATGCCCTAGATGAATTGATAGAGTCAGATCTTCAGCTCCACGTGATTTATCTGACAACTCCCATCTACACACAGTTCAAAGAGTAAGCAAGGATTTGCAGATGTTGGTAATCAATCTGTAGTTCGAAAAATTGCAAAATTATTGGTTTAAGTTTTCTGAAGAATATCTGCAGAAGATGCAATCAGTTCACAGATATAAAAGAGCTAAATTAATCAGAGAGACTTCACTGACAATGATTCACTCAGCTCTAATTCAAGGTAACTCCAGTGGGCCAGATTCTTATCTGCTACATATTCAAAGTAATTCTACCAATTTCCTTGGAATTACTCCAGATTTATAGTAGAGCAACTGAGATCAGAACCTGCCCTGTTTACATCAAATACAAAAAATGTGAAAGACTTCAGTACTGTTACACTCAATCGTTCAGCTAAGTGAAATGTATTGAGTAAAGGAGGAAATATTTTTCTTTGATCTCCTAACTAGCCTGTTCCCAGCCCATGTGCTGTGATGTTTTCCCCTTATTTCTAATAGTAACTCCCATTTCAAAACATGTTTAAAACCTAGCAAATAAAACACTTTTGCTAATGAAAAGATATTTTTTCCTCATAGCAACAATAACTTCAGAACAACGTAACTGGGCCAATTTCAAAGTGAGCAGGAGAATGCTGCAGTTACAGGAACAAAAAAAGGAAGGAAGGATAAAAGTACCTTGACTTTCCTTTGGTTTGCTATCAGTTATCTTTGTAGTACAATCTGCCTCAGGAAAATACTGATACTAATTTATCATTCAAAAGCATATTTAATTCACAGCTAAGTTTGAACATTGTTCCAGGTTTTTTTAAAAAGCTAGGGTTTTTAAACTGTTTTTTTATTTTTTAATTAAAGCAATATGTTGAAGGCTTTAGGATCTTGAGGGAAACAGTTAATTTAAAATAACTGAAAATGTATAATTTATCACAGACACATGCACAATCTACCATTCTGTTACCTGGACACATGGATATATATACAAACTTGTCCCGTCCCAGGGATATTGATATTCAAAGGTGATGTCACTAAGCATCCCTAAATTCTCTCTCAAAGATTTATGCACAAAGCTCCCAACTTCAGTAAGACTCCTTCTCCATTCTTGCCTAGTTTGTAATGCCATTAAGTGGGGTTCAATACTGCGTATGCAGAGTGTGCACACTCCCACCTGAAGCCCATGAGAGTCAAAGGCACTTGTTACCTTGCAGGAACCAGCCCTTCCTCAGTGTTCTAACACGATCCAAAGCAGTAGACTTGGAAGAGCCCCAGGGAAATTGCACAGAATCATACAAATGTAAGTCTAGAAAGGACCTCAAGAGGTCATCTAATCCATCCCCCATGCTCAGGCAGGGTTAATCCTATAAAAACAAGATTCCTAGATGGCTGCTTGGGTCCTCCATGCTGGCAAAAATAAATCTGAGGCATGATCCAGAATAGTGCTAAGTACCTCCTGTGATATGCTGCGTGTCCTCAAATCCCACTTTAGCCTGGAATATTTTTCAAACTTAGCAGAGCTAAGAAGGGCTGTAGAAAATGCAAACAATGTTCAAATATGCCTTTGATAACATTCAGAATGACTCTTCTAGGCAGTTTGCAGCTGCCATTTTGGAAATAATGGCATGATGGGAATTTATTACTTCCTTGATTTGGCTAAAAATGCACACCTTCCACACTTTTAGAGTGACATTATTTTATTATACTTGAATTTTAGATCTTTTCAAAGGAGCTTCATAAACATTTCTCAATCAACACCCTTTTTAGGAAAGGAGGTACAGTAAGTACTAGTATCCACAATTTTCAGATGGAGAAACCAACCCAAACAATTAGTGTACTTGTTTTTAAAGACTCAGTTTTGTTTACCTCATTTCTGGATACCCAATTTGAAATATCTGTCATGAGGCCTGATTTTTAGAGGCTCTGAGTACATGCAGGTTCCACGGAAGTGCCAGGTGGTCATGATTTCTGAAAATTTGGCCCTCTGGGGTCTCAGGTTAGGTACATAAAATGAAGACACCTAAAATTAGTGAACTCTTGAAATGTTAAGCCCAAGGCCACACAACAATAGCAGACCTGGATCTAGAATTCATGAATGTCTAGCCTGGTGCTCAATTCACTTCAACCACATTAACTTAGTTTTAACAAGGAAAGAGTGCCTTAAAAGGACAACCAGTCGAACCAGTCAGTGACTGAACAGTGAGAAGGTAATGATGTATAATGTGCTAAAGCTGACATAAAGCGACATTCCCGATTAGAATATTTGGACAAAGTCAGAATCTGAAGATTAAACTGTCTTTCAATAGAAGCAATCTACAGATACTTTCCATAAACAAGCACATATTTTTGAATCTAAGGCTGTGATTTTATGAACTACTCAAGAAGAAATATTATCAAAATCAGCAGTATAGCTGGAAATACCAAGTCTTCATGCTTTTTTTCATTTTTGCAAGAATCCTTGCAAAATGCATTTGGCTCTGAGGACTTGTATTACTGTATTGTTAGAGGGGTAGGAAGAAATCAGTAATAAATATAATTTCCCTGATGTCTCTCTTTGGGGTGGGAGCTTTTTACTCAAGCCAAAAACATGACAAAGTGAATGCCAGACTGATAACATTAGGGGAGCAGATCTTACATATTTCTATCATTTACAATTAAAATTGACAATCTATTAATCCAACCTCCTGCTGAAAACTGACATCAATAACAATTTTCCAGTCAGCATAGATGTGCCATTTCCCTCTGTGACACCTCTCTCTAGCTTTTTCCAAGCTTGTCCCTACACATAGAATGCCTACTTCCTTAAGCAGTACAAAAAGCCACTACCTTTGCCTCACTCAGATTCCTCCTGAAATCTCACTTCTTTTGTGACACCTACCAATATCTGTAATGGCATGGGAAAGGGGAATTGGGATTGTCCATACTGTTTTTTGTTTTGTTTTGGTTTTTTGTGGTAAAGTAATGTATCATTGAAACTTTGTATATAATCAGGCAATAACCAAACACTAACCAAGTACTGTATCTGTACATTCAATACCCCCCATTTTTACTGTCTTCTAGGTGTTTAGATGAGGGCTACATATGAGCTGCAGGTGTAATTTCCAACCTGAGGACAAGTACATATTCCAGCTTTGATCTAGCTAGTGTGCTAAAAGTAGCCACACGAGTATGGATGGTTCCAAACAGGGCTGTACTGGAGCAGCTACCTTATCTCACTGATTCTGAGGCCATGGCTAGTCTATTAAAGCTAGTGCATGTACATCTACCCAAGCTGGAATTTCCAAGTTGATTTGTCTTTTATATTGCAAACTCTTCCAGGCAGGGTCTCTGTCTTATTTTAAACTCATGCAGCACAGTGTGGACACTATTGGAAACAATAATAGATATTCAACATTTTATCGTCCAGAAAAAGTTGGTTAGAAACTAGATTTAATTCTGTGTCACTGGGCTTGCATCCTTCCATGAGTAAAATGACATCACTTTCAGCAAGGTGGTTGCTACTGATTGGAGGCTCACCATTGTTATCTTTTTAAGACTTTTACCCAAAGTGTAGCTGTATTTTTCCTGGGGTAAGCGTGTTGTAAGAAATAAGGTGCTTTCTGGGCTGCATTCCTCTCATGCACGACTCACAGCGCTCTCCCATATAAGCAGGATAATAAAGTGAGCTCTCTGCATAAACAAATTCTTCTTACAGTTTACTTTTTTAAATTAGGATGATTTTATTTTTGGAAGTTGATGTTAGTTCAGTCTCCACTAAAGTTCTGCATGTGAAATAACGGGTGTAACATAAAAGTCAATGTGTGCACACTGATTAATACCTAATCCTCTATCAATAGGTATTTTCAGTAAGTGTAAACATATGTGGGGTTTCAGTCACTATTGTAATATACATACACCACTTAGAAAATAGATTTCCATTTTTCTTCCAACTGATTCCTCCCCCCCTCCTTTTCTTGCACTCTCATACAGACTGATAAGTGGCTGTAAAATGAATTTTGATTTTTTTAGTCTGTTTTATTAAATGCTTTTTTATTTTAAAGTCAAATATCTGTATCTATTCAACAAAAGGAAGAACAAGAGGCTGGTCAAATCTGCGGGTTTCATAGCTGTGACAGTATTTCTTTAAGTAAAATTTAAATCCATAATAAACTGCATGAACCTACTTTAGCACTCATGGTTCAAACCCATGAGTATTTTCATTTATTAAACACCCCTTTCTTACTCAACTGTGTACTAATGAAGTTAATCTAAAGGCTAGATCTCAAATTATGAATCACAGAACTGCAACTATACTCCCTGATAGCTCAGATAATCTGACTCAAGTATCCTCCAATGTAGAACAGAAAAGTTGGCTAAGGGCATGGTTACACTTACAAGATTATAGCACTATTGGTTATAGCGGTCCCCTTATACAGTAATATGAATAGCACTATTGTATGTCCACACTGAGACGCGCCAGCGTTATAGCATGGCCACATTTGCGGCACTTAATGCAGCATTAAGAGCAGCGCATTAGGGCATGTATCCCACAGTGCACCTCTTCCCGATCTGGCACAATGCCTTGTGGTAGGGGGGCGTCACTTGCGGGGTATTCTGCATCCTGTTTCAACTACTCATGATGCTTTTTGGCATATCCCAGCAATCCCTGTGTTTCCGTCCACCTCAGGCACCATCTTTCAACAGTTGCAGCAAAGCGCGCTTCATCTTCCATTTTCGTGTGCCACAATGAATACAGAACTGCTGTGGAACATGCTGACGACTGTCGCCAGCACATCTGTGTGCAGTGGAGTTAGTCCTTGACATGCAGGATGACAGTGATGAGTCTGAAGATGAGATCGAAGCAGTGAATGCGTTTGACATGAAGCTCCTTGTGTCATTAACAGACACGCTCACGGCCGTTGAACGCCACTTCTGGGCACGGGAAACAAGCACTGAGTGGTGGGATTGCATCGTCATGCAAGTCTGGGACGACGAGCAGTGGCTGCAAAACTTTCGCACAAGAAAAGCCATTTTCATGGGACTGTGTGCTGAACTCGCCCCCACTCTGCAGCGCAAGGACACCAGACTGAGAGCTGCCCTCCCAGTGGAGAAGCGGGTGGCTATCGCGATCTGGAAGCTGGCTACCCCAGACAGCTACCTATTGGTGGCCAACCAGTTTGGGGTTGGAAAGTCGACCGTTGGAGTTGTGCTGATGCAAGTGTGCAGGGCCATTAATCGCATCCTGCTATGAAAAATCATGACTCTGGGTAACGTGCATGACATTGTTGCTGGCTTTAAAGAAATGGGTTTCCCTAACTGTGGAGGAGCGATAGATGGGACCCATATACCTATTCCGGCGCCCGCCCACCTAGCAGACGAGTACGTTAACCGAAAGGGGTACTTCTCCATGGCTCTCCAGGCGCTTGTGGATCACCGTGGGCATTTTACTGACATTAATGCTGGCTGGTCTGGAAAGGTGCGTGACGCACGCATCTTTCGCAACACCAGCCTGTTCACGAAGCTGCAAGCTGGGACTTTTTTCCCAGACCAAAGGATCCCCGTGGGGGAAGTAGAAATGCCCATAGTGATTCTTGGCGACCCCGCTTACCCTTTAATGCCCTGCTCATGAAACCCTACACAGGGAGCCTGGACAGCAGTCAGGAAAGGTTCAACTACAGGCTTAGCCGGTGTCGAATGACTGTGGAGTGTGCTTTTGGGCGTCTCAAGGCACACTGGCGCTGTCTTTAGGGGAGGCTAGACTTGGCTGAGGGTAGTATCTACGCGGTTATTTCTGCATGCTGTGCCCTACATAATCTTTGTGAGCGGAAGGGCGAAGGCTTCACTCAGGCATGGTCCTCGGAGGTTCAACGCCTGGAGGCCACATACGCCCAGCCAGAGAGCAGGTTTCTTAGAGGGGATCAGCACGAGGCTGTTAGGATCAGGGAAGCCTTGAGGGAACATTTTGAGGCTGAAAGCCAGTTCTAAAGTGAGGTGCAGAGGGAAGGAGGGAGGGAGGGAGGGTGCATTCTTTTAATAGGAACAGGCATTTGCTTTTCTGTAGCCTGTAATAATCTATGTACACTTAATAAAGAAACCCATTTATTAAGAAGACAATTCATTTATTGAACAGGTACTTCGGTTGCTTAAAGAAAATATAGTGATGCATGTGAGGGGGAAGTGGAGGGAGGTGCAATGGCGGTGGCATGGGGTCAGTCAGAGATTGGAATATGTCCGGGTCTCTGAGTCTCCACTGCCCTCACAGTGGCCATGTCCCCCAAACCCCATTTGCGGAGGGCAGTAAGGCATGTTATTAGGGGTTGACTGCAGTGGATAATGGTCCGGGGTTTGGGGGTTGTTCAGTGAAGACAGAGGGGTTGGAGGCAGCTGTGGATGGTGATAACCATATAGCTGATGACAGTGGCCTGGAGGGTACTGAGGCACAGAAGGGGAAGGGTTTTGGGGCAAATGATAATGGGGGCAGAGAACACGGTGCTTCTCCTCCTGAAGGGTAGCTGCAGAGTCTCCAATTGAAGCTGCAGTAATGAGAGCAGCTTATCGTGCTATTCTGGCGGTGAATCGCGTTCTCCTGCCATGCCTTCTCCCTCAACTTGCACTGGTCCTCCCTCCACCTCTGTGCAACTTGATTCTCCGTTACAGCCTGTTGCATTACTTGCTGTACAAGATCCTCTTTGCTCCTTCGTGGCCGCTTCCTCAGTTGCCTGAGCCTCTCAGCTGTTGATAAGAGTGATGGCACAGGGCTCAAGGACGATCCTTCTAAAATAAAAAGAGATACATTTAACAGTGGTTCCCTTGTAAACTGCAGACGTGCCTATGATTCCCCTGCATTCCCTGTCTGCCTGTCCCGCAGAGAGCCCAGATACAGCAACGGAGCCCCTGCCATGGTGAGTGCACTCCAGAGGCAAGGGAAATGATTTTTTCCCTGCCCCAGACAAGCTGTGCCGGGGGAGGGGGTGGGGAGTGCCGGTAAGTTGCAGGAGCCCTACTCTGAGCAGCAGGCAGGGGGAAGGATTTCTTCCCTGTCCTGAAAAGCTGTGGCGGGGTGGGGGGGAGGGGGGCGGAGTGCCGGGAAGTGGCAGGAGCCCTACTCTGAACACTGTTCCAACATTCTCCGTAGGTGTCTGTACTGGAAGATATCTCGTTGCTTCGAGTCATTGAGGAACAAAGGGAAGGGATTTTAATGAGATGCAGCTTCCACCCAGGGCCATATGCAGCTATGTGCAGCAATGCTCCCCCCACCCACTGTAGCACAGTGGTGGGGACTAGTGACCGTGACCGGGATGGGGGCCACACTGGTTCTCCCGGGAAACCTGCGCAGGTGCATTGCAAGCGCTCTTATTGAGACCTTTGAAGAGATTACTGATGATGATTACCGCGAGGTGATAGACTACATCAATGCACTATTCCACATGTAGGCAAGCATCCCTTTCCACCCCAAGCTCCCTGCCTTCCCCATAGAAAAGCAGCTTTACCTCCGCAATCCGCTGCTGAGCTGGGCCCTGCAACCGCCAGATGTTGTGGCTGGCTGCCCTCCTCCTGGCTTGAGAACAGCTCCTGGCTGCACGCGTTCAGGGACTCCTCCAAGCCCTGGGTCGCTGCCGCCTCATCCTCATCCTCCTCCTCTTCTTCATCCTCCTGCTCTTCGTCCTCCTCCTCACCCCTCTCTTCAGTGGTGGGCTGGGAAGTATCTGTGGTGGTCGATGGAGTGACTGTAGGATCACCACCAAGTATCGCGTGCAGCTTCTTATAAAATCTGCAAGTCACCGGGGCTGCGGCCATTTGCCTCGCGGGCTTTGCGATACGCATTCCTAAGCTCCTTTACCTTAACACGGCACTGCAGAGTGTCCCACTCATGGCCTCTTTCCACCAACGCCCGTGATATCTGCCCATAGGTATCAAAATTCCTGCAGCTAGACCGCAGCTGAGACTGAACAGCCTCTTCCTCCCCAACAGCTGATGAGATCCAGCACCTCGCTATTGCTCCACGCTGGGGATCGCCTATTGCGAGGAGGCATGGCACGTGGAGTCATGATGATCAATCAGAATGATCACCTGCAAGGATTCCCTGAGAGCACGCCACGCTTGGCTGGAGCAAACAGGAGGGGGATTTTCAAATTTCCCTGGAACTTTAAAGGGCAGGTCTGACGTGTGGTCACCTGAGGACAGGACAAAAGAATTTGCAAGTGATGACCAGAGTGGCTCAAACGGGGATTATGGTACGGGCTGGAGGCCAATTAATGCGCAGTGGGTGTCCACATTCTTGCTGTAGCGCTACAGCAGCTGCACTACAGCCCTTATTCCCCATGCGGAGGTGGATTAACAAGAGCGCTATAACTCCACGGTTATAGCGCTCTACGTGCCTTGCCAGTGTGGACGGGGAGGAGGTTATAGTGCTCGTGGGGGCTTTATAGAGCTGTAAAGTGCCAGTGTAACCAAGCCCTGAGTAGAAATGCCTCTGAAAGATCAGAAACATTCAATCCAGGTGAGGTGAGAAGTGACAAACACCTATTTTCCCATCTACTTAACATAACTCTTAGGTAATTATTTATAACAACTTGACAGGCTGCTTGCTAATTCAAAATATGCTATACAGATTTGAACAATAAAAGGAATCACAAATGTTTAAATTTGTCTTGGCTAAAAGCTTGAGAAACGCTTCTTCAGCTTGAGTAGATTTTCATTTGCTGAAATAATTCAGGAAATAATGTTTTCCTCTTGAACACATACATTTGTCCCAGGGAAAGTATGAGGAGGGGCAGGAGAAGGAGCCAAACTCAACTTTTTCAAGTTTGTGGAGTGTCAATTCATCACTTGACAATTAATATGCAAGACCCTAGAATGAGATGTGATACCTCATGATGCAACAGCACAACTCAAATAACCAGTTCAAGCAGCACTGCTGAAAAGAACATGAAGTATGTGTAATAACATAAACCTGGATCATTTGCTCTCAATTCTTTCTGCAGACAGAAGTGTGATGAATGGTCACACAAAACCAAAGTACGTTGCTATGACATTTGAGAGAGAAACAGATATGAAGGTAACATCACAAGTGCACTTTAACAAGAAAAAAGAGGAAAGTCTAACAACATTTAATTCTAGGGGAAAAACGCAAGGACTCTAGACATTCTGAATCACTTCTGAACAGTAAATAAGAGCCAAATCTTCCCCTCCATCACCAAACGAAAACTAGAAGACTGGAAACCATGAGTTTCAAGTGATCGTACTGGCAATAGGTTGGCAGAGTCATGGGACAGCCCATTCCAAACACTCACCCAGAGGGTCAGAATTTCTGTATAATGGAATGCTGACAGGCTAAATCCTTATGCTTTTCAGAGGGAAGGAAGCCCAACAAACATACATACATCACACAGCCAATACCTGAGAATCTACAGAGCTGAAACCTGGGGAGCGGCTGCCTCTGGTTCCAAGGGCAAGAAGATGAAACCACTGTCACACATCTCCTCTTCTTCACACGTATCTACAGGTTATAGCTGGTAATCAGGGTTGGACGTGCACACAGGTGTAGAGGGAATTCATCCAGAAGGCCCTGGCCTCTCCCCCGCACCCCCTCCAAGCCTGACCTACAGATTTCAAATATACCTCTGGAATATTTTACTGCTTCTCCACTTTTAAAGGCTTTTTAATCTAATTTTAAGAGAAAACAATAAGATGCAGCACCACTTAACATTACATCAGCCATCCAGGAAACAGACAGCCACTAACAGTCCACCCCTAAAACATCCACCTCCACAATTCTTAGGACCTAATTTTGCCATAGTTTAGCCCCAAATGATTTTAAACACTCTGTGGCTTGGGGTGGAGCCAGTCCATGAGAAGTGGGGTGAAGGGGAGCTCCTCCCTACAGCCTTTCTCCTGGAAGCCCTTGTCATCCCACCCTGAAGCTGCTTGTGCGTATGCCGTCTCCAGCCCCCCTATACATGCTCGCAGATACTGGATGACTGGGATTTAAGTCCATAATAGGATTTCTAGTCTCATTTTCTGAAGGGGGAGGGGGAGGAGGAGAAGAGTGGAGAACCCTCAAAGCCTAGAAAATGTTACGCTCTGCATAGCAGCTCTAGGAACACTTTCAGGATATTAAAAGAAACCAACAACACTGGGGCAAAATTCTCCTCTCAGAGCCACATAGCAGATCTTGACTCTGCTCATTATTTAGTACATGACTCTCAAAGTTTCTTTTGAAACAAATGCTAAAAATAAAAACAAACTAACATTAAAAACAAGAAAAACCCAGAAGCTAAAAATGTAAAAAAAAAAATGCTGGCCCATGTTCTTATTCCCTCCTCAGGTTTGGCAATATTAATTGTTACAACACACCCCATATGCGAAGGCAGTGCAGAATTCAATCCACCTGCAAAATTTTTCCACAGCCTTCCCCAACCCATCACTGCTAAATACCACCATGAGTACTTGGTTTTTACAACAGACAGGATGCTGAGTTCAGAGCCTGCTCCCATATGTTACACTATTCCTTAAACAAGTTAGCCTTTATCAGTAGATCCAGATTTGTTTGGGTGGGAAAGTTATTTTAAGTGAACAATTAAGTTCTCCAAACTCTACATGGAATCTGCACTGCTTTCCTAGTGGTACTGCAATGCAACAGAGCCAATAACCAGGACAATGATAATGACTCACCAAGTAGAAAGAATGTGCTCAAGTCTGGGTAGACTGCTCAATGCTAAAACCTATCATCCGTACAAGCACCTTTTTGATTACTTTTATTTTGCCCTAGAGAATACCTTAATGTTTTATTGGTAATATAATTTCTGGATGGCAATATTGTCTTGCCTATAAAAGCACAAGAAAAGAAAGGAAATAAGGTGAAAGATTAAAAAAACAGTATTGTTGTTATTAAGCCTTTAAATTACAGGCTTAATTTCGCCGAAACATTTACTGTCTTTTGTACTGTTTATATTAACCTTATTTTTTTTCCTAAAAAGAAAATCTCATTACTGCAATACAGTGTCAAACACCTATATGGTTAACCACATCTGGGATGACTACACTTCAGCTACAAGTAATCTGTTAAACAGCACATCCCCAGCTGGGGACCCTAATTAGGGTGCAAACTGCCATACAATACCCTTGACAAACTGATGAAGGAGACCTCTCACAAGGTGATCCAGAAGGCAGCATAGATACCATTAATCATTTATCTGTTGATGAGAATACAAAAAAAATCTAACATTTAGAGTTTTATACTAGAAGGTACCTTGAAAAAACCAATGCCTAGAACACTAATGAAATATAATTAGAAGGCAGACTTTAGTCCTTAAATTTTAAGCTAAACTTAAAATCTAAAAAGACATGCTCAGACTTTGAAGAAAACTAACATTATTCTTGTTACTTTTTTAAAAATAGAAAAAAATGACATGTCACAGAGTTTTGTATCAAGGGTAATAAAGGTAGTTGGGAACCTAAGTCGAGATTTAGCCACATAAATCTCATGTTTAGGTGCATAAATCCCAATTTTAGGCTCTACTGAGATCCACAAAATTCCCCTGAAACTCTGAATATGCTCAACTCACTTGTCGCCTAAATTTGAAAGGTAAAAGCTCCCTTCGCACCTCCGGGCATGCACACTGCTGCCTCACTCCAGCTGTCTGGAAGCCTATTTACCACGTAAACCCGAGGGGAAGGCAGGCAGATAAAAACTTATTTCACATGCAGGCCCAACTAGTAGGTGTGTTCACAGAGCCTCCTTTTTAAAAGGATGTTTTCCTTTCCCCCTGCTCTTTCCTTGCATGCAATTCATGGTTATTCGAAGGGAAGGGGAAATTCCCTCTTGAGGTGATAACCAGGATGTCTCAATCTTCCCATTAACTCTGATGGCCCATCCTTGCCTCTTACTGGGCTGGAATATGGATGGTTACATGGAACTGGTTTACGGTAAACACCCAGCTAGGCAGGGGCTCCTTCTTTCTGTGAAGTTCTAGTTGAAGTTGTATTATAGATTATGAACACAATTTTCTATATGCATAAATACATAAATTCATAGCCACAGTCTGTATACATATATAATAATGACCATTATGTTCAGATTATTACAAGCTTTCACAAAAGATCTTACCAAATATACTTTTATAGTACAATAACACAGTTTACAATCAGTTTATTCAACTGCTCTGTGGCAGGGCAGGGGTAAAAACCCCTAGAGTGCCCTGCCTCTGCACAGTAAACCCTGTTTGCAGGCAGGAGGCTCCAGGGCAGGGGCTGGCCCCAGCCATGAGAATGCCGAGCTAAAAGCCCTAGCAGAGGGTTACTGCAGGGAGCTCAGCTGGGTTAAAAGGCCCCAGCAGTAGCTGGGATCAGGAGGCAGGATAAAAACCGCTGACTCATGGTCAGCAGGGTAGGGGAGAAGAAGGGCCTAGGCAAGGAGAGGAAGGCTGAGTTGCTGTCTCTAGGCTGTGAGATAGGCACCTTAGGGGGCTGAGGGGCCAACAGCCCAGAACTGTGGGGTCACTGTTGTGGGGTGCACAGCTGGTTTCACAAGGACACTGTTGTAAATAAAGGACACGTGGGGCAGCACTAAGACTGTGTGGAGGCCTTTATTGAGCCCAGAAAGACCACAGGGGGCACGGACCCTGTGACATGCTCATTTTGGGGGTTTAAACCTTCTGTTCTCCCCTTGGGGTGTCTGGACCCTGATTGTCCTAGATGGGTTCTAATATAGGGTAAAATTATTAAAACTGAATGCTTCTGGGGGGCAAATAGTGTGCTCTTCAGATATTATTTAAAATGCAGAGGAATGGCCCAGAGCAGTGGCTGTTGTGTGAACATGCAAGATCCAAACCCTAGAAAATATCACAGCAAAAGCATGGTAATCTGCCAATCCAAGGTATGATTCAATAGGCAGATGGTGTTAGACCACAGGACACAGCTAAATGACATGTTCTTGGGCATACCTCAAGTACTATGGCTATCTGATTCACAATACAAAACAAGTGATTAACATGCTCACCTTGTTTAGGGTGGAAAGTAATGGACAATTTGGAAAGAGAAGCATTTCAGGTATTGCTGTTAGGTCAATTGTTCTGTTATTGTTTACTGCCCATTAATATTACTTTCTCTGTTACGCTTAGTTGAGTCCTTTAGTGTTTTGATCCTTTTTCCCTTAAAAGGAAGAATTGAAGTTATTATTGAAAGTTTCTGACCCTAAACTATTGGTCCTGGCAGGATTATTCCGATTTTACTTTTGCAAGTGTAGCAGAGAATAGCAGGTATGCAAATCTCCCTAAAGACAGACCTATATTAATTCTAAATGTGAATATGCGGTCATCTTTTTGGTTGGAAAAATAGTTGCATCTTCATTTGCAAAACATTCTCTTAAGTTCATCTCTGCAGGACTTGACTCGACATCCACACCTTTTGAAACACAGCCAACCTTACTGAACAATTCCAGTTAGCTGCACCAGCATCTAAAGCTATTCCAGCAAATATCTTCCAAAGCACTTTTAGCAGCTTTATAAATAGGGTCTTACATCCCTTACTGCACTCCCTTATCCTTCTTTACAGAGGAAGATGATTACTATAATTATTAGTGAGGCAATAGGGCTAAACTGTTCCACTTGGGTATGCCCAAAAGAATTTTAGATGCACAGCCAGAGCTTATCTAAGCTTCTTGAGCGCTCCTGTATTTCTATCACCTGCCTGTCCTCTTCCAGTTCCCCGCCCTTTCTACATCTCAGAATTGACACTGTGTAGTCACAAGCCTATTACAAGTTTATTGATTCTAATTTAAATTTTTAAAAAATTTCTGTCTTGGTGTTTGAGGCAGTTTTAATGAAACACATTGCACACCACCATCTTCAAACTCCCAAATACAAGCATCTTCCTTGTGATTTTTGAATATAAAAATGAAAGTAATTAATATTGACTTCTAGAGGTACCAGATATCCCAAAAAGCAAACTCATTCAGCTTAACCACACTGATCAGATCCCCCACCTCCCTCCCAAACAATAATCAAACCCTATCACCTCAGCTCATCAATCCTCTTTCACCCTCAACATCTGAGACAAAAAGGATGACCTTTGCAGCATGCATGGAAGCTTAACAAATTCAGGCTGTTTTGGACCCGGAGAAAGAAAGTTCCAGCACTGAGAATCTTTCAAGAACATCACCCTGATGGAAAGCTACTCCGATCTCTGCTGAAGTAGGGTCACTTGGGGAAGGGCCATCAGGTTGACCAGATTGATATTTCTTGCCAAAATTAGACCTGGTATAAACAGATGCATCAGAAAGATTTGGCCTGACGTATTTAGCACATCAATGGTATAGTGCATGAATCTGGGTGGGTTTTTGTTTGTTTCTTATACTTTCTGTTGGGCTATTTTTCTCTTCGTCTTATCTGTTTGCTCTTTAAAGTTTCTCTTCCTTTCCTTTCTAGCTTTGATTCAAGTCATGATCTGAGTGTCATGAGCTGCTGTTCTCCCCGGTCCCCATCTTTTTCTGTCTGTTTCAGATCACTAAAACCAGAACTGCATCATGTCTTTTTTCATGCCTTTTCTTCCGTCTTTGTAATTCCATGGTGTCAATCCAGTGATCTTTCTGAACAAATGTACAGTCCCAATTTTTTGCTATCAGCTTCTTGTTTTGCCTCCTCTCTTTCCTCTGTTTTCATTCACCAGAACTTTTTTTTGTCACATCTCATCTCAGTTCTGAGTTACCACCACCTTTCCATTTCTCAGGCATCTCTCTTTTTGTTCACATACCAAATTTTCATCTTTCTACACCTCCCTTAGCATAAGTAATTTTCTGCTGTTTTAAACACATAAGCTGTCTTCTTTTCTATTAACCAAATGTTTATCTTACTGCTACCTGTAGACATTTTAAAGCCTCTCTACATTTGTTTATTCTTCAGTCACCTTTGACCATGGAGCAACCATTGTCCAATTATACTTTTATGCTTGATTGTTTTCATACACTGTCCAAACATTTAGGGCTCAATTTGGATCTGAAAGTCCAAATTGCTTAGCACCAAAAAGTCAAACAATGTAAGTAATCAAAGAGCCTGCAGTAATTTCTGCACTAAACCTTTTCTTCAAGTGGATACAATTAAATATACCTGTGCTCAGGATAAAGAAATTTGGACACAGTTTGACCAAAAATTGAGAAGTTTTAATGCAAGTTTCATATGATTCTGTTTGAAAATAACATATCAGGAGTGTAAGTGCAATATTCTTAGAAAAGTAACACAGATAAAGTTAAGGAAGCAGGAAAAAACATCATGGAACAAACAACATCTTAAAATGCAAAGCCGCTCTTTCACATATAAACACACAAAGCAATACAAGTATAGCATTTGCAAACTTCTACGTCAGAACCATGGGGCCATGTGACTGCAGGTTGTATGGCATGTCTGAATTTGCCCAATAAAGTAACGTGGGCTGATAATAAAAGTTTAAGCCAAATTCAGATATTTATCATTCTGGAAAGTTCTACGTAGTCCTCTACCTAGTCCCCAAAGGTTTAACCCTAGAAGTACCGCTTCTTCTTTAATGCCTCTGTGTTATTCCAAAAAATATAGAGTATATTGCACAGACTCCTGGATAAATTTATTCCCCAAGAAAATATAAATCAGGTATGTTGAAATTCAGAAGTGCTTGGAAATTGGGTTTTGGTTTCATAAGAACATAAGAATGGCAATACTGGTCTTCTGACAGTGGCCAATGCCAGGTGCTTCAAAAGGAATGAACAAGGCAATCATCATGCAATCCATCCTGTCCCAGCATCTGTCGGTCAGAAGCTTAAGGACACCCAGAGCATGGGGTTACATCCCTGACCATCTTTTCTAAGAGATATTGATGGACCTTCCTCAATGAATATATCCAATTCTTTTTTTCACCCAGTTTTGGCCTTCACAACATCCCCTAGCAATGAGATCCACTGTGCATTGTGTGAAGAAGTACTTCCTTTTGTTGTTTTAAACCTGTTGCCCATTAATTTAATTGGGTGATCTCTGGTTTTAGCCCATTAGAGAGAGAGAGGTAGAGCTTTAATCCATAAATTAATGACTATTCACCATATCTGATAGACAGACAGCCCATGTTGTGGGCAACAGTCATGTTATAAATTATCATAGTGTAATTGAATAGGTAAATAGGTTAGAAATATTCTTTTTTCTGTATCTGTTTCAGAGTATTTTATGACATAGCACACAAATGAATGGCAATTACCAATACAAAAAAAGTGCGAATAAGGAATCTAGGCCTGGGTTTTTGTTGCTGTTTGTTTTTATTTAAAATGAGGTGTGTCACAGCCTAGGTACTATGTCAGTCAACTTGCTCTCTCCTCCCCCCGCACCCACTGCCCCAAAAAATATAGGCTATTTTTCACTGAAAGTAAGTCACGCACTACAAAATGCTGCCACATAAACTGCAAATTGTTGCATTACATATCCTTTTAGTATTGGTAGATGCACTGGAATTTGTTGCAGCAGTGACACAAGATATGATAAATAAGGATAAGTTATGTTTACTGTTTATACCTGTATCGAACTGCTGGAGCTGTTTGGAGCCTTTAGTTGTAAAGATATCTTAGAGACCATGTGTTATGCCCAGGTGCTGGAACCAGGAGTGCTGAAAGTGCTGTTGCACCCCGTGGCTTGAAATGGTTTCCATCATATACTGGATTAACAGCTTGGTTCAGTGGTTCTCAGCATCCCTACTATACAAAATGTTCCAGCACCCCTGTGCTCAGGAATTATTTCTCTCAAATAATGCAAATCTCAGTTCATATTCTGGCCTCTGCTCTTTCTGGTAAAAAGAAAGTGGTTAGGAAACCAGTTCTGAGTACCACAGCCAAAACAGAACACTAATATTATCAGATGCCTAAGCAGAGACCCAAAAGTATTCCTAGGTATAGATTAACCACTGGCCATGTTTTCTGGGACTACATCATGACTTCTCGTGCCCACCATGATCTGATAAAACAGAAGCATACAGAAGACACTTTGCTTCCCTTATATGGTACAGAAATACAGCTGTTTGAGTTATTGTCTGTTGAAAAAATAGAGATCAGAAATTGCCAAAATTACAGTTAATTTCTACAGCTATTATGTAATTTGATGTTTCTTCATTCTGAAAGGCTGAAGAGATAAGAAAATGAGCCAGCCCATGGATAAAACCTACGTACTTACCGTTACCATTATGCTTCTGAAACCGGTGATGAAAATTGATATTTTACTTGCCCATTAACCAAAAAAAAGTTATTAATTTCAAGCCAGAATGGAAGTAGAATATTGCTACACGGCTTTAGAATCCAGAACATCTCATTCATTTTAATATTACCCAATATTCACTGTTTTCAAACTATTTCTTTTTTTGAAGTCCTTTTCACATTTTCTGTTTAGGTCTCTTTCTATCCAACCCCCTCCCCCCAGTCACCACCACCACCACCATTTATACATTTAAATAATGTAAAATGTTCATTATTTGGAAACTGTTTATCTCTGCATGATCACTGCTCCTTCACTTGCATCCCCCTGCTCTTTTTTTCATATTATACTTCCTAGTCAAGCTGTATGTGCTTGAGTTTTAATAGCGTTCATGTTCTTTGAACTATAATTATGTTTCTATATTTGTTTACAGCCTCATACTGTCCTCTCTCTTTTTCCTCATTTCCAGTACCTTGGCCAAGGGCCTCTTACATACATATCTACACACACAGGAACAGAGGATTTGCCATAGTGAATCAGGCCAGTGGCCTATCTTATGCGGAATCCTGTCTCTGATATTGACATAGACCAAATGCTACACCAGATGGGGCCAGAAATCCTGCAATAGGGAGTTATGAACTAATCTGCCTACATGGAAGTGTCATCCTACCCTCCCACAATTAGTTTATGCTGTGAGCATGAGAGTTCCCAGACTCTTGAATATTTGGTTTTAAAAAACCCACAGACTACACCCGTCTTTTCTCTCACTATGACTTTCACACTAAGGGCTTGTTTAGGCCTGGTCTACACATAAAACTTAGGTCACTACATCGCTTGGAGTGACCTAGTTATACCAAAATAAGTGTGCAGTATACACCTGGCCTAAGACTTATATTGGTATCATGATATCAGTAAAGAGTCACATCCCCTAACAATGGTAAAACTTTTCTAGTATGGACTAGGCCAAAGTAACTACTAAAATCATAAAAACACAAACTTTGAGATAAGTTTGCCAATTTCAAGCAATACAATATTCTAAAAGTCTTGTGCCTTGAGCACTTGTCAATGATACATGTGTATACAAAGAAGTTAAGAAAGCTCTGAGAAGAAACATCCTATCCCTAAATTCAGACTCCCTGAGCACCAGAGATGCAACTTAAAAAGAAGCCACTACAACATGTAGAGAGTTTTCCTGAATGTCGTTACTGATCCAGAAGTAATGAAGCAGGAGGTAACATGACCCCAGAGCACAAATCATCTCTTTCCCCTAGTGCATACATATGGAGCTCAGCAGCTACCATCTGTCTAGTCTTCCATTTACAACCCATTGAAACATGATCACTGAAAGATCATGTTAAACCAAAATATATAGGTTTAACCCTTAAATATGAGGTTTATTGTATTTTGGTTTCTTCAGATGATTACAAAAAAGCTTTTTTAAATCACATAATATCAGACCAAATTACAGAATATTAAGATAGATAGATAGATATTCCTCACAGAAACATAGGGGAAAAAAAACAGATCTCTGGTCAGCTTTTAAGGAAAGACTTTTTAGATAGTCTTTAGTGGGAAGAGCCACTTACTCATAAACAATAATCAGATAATCCATACACTTTCCCCAACCTCATTGAAGTAAATGCCAAAACTACCATTGACTTACAGAAGGATCAGGCTCCTCATATCAATATTCACACAAGTTAAAATATTAAACACTCAGTTAGTTGAAAGCCCACATTAGCACTTTTAAAAGGTAATATACGGGTATAGAATTCCTCAGCTTTTGAATTTTAAGAACATTAAATGATCACATAATTACTAAGTGCCTGATCCTGCAAAGAGTCGTGCACATATTTAATTAATGCTCTTTGTTGGGTCCCACGGTGCATAGGATTAAACTCACAGACAAACACACATACAGACATTTTTGCAGGATCAGGGCCTAATTTTTTTAAGAGCCCCAAACAAAGATACTGTTGTATTTAGACTAGTATTGCAACATTGGAAAGTAAAAAATTCCATTCTTTAATAATGTACCCCACTGGAAAATATTTTCTTCAGTATCTGTTATATAATATGAATGTTGTACACCATCTACATGTACCCAATGGAGGCTTGATGATGATTAGGGCTTTTGAGTGATAATAAAATGCAAATAATTAGTAATAATGTAGCTAAAAGTGTAATTCTTTACCATTAATTAGTTCTGTAAGTTAGCATTAATTGTACACTTTTATCTCATTGTGAGAAGTTTCTTTCAAGCATCAAAATACCGCTTTATTGTTTATATACTTGTTAAAGAGTATACATGTCTGAAAGCTCTAATTTTTAAAAGTTCATTGTACTGTATCTATTTATCTCAGAAGCATTTTGATTTCTGAAGATCCTCAAAAATGTTATTATAAGGTTACCTTTCTCATCTTCAACAAAGTATTCCTTACACAGCATCTTAGTGCTTTCAAATGTTAAAAGGTTTGCCCATTACGTTCAAACTTCTGAAAAGTTTGCTTGCTTAGGTTTGTGCTGTCACCAACTTGTGGAAGCATCCTACACCTGCAAAAGCACAGCCTGTGCAAACTGCAAAAAATATTACCGGGTCCCTTCACAAATACTTCGATTGAAATTCATGTGTATCAGATGCACTGTACTAGCTCTCATGGTTTATAAATTCCCCTCTGTCCCCCTTCTCCCCCCCCCCCAAGTCCTTTAGCAGATATAAAAATATGAATAGTTGTCTTCCATCTTCCGCACAGTTTCTTGCACAAACTTCAAACACAGTTTACTCCCAAGAAATATAAAATTAAAATCTCAATATTTAAGATACACAATGGTTTTTCTGTTTATTAGAAAAATTAAATATTGAAAATTCTAATTTCATGTCAATAAATGTCTAAATCGTGTGAGACAGCTAGAGATGATGGGCAACAAGTACTCCTTATGGCCACAGATCCTTTTAAAACACCCTCCACAAACGGTTAGCTCACCGTACCAGAGTGGTTGACGGGGGGTAGAGGAAAGAAAACCAGTCATCACAGATTATTGCTGGTCATCATTCTTTATTGTCTCCAGCACAGATAAAGAACAGGTTTCTACATGGTTTGACCTTTGCTGAGTAGTAAATTAAAGTAAATTGAAATATGAAGATGGCAAAGTCAAAACCTGAGAACCCAGTGGTCAAAGAAATAAGGAGTATATAAAAGTCCATTGTTTCAATCACTAATTGAAGTGTTACTGTGGAAAGGACAAAACAGATGTGCTGCATTATTAACATTCAGAGTATATCTTCAGAAGTTACGTTTTTATAAGCCATCTAGAACTGGACAAAGGAGATGAGTGACACACAAACCAAAAATGACAACTGAGTACAAGCTATGCTACTTTGAAAAGCCTGTAAACAAGTGCTGAGTTTACAGTGTATCGCCACAAACACATTTTTTCCCACATGCAGATAAAAATGTAATTATGTTTTGCCTTGATTAATTTCACATTTAAAGCACTTTGGGATCTTTTCAAGATGGTTTTCAAACAGCCATATACTAGGGGTCACAAAGGGATATCCCTGAAAATTAGCTGCCTTCTAGTTACCCAACAAACCTGTACCATTCTTGACACTTGCCTGAAAGATAAATTTATCATTTTGACATTCAGGGAAGGTTTGAACAAAGAAAACCACAAAAAATGGGGACATGTTTTATCATATCCTGTACTATGATTATTTAACACAACATATGCAGGATATTTAAACACTGCAGAGACTACCTGTATAATTCTGAAAAATACTACTTGAGCTCCGCCAGAGACAGGTTATCGCCTGCAGCACGATAGATGCTCCGTACATTCACAAACTGCATGGTAGTATCCCTCATTTTTCCAATCAAAAGATGCTTTTAGCTTTGGTGATACAAGAATGGTGTTCACTGTTGAACAGTGACCAGTGCAGCAATAAAGAACTATTTCCAACCATTTTTTACAGAGAGCGTATTTCAAAAGAAATGAAAAGCAACTGATGCTACCCGAAAGCTCTTTCAAGGAAGAAGGGGGGAAAAGGACTGAAGATAGTGCCGAAACAGACACTAAAAAAATCAGCTGTTTTGATTTCACATATGAAATTGAATCCCAATTGTACACAGGATCCCAGGGTATTTAAATCAGGACATTTACTGCAGAGAGTTCTGCTAGGAGACATAGATATTTCTTAAACAAAGTATACACATTTTCATTGCCGATTCAACCTGCTTCGTTTAAACACTTTTGCAACGTCTGTTTAATGCCACGGAAGCGGCACTTTCACAGCAACCGTTTCAACTCCGATTCCGAGTAGTTTTTATTAGTAAAACCAGAACGTCAATTACACTCCGGGATCCTACTCTAAAAGGAGCTTAACCATGCCCTGCTCTAGCAGTCCCGCGAATTTCTGCCTTGTCTTAGTGCGTGCCCAGACTTTGGGGCAATCGCAATGCAGATTAATCACCACGCCGAGACCGAAATTAACTCTCTCGTCTTTTGAAGCGCTTCACCTAGCGGTTCCGTTCCGTCTCAAGTTTACGGTGCGGAACCGGGTTGGTTGGGCTCCAGAGGTTCCCCTAACAGCCTGAGAACACGGTTAGGCTGAAGTAAGATCAGAGTTTGTTGAGGTTTTTTTCAATCAAACAACCAGCTGGCGGGGGGAGGAAAAGTCAGTTGTGTGGGGGATTTCGCCCTCCTGCGAGCTGCCTAGGTCCCTAAACCACTGACTCCAAGCGCACGCCAAGCGCCCAAGGACAGGGCAGGCGCAAACGTGGTTTACGGTGACCGTTTACACTGGCCTCCCAAATCTGCCTGCTCCCAGCTCAGCAGCTGCACGGTCCGCACGGGGAGGCTGGCTCCTAGCGGGGCTGCGGGCTGCAAGCGCAGGCGCCCCAGGGGGCTGCTGCTCCCTGCTAAGGGACGGGCACTTACCAGCCTTGCCTCAGTCTGCCACGGGGGCCGGGAGCAGCGGCGCGCTTCCCCGAGCGGAGGAAAGATGGTGGTTGAGCAGCGGACCACCCATCCCAGCGCATATGCATGCAACAGCCGAGAGGGGTGAAGCTCTGGAGGTGGAACAAGCGCTTTCTAACGCCACCTGCTGTACAGCTCCGCAGCGTCATTGGCTGCCAGGTGACTCCCCGAGGCAAGCGGGCGAGCCGGCCCCAGCCTCCTCCCTCCTCTGATCATTAGAGCCGCCCGGGCTTGTGCCCCGTTCTCCGAGCTCAGGTGCCTGCTGGAAGCGCCACACGTGCCGCGCTTGGTGCAGCTCCCGGGGTGAGAAAGGCACGAATATCCCCCCACACCACCACCCCCCTCCCAATCCCCTGCACAGAGTGGGGACCAGAGAGCCCAGACCCTCGCCCTGCCCCGGAAACGGGGGGGTAGAGAGCTCAGACCTAGCCCCGTCCCCACACACACACACACACCAGCAGAGGTGGGGGGAAATGCTGGAAAACAGAAGGCTCAGAGCTCACAGAGGGAAAGTTGGAGGCAAGAGGGTCTCCGTTGCCCTGGCTGGTTTTCCAGTTCCTCTACAGCAGCAGCAAGTCTGTCTGTCCCCCGCCCCGAAGCACAGGGTGCCCGGTGCAGGATGCACACTGGGGAAGAGCAGCTTGTATCGTTTATCTAGTGGCAGCAATACTTAAAAAAATAACTTTGAATTTAGAACAAATGAAGACTCCTCTTCGAAGTGGCCTAAAACCAAAAAAACATCCCCACTGCACTGGAAGTGGGACTAGTCTGTAGAAGAGATTTTGGCCAAAGCCAATGTTTGCACTGGCCCCCTGGAAATGCTGTAATTTGTAACTAAAAACACAAAATAAAAATAAACTCATAAAAAAGCAGCTTTCCACACTTTTAGCATATTTGCAAAATAGCCATGATGGTTAAAGGCAAGAGGGAAGGATTGTCCCAAAGAATCGCTTGTCCCACTGGAATGAGATGGATAAAGATGCAGTCACATGAACCTTTTCCTGGTCTACCCATACTGGATTCATGCTATGCGCAGTGATTTCCTTCAGCTCACGTAGCTTGGTGCTGCCCTGCATGTTCACCACCTGTGTTAGCCATAATCTCAGGATTCTTGTTGCACCTGTCCACCTCACATAATGGCCAAAAAGTGATATCTCGGACAGGCCTTCATTGCTGATGGCATAGCTCCAACCAGCAACCCCCTACTTCAGCTGTTACACCCTCCATCACAATGAGGTATGGGTCAGACTCAGGGAGGGAGAAGTCAACATCATCTCAGCACAACAGCCAAGTTCAGGATCTATTCAAGTTGTAACCTATCCATACTGTTGTACACCTGCCAAACCTGGACACTATGCTGCTCAGACTAGACAAAGCTGGAGCCTTTCCATACACAATGCCAATGTTGTATATTGGGCATAAAGTGGAATGATTTCATTAGTAATGCAGTCTACAGGCTACTGTCTACAGGCTACCAGGGCTGTTGTCTGCAGATGGCATCTTATGCTTTTTGGACATGTGGTGAGAACGCCACAAGACATTCCAGCGAACACTGAGGGGTGGAGATGGACCAGAGGCAGACTCCCTATTACATGGGTTCATCAAGTCTGTTCCATCATTGGGCTTTCAGGCTGTCAAGTCCATGCGGCCACACAGGAAAAGACCAAACTGTTAATGATCGCTATGACCAACCATTCGGCTGAGCGTTGAAGAAAAAGAAGAAAATAGTCATCCCAGTACTCATTGTTTAATCTCAAAATTAAAATTAAAGTGTGCAAGTCAGTTGTTAGGCAGGTGAGTATGATTGAATTACAAAGGGCCAAGTTATCTGAAATGACATGGGATGTGAGACCCTGCACTTCCAGTCACCATTTGTAATTGTGGGGAGGCGTAGATATCACAATGGCAGTTCTACCTAGCAAGCAGGCACTGTTATTACCAGTGCTAGAGCAATGGTGAAAAAGTTAAGGAAAATGGCAGTGTACAGATAGTCTGTCAGAACAGAATCTGGCCCTTATTTAAGTAGATATTTTATAGTGATGCTTAGGGGAGTGAGGGAACTGTTTTGATTGAATGGGAAAGGGTTCAGTGACAAATAACCTCCTCTTTGCCCAAGGAATAGAGGAACTGTCTTTCAACCCCTTGCTATAGCTGAGGCGGTATCCCTGAAGAGATCTGATTATATCTTCTGTCAGGGAGCAGCTCCTCTTTGGGCTTGTCTTCACTAGAGCTGGGAGAGATCGATCTTATGGCCATCGATTTATCGTGTCTCGTGAGGATGCGATAAATCGATCGCCAGCAGCGCCCCCGTCGACTCCGTAACTCCAGCTCACCAAAAGGCGCAAGCTGGAGTCAACGGGGGAGCGCGCCACCAACCGCCGCGAGGACGGCAGGTAAGTCGGCTGTAGATACGCCGATTTCAGCTACGTTATTAACATAGCTGAAATTGCGTATCTACGGTCGATCCACCGCGCTAGTGAAGACCAGCCCTTTCACTCCCCATTAGGAGCAGCTGCACCAAGAGAAGAAACCTCCCAAAGCCTTCTTCTTATAAGACATCTTTTCCTCAACTCACCTTATCTCTTCAGCAAAGTACAAGAAGAGGAAGTAGATGATGATCCCTTTGGAACACAGCTCTTAACACTTCTCTAGTAGGTGATAAATGCTGCATTCTAAAGAGATTCACATGGAAACTTCAGTATAAGCAGAGGAAAAATCCACTAAAATGCATTGAATCAACCTAGGACTTTTACTTCTTTATGGGCATGCCTATATTTGCTCTTTTGTTCTAAGTTTCCACTACTGTTACCACAGTTTCATAGATTCATAGTTTTTTATAGCCAGAAGGGACTATTATGTCCATCTCGCCTGACCTTCAGCATAACATAGTCCATAGATCCACAGCCAATTTCTGCATCAAGCCCATAACTTCTGATTAAACTACATTGTCGGATGCATGCAGTGCTGACGAAGTGGGTATTAGCCCATGAAAGCTTATGCTCTAATACTTTAGTTAGCCTTTAAGGTGCCACAGGACTCTCTGTTACTTAGTCTTGATTTGCAGATTTTGAATGACAGAGAATCCATCATACCAGTACGTAATTTGTTGCAATAGTAATTACTCTCACTGTTAACAATTTGTACCTTGTTTCTAGTTTGAATTGTCTACCTTCAGCTGGATCTTGTAGAGGTATCTACTATCAGAATCTCTTTCCTAGATAGGAAAAGTAAAGTAAACTCTTACCATTTGCTTAATATAAATTAACTAGATTATTGAACTTTGTAAATTTCTTACTATATAATCCCAATAAATAACTCAATATTGAGTGAATTTTTTATATTTAGCACAATAAAAATCACAATATTGTCTTTTCTTCAGCATTTTAATTGTATTCATCATGCAATATTTAAGGCCCTTCCATGATGACTTGTATGGGTGAGATTTTCAAAAGCACTTAAATGGCTCAAGAGCACAGATTATATTGACTTTCAAAGTCACTTAAATGCTTTTGAAAATCTTACCCTGTATTTTCAGGAGTTGAATTATTAGTACAAGTGAACTCCAAAGTGGGTGAAGTTCTCAAATAAAGGGGGAATATTGATTTTTGAGCGAAGTCTGTCACTTTTTAAGAAAAGAACAGAAATATTCTTCTCATTCTTCATGGATACTTTTTGAATGTTTCAGAAAAGCTACCTTCAGTGCGACCAACCAATTTTTACACTTAATAACCCTTTTTCTTATATCAGGACATTTTAATGCTCAAACCCAGTTAACCAAGTACCAAATGACTGTACACAATGAAATTATTCCAACATGTATTCAGCTATTTCTCATGGCTCTTTTTTTCTGCATTATTGCTGATGGTTCATCCTTATACTCCATATACTGTGAACCTAATTATGACCAGTGTGAATCAAGAATAATTGACTGACTTCAATGGCATAAATCTGGCAGTAATGAATGACAATCAGGCCCTTTAAGTCTAATATATGGCCTTTGTGATATGACTGTACACCAGGGACAACCTCTTTAGGCATCAAAAATTAGTTCGCTAGACATGTTTCCCAATTTCCCATTCAACAATCTACACTATTTAAAAGGACAAAGTTGTGTCAATCAAGAATTCCTTCTTTATTTTTTTTCTTTTAATTCAGCCCTCTGGATCACAAAATCCCTTTGATGATGTTATCATTTATACGGCTGTCATTTCTAGAGGCCCCTTTGTGACTAGGCACTGTACAATCACATAATAAGAGAGTCCTGGCCCTGAAGAGCCGAATATTTAAATAGACAAGACAGACAAAGTGTAGGAGGGGAAACAGAGGCAAAAAGAAATGAAGTGATTTGCTAAAGGCCACTCCAATCAGTAGCAGAGCCAGCAATAGAACCCAGGCCTCCTGACTTCTAAGCAGGTACCCTATCCACTTAGGAACACATATTTCCTTCTGTTTTCAAACATTTTCCTGAGAAGTTCCCTGGACAGAAAAGCCTACTGGAGTACACAGGCAGTTAATTTCACCTAGAAGCAGTTCTGGAGATTTCCCAGTTCAGCTACTAGAGTGGTTGCCAACCCCAGTGTAGTAACACTGATGCTGTGTATGGTGAGGCAAAGGTACAGTTTGCACTAGGGCAATTTACCCTGAGTTGAAGCAGGGGGCTGTCTACACTGGTGCAAGTTGCTATTTGTATTGGCTTTGCTTCCCTACATTAGGGGTTTGCACCAGTGCAGCTGTGCTGGTGCCTAGCCACCAATGGCTGAAATCCCCAATGGAAACAGGGTCTTAGATGTAAAACCAGCCTATCAAAGAGCAGTGGCGCATGCAGAAGGACGGGAGATGGTAATTCCAACTGAGTGCCAATTCCTTCCCCAGCATATATTTTGGCTCAGCTCCTAACCCTCAAGAGTTAAAATTTCCTCAAAGCCTTTTGGAGGAAGAGATCTTCCAAAAGAAATGCATGAAGTAAGCAAGGAGGCATATGGCACTGGTCAGTTTGAATTGCGGAGCCTCAGTAAAGAGAGATTTCAGAGTAGCAGCCCTATTAGTCTGTACCCACGAAAAGAACGAGTACTTGTGGCACCTTGGAGACTAATAAATTTATTTAAGCATAAGATTTCATGGGCTACGGCCCACTTTATCGGATGAATAGAATGGAACATATAGTAGGAAGATATCTATCTATCTATAGATAGATAGATAGATAGATAGATAGATAGATAGATCTAGCTATATATATGTATATATATATATACATATACACACACATGCACAAAGAGAACGTGAAAAGGTAGAAGTTGCCATCCTAACGAGAGGCTAATTAATTTAGATGAGGTATTTTGAGCAGGAGAAAAAACCTTTTGTAGTGATAATCAAGATGGCCCATATCAGAGAGTTGACAAGAAGGTGTGAGGATACTTAACATGCGGAAATAGATTCAATTTGTGTAATGACCCAGCCACTCCCAGTCTCTATTCAAGACCAAGTAGAGAGAGAGTGGGGCAATGAGGAGATAAAAAACAGACAGTATGAGGATCTTACAAATCTAATCGGCTTCCCACCTTTCAACCCAATTCATTGTTCTCTCATCTAGGAATTGGATGATCCTCCTGTCATTCCTGCTCATCTTCTTAGATGGGTCTTGTAGATCTACTTGTCTCAAGTAAAGGAGAATGGAACCTGAAAGAGTGTATTGGAAGTGCTAAAATAATTCTCTTTTAGGGATTACTAGGTCAGATTAAAATGGGAATACCAAAACCACTTGAATAACAACTTCTTGGATCAAGATCATAATGACCTGGTTTATGTAGGCCAGGTGTTATGTAGATTGCAGCTTGTTATTGTGCAAAATTTTGGCAACTCACACTTCAACAGCCAGTTCCAAGGTAACTGGGCAGGAAGCCACTTACTAAAGACAGATCTATCTTCAGCAAGATAGGCAGAGAAGCCTTCCTTTTCTGATGCCCTGTCCTTTGGGGGTCTCAGACAGCCTGCTATATCCTGGGCTGCTCTATAAGCTAATAAAAGGATGAGGTTTCAAGCAACATGAAAGAGAAAGGAAATTTGAATATAATACTTTGTATTTAAGAGTCACATCTCCAATTTGCTTTTTCCTTTCCGCAAGAAGTAAAAAATTGAGTGCAAAATTATCTAAGAAACAAAACCTTCCAAGACGGTCAACTATTCATTACAAATTATATTAGTTACAAATTTAGTCTCTTTTTTGTTAGAAAATCTTCCACAAACTGATCCACATATTCTTGAATGTTTGCAAGTAACCACTGAATAGTTTGAATCAATAATTCTCAAGACTAGGGCTTGTGTATGACTTGTTTACTTCAGGGTTTTGGGTTTTTTTAACTATTCTTTATTCATATTGCAGGATTGGTTATATAACCCATAGTACTTTTTCTACTCCTTGTTTGGATGACTAAAACACTTTAGAAGTGACAGAGAGTCCTGTGGCACCTTAAAGACTAGCTAAAGTATTAGAACATAAGCTTTTGTGGGCTAATACCCACTTTGTCGGATGCATGATGCATCCAACGAAGTGGGTATTAGCCCACGAAAGCTTATGCTCTAATACTTTAGTTAGTCTTTAAGGTGCCACAGGACTCTCTGCCACTTCTGCAATTCCAGACTAACACGGCTACCCCTCTGACTCTAAAACACTTTAATTAAACATGGCAGAATCCATTTTTTATTTCAACATATATCAATGTTTATTTTAAGCATTTTTTCCAATTTTTATCCATTTAAATTTGCACAGCTGTGGGAAATATGGATGGGTCAAACAATATTATTTAATGACAGTAGAAGTCCGAACAATTAAAGCTTTATAACTATTAAAATACAAATTGCCAAAACCACATGTCAAAATATACAAAATAAATATCCTTAAATCAAACTCTAAGAAGTTCCCAAGCAGCATTTTTCTTATTTTGCTGATCTGTAAATGTTGATCATCATCAACAGAATTTTATTTCTGTTCGTGTGTGTACAACACTTACCAATATTGACCAATAATCTAATCCTTACAAGACTAATTTTAATACAAGGGAACAAGGACATTCAAAACAAGAAATTAAGTATTTTGAGTACACATTTTTGTAAGAATAATTATTCATTCTGAAGTCTGATGGACTTTCCCAGGATATGTATTTCCCACAAATACCTAGCATTTATTCATACATTCACAAACAAGTAAAGATGGCTCCACAAATAAGAGCAGGTTAGTTACAGTTATTCATGAATCAGATTTATATTTGTTGTTAAGCGGTAGGGGTTTTTTGTTGCTAATGGTTTTTTTACAGTATTCTACCAATGCTGATCTTATTCTCTGCCCCACCCCACATTTTTTAAAGAACATCCACAGAAGAGAACAACTTTGGGCCATATAAACCCTACTAGTATACTGAAACTGCAGATATATAGCAGATTTTTAAAGTACTAGATACCATACATTTTCTGTTGCAATAATATTAATTTAAGTAGTGTAGTCAACATACATGCCACTGTAAACTGTAAGAAGAAAAAGCCAAACAGATAATGAATCCCAGCCCCAAAGACTTTACAGTCTGCAGGCTCAAAAGAAGGCAAATATTACAAACAAGACAAGCAGAGGGTAGCTGTGGTTATTGGGGCTTTAATACTTCATGGGAAAGTGGGTTTTGAAAACTGTCTTGAATCTGTTTGTTCAATGGTCAGAAGTTATTTTTAATAGTCTATTCTGTGCTTGGATTATGTGAATTTGAAAAAAAAAAAAAAAAAGAAAAAAAGAAAGAAACTACCCTGTCATCTCTAGAGATGGCCCTTCAGAAATCAATGCTAATGAACAAAGTGCAGCACTAGGAGCTTGCATCTCCTTTGCAGTATCAGTTCCATGCATTCATAGGGGACTCTATGAGTGCCATTATTTATAATTAGAGGAGGGATAGAAGAAAGAGATGAAGTCATTCATCCATGCTTCACAAGGGGTCATATCTCCCTGGCAGATTGAACAGGGATTAACAAATATTCAGTTTAATAATATTCCTATTTGGGGGGCAGAAATCAATTATCCTTCATAATGGAAGGATTTATCAAGACACCAACCATAATTTGGTAGCAGTGCTGACTTCAACATATACTTGGGTAGTGAGCTCCTTAAGAGGTAGGAAAGAGACAGAATATGTAGCTAGAATATTAACAGTAGTTCTGGATCAGATAGTGGATCCATGGTCACCCTGTAGAGAAGCAGCCTATTCCATCTGGTCCCTTCATTATCTGCACATACCACATTGGGTAACAATTGTTGTCCATTACATCTAGGGTACTGAAAAAACTAGATTAGTCAAAAGAGCCTTTTGGATAGTGGACATGTAAATAAATAAACTGTTTACTCTGAAAGTTACTGACCACAGCCAATTTCTCTTTTTTGTGAGGAGGTGCAAAGAACTAAAATTTTTGAGGCAGGGTGGGTCTGCTTTTTCTTCCTAATAGGAAACTTGCAAAAAGCCAAGATCCTACAGCAGAAAGAGACCGTTTTAGAACTTTATACATTATGAAGTTATCCAAGTGAAAATTAATTTTTATTCTGGGGAAAGAAAAAAATTAAATCCTTTACATGCAAAATTACCACTCTGGATACTGGATATAATCCAGCAGACAGTTGGTTAATGTAGAGGATTAGCTGCAGTCATAAAATAATATTTACATTTATGGGACCGATCCTGCATTCCTTTTATTAAGGACTATTTCCATGCTAGATTCGTTTGTGCTAGACTGTACAAAAATGGCAAACTCTCATCTGGGGAAAAGCTCACAGCCCATGTTTTATGTATACCACAAAGGATCTTCCCAATTTTTATTTTTGTACATAGTACTCTCAGCAATTCTGGAATTCATTTCCCACCCCTTTGATTGACAAACTTGGGTTCTGTTGACCTTCAAAGCAGTGTTGCAAGAAAAGTCTATTCTCACTTCAAACTAGGAGAAGCCTGAGTTGTGGAGAGTTCTAGGTTAGTTTTAGTTGACATTAATTCACTTGGTAACATTGGCTCATTGAGGAATTCATATTTTTCCTTTTAATTATTTTTGAACACACATCTAGAGGCTGCAATAAATGTCTTGAAGAAACACAAAACTAATAAATCAACAATTGGTATCTGTGGCAGGGCAGGGGTAAAACCCCCTAGAATGCCCTGCCTCTGCAAGTTAAACCCTGCTTGCTAGCAGGAGGCCCAGCTGGAAGCCCTAATGAGGGCTAGCTCACAGAGCTAGGCTAGGCTAAAGGGCTACAGCTGCGGCTGGGAGCTGTGAAGGCTGTAAAAACCCTGACTCTTGGTCAGTTAGGGGAGGCTAGGCAGAGAACAGCAGGCTGCAGTATTGTCTTCTTGTTGCTAACAAGGTGCCTCAGGGGCCTAGAGACCCAGGGCCCAAGACAGTGGGGTAACTGTTGGGGCATTGGGCAGGGGAGCACTGTATATAGCACTGAAGCCATGAGTGTAAGCACTGTAAAAAAAGGACACTTTGGGGAAGCACTAAGAAAAGGTGTTGAGACCAGTCAGACCACAGGACCGGCGTGGACCCTGTGACAGTATCCATAGGCTATTATACCTGGAATGCAAAAACTGAAGGGTTTGATAAGGAAGCATTTATTTAATACTGAATTTTTGTCTTAGCCATCTCACATACTATGCAACTTACTATTTTGTTATTATTTGAAATACTCCTGTTTATATATGTATACAGGGAACAAATGCATAGGGTACTCGGGGGAGAAAAGCTTGAAAGCTCTGTAAGTAGGAAACAAATAGAGATATTTTAATCATACTTCCAGCAAGTCTCTTTTAAATCTGAGTGGCTGGAAGAAAAAAATGACACAATGACAGTTAATTATAACTGATCCTGCAACACTTCAACACAGACTAATAAGTTCAGAGAGCTCTGCCACCAGTTGGCTATCTCCTCAGGAAGCACTGAGCCTTTTCTTAAAATAGGTTCATTTGTTTCTTGGTGCAAAAACAAGTGTAATGATTTGCTTTGTAAATACATCTAACAAGGTGCTGTAGTCTTTAGAAAAATGAAGAATGTCGTGAGAGGAACTATGTGCTCCAGCACATGTAGGATTAGGATTACAAAGTCTCTTTTAAAAATATGTTTGGCAATGTGCACAGAAAGGCCATTAAGACATTAAACCTATGAATCAGTGAAACCACTGTTTATTGGTTGTGCATTCTGAGACTGAGCATAAATTACTGCAGAGCTGTAGGAAATAAGCAAGTGTGATGACAAGTATGGTGTTAGTATGTGAACTGTTGCCTTGATCGCTTAGTAATAGTGCTCCATACTACAGCACAAGATAGCTATCTGTAGGAAAGGCTTTGGGTCTGTCACTACCCAGGCTGCTGATGCTCCTGCATGTCATGCTCATGAGCTAGGAAAGTGGGAGAGGGTGGCAGTTTGCTTCACAGGTACCATGTCTTATCTGATTCATGGGATGGCATTGATTGTGACCTCAGCAAAGACAAATATGTTATAAAGAACAGAGGGGATGAACAAAATGACGTAATCTCTAAATTTTGTAAGGAGTCTGCCAGTTTTCTCCAAGAATTTGTATGGAAGGAGTTTACATTTTAGATGTCAAACTGAGCATAATGTATTTATTAGGTTATATATGATGCTTATACACAGACACAGAAACACTTATATTTGTGAGGACACTGGCAGATGTATACAAAGCACCAGAAGTGATATAATATTTAGATACCGACACAACAGGTATCTTTATAAATATGATATAGCTGGGACGAAGACAAGGGTACAAATTCTTCAGCAACCTATAATCTGTGCAACATCACAGGACTTCAGTGGGATTGCATGGGATGTAGTTTATGCCTGAGCAAAATTTAACATAAGGTTTCCCAGTCAGAAACAAGCTGATACAACTAGCCAAATCATCCCTCTGAGCTTGGGTTTTTTGAGTGGAAAGTGTTGCCTAGTTTCCTGTGTCTAAATGCCATACACAACTGTGACAGTCTGCACCCTTATGTTCACCCTTTTACAAGACTATGATAAATTTGGTATTAAGTATACCTTGTGAGGTATCATTTAAAAGCTCATAATCCACTGAACATTATTGTCCTTGTAAAATATGAGTAGCAACACTATATTTAAAGTTAAAAAATTCTGCTGTCTAAGATGTGTTCAGAGTCCAGGGAAACAGCTTCAAAACAGTTCCCCAGAGTGTCTATCTTGGCACTCAAGCAAGGTGGAATGCCCTTGCTGGAATGCCCAGTCGAAAAGGGACCCTGGCAGCTCTGGTTGTCCTGTTGGTGGCACAGCGTGGGCCCAGGGCCAAGGCAGGCTCCCTGCCTGCCCTAGCTCTGCATGGCTCCCAGAAGCGGCTACTGGGTTCCTGCAGCTCCTAGATGTGGGAGGGTCTGGGAGGGGCTCAGGGCTGTGACAGAAGCAGCAAGGTCTGAGGGAAGGGGACCCCTCTCCTCATCAGCAGCATGGAGCTCTGGGAGTGGCCCCACCTGCTGGCAGTTCAGAGCTCCAGGACTGGGGAAGAGGCCCACAGCAGCCTTACACTGGTGGAGCCAGGCCCAAGTTCTTGAGTATTGCTGGAGCATGGGTACCATAGGCCCATATAACTCACGGCCTATAGTGATGTAGTATAACTCTAAGGATGGCCAGCACCAAAACAGGCCTATACTCACTCTGTCCTTGGGGAGACTGCTAAAGGTTGAGACAGATCCTGGTCTGACTCTGGCATCCCAATGAAAAACTCCAATGGCTGTACCTGAGACCAGATGTTTTATAGACCTTGATAGTCCTCATGAATATGCATGCATAGCTTTTCTCTCCTTTACCATATCTTAACTTCCTCACCCTCATAATTTTGCGATGCCCTTATTCTATAGGTTAGTAAATTAATTAAGCAACACTCATTAATGCAGTAACCAGGGGTCAGCAATCTTTCAGAAGTGGTGTGCCAAGTCTTCATTTATTCACTTTAATTTAAGGTTTCGTGTGCCAGTAATACATATTAACATTTTTAGAAGGTATCTTTCTATAAGTCTCTAATATCTAACTAAACTATTGTTGTATATAAAGTAAATAAGGTTTTTAAAATGTTTAAGAAGCTTTATTTAAAATTAAATTAAAATGCAGAGCCCCCAGACTGGTGGCCAGGACCCAGGCAGTGTGAGTGCCACTGAAAACCAACTCATGTGCTACCTTCGGCACATGTGCCATAGGTTGCCTACCCCTGATATATACAGTACATCGGTTGAATTACTATGATTACCTGTGATTAAGTATCTGCTAATGTTCCTCTCAAAACTACTCTAAAACTGGTACATGTTGCCTTATTTCATCACTTGGTACTATACAAAACAATAAACAGAGTCTTATGCTATCTTGTGGTTAAGGTTACTGTTAATTCACTTACTTATGCTAACTTTTTGAGCAGCTATTCCTAGCCAGCCTATAAACCAGCCTATACTTTTGCACCCTGCTTAACTTATTCTTATAAGTCAAAGATACAGGTCTCTTGCATTTCTTCTACCAACTCCTTACCCCCTTTTTTATGATTACTACTATAATTACTACATGGTTACACCCACTAATGTAAGTCTGTCTACTTGGGCTGGGAGACTTGCTCTTAACTGTAGTGTCAACATACCCAAAGGGGCTTTAATGTGAGGCAGGAGCTTTTATCAACCTTGGTTATATGGCTCCATTTAATCAAAGCCAAACACTGAATAATAGAAATAGTCATACGGACTTTCTGAGGGGAAAGCTATGCCCCTCAAATCTGACATAAAGGTGAGCATAAGTAAAAACACTATTTAAAGCACTGTCTTTTTAACAAAAGAATACAGAGACATGTACAAAGTCTATTTCCCTCCATCAGTGATTGATTAGATATGAAATAACTGGGAAATCAGAATTCACAAAATCCCAGACAGTCTTCCATTTCATGTAAAGTTGCTGTCTTAACCTGCCAAAAGAAATCAAGTGTAAAAATGTAATAAAAAGGAATGGCACTTCCCCTTTGGACTTCAAGTTACTGTTTGACTTTAAAAATGTCCTCAAGAAATAAGTATGGTGGTTCATTATCCTTGTTGCATTTACATGCATTTCAGAAGGGCAAATATCCATTTGATAGATCTATCCCCTATTATCTATTTGACAGAGACTAAAGCTATTATTCAGTATTGTCCAGTGGAAACAGAAATTTAAGATGAATCAGGTACTCCTTATAAACAGCTGAAAGTAAAAGACATCTGGCAGCTGAATGACATGCTCAATCTGTATGCAGTTAAACTGAACCTTTACTTATAAATCTCCAAGACTGCTCATTCCAAACAGCCTCAGGTTATTGAGGTACAATAATTCTTAACAGCAAACCTGGAAATAATGTAATACTCACAGGAAATGGGTGGTTCTAACTACTGTAGCACAAAAGTGTGATGCAATTAGTGTTCTAATTACTTATGGCCAGATTGTGTAAGCTTTGCACTGAGTAGCATTTATTCACTAGAGTCCTGCTTATCTCAATGAGACTACTCACTGAAGTGTTACTCTGTGCATAAGGTTTACACTACTGGGCTCTTTCTAGCCGCAATCTATCTGGAGGTAAAGAGCTTCCATCCACTCAAATGATAAATAGTAAACATTTATTGGTACAGACATAAATAATTCTGAAAATCCTCACTGGCTTGAATTGTACTCAACAGCATCTAGAGACTTCTCTGCAATGAATAATAGCAGCTACAAATTCAACACAGTCATGATATTCAGGAATCCACAAAAGGAAAAATGAAAGTGTTCACTGCACGTATTTCCTCCAGAGTTTTAAAAAGTCAGACTAATAAGCATTTAGGCCAGATCATCAAAGGTTAAATAACCATTTAACTCCCACTGAAAGCAGTGATGTTAAGAACCTAAATACTTTTGATGATCTGGATCTTAGACACCCATGATGGAGAAGCTTGTGTAATAAACTGGTTTAGTTATATACTTGCAAAATTTTTCAATCATAGGAAATCAGCATTTAATTTTTTTATTAAAAACAAAACAAAACAAAATACATTTTCAACATTTTGGGGTGGTAATACAGTTATTAATCAGGATATACCAGATCAAACATTTACGCTCTGAAACTCAAAGGACTACACACACTTTTGGCACTCAACTAATAAAATAATAATAATGCATAAATACCACACCAGATCATGTGCCGAAGAACCAAAGGCAGTAGTGATTCTCCATCATGGATCTGCCCACGTTGCACGGAAAGCGGTGCAGGAACTGTCTCTGTGGCAATATTTCTTCCCACTCCAAATCTAGATACATTTACTCATCTGAGGGTCTAAAGATACCAGCATGGGTAGGAGGCAAGAGGTGGAACTATAGAACATACATTGTCCCCTCTGGCAACTTGTGGGGATTCCATAGAAAAGCTAAAGCTATATTAACTTTCCTTCACAGTTCCTTTCACGTGAGGAAAATCACCCATCCCCTTCAAGGAGGGTCCCAAAAGTTTTCAGAAGTGGGACTCATGCCTCCAAACCGCACAAAAGGGGTCCATATACTGCTTTGGGTGCAGACCTGTTTTACCAACAGGGTGAGAATTCAGCTCCTCCACTCCCTCAGAAAAACTGGAGGAACACCTTTAGAGGAACGTAGAGTCACCAGATGTCCCGATTTTATAGGGACAGTCCCGATTTTTGTATCTTTTTCTTATATAGGCTCCTATTACCCCCACCCCCATCCCAATTTTTCACATTTGCTGTCTGGTCACCCTAGAGGAACCTCGCTGTTTCTCTCTCGTCCCCTCTGCAGATTTTCCCCTACAGGTTAACATGACCTGGTCAGAGAGAATTCTTCCCACAGATGGTTGAATAATATGGGTTTGGAACTTAGACTTTCTATTACATTTACCGAAAAAGTGCTATGAATTAAGCAAGATCGATCATCCTAGAAAATGGCTTTTCGCGCAGTAAGTGGGTTAACTAGAAAACAGAAAGAATGCTCCTTGGTCCAGCATTTCTTCTTTATAATTGATCAGATTGTTACATTTCACAGACTGTACCACAACATTCCCCAGTGACGCTAAGGCTAAAAAGACTGAAAATCACTCTAATCTAATTGCAGAGTTCTGCAGTAGCAGGAATTCTGGAGTCATGTCCTAATAAAACAAAAGAGGCTTTTGCCAGAGATGTGCCATCCCAGCTTGGAAACCACCTTGAGGTCCTTCATGTACAATCTCTAGAAGTACTCAGATTCCTAAGAAAATATAATGTACCCAATAGGAAGGAATAAGCAATACCTATCAAGAGTTTTCGCTTTAGCAATTTACTTAAATATAAAAACATTAGGGAGCAATAACTTTTTTCACTGAAACTGAGCATGTGCCCAGTGTTTTTGTTTTCCTTCTAAAGAGAGATGCTACAGTCTCAAGAGTAAGAACTCATCTACACTAAGAAAACTTGCAAAAATTTCCACTGTTACTAACACCATTCAGCTCCACTAGTGGCTGCAATTACTAGCAAGGGCAGCTCTAAGGATTTTGCCGCCCCAAGCACCGAAGTTCCGCAGCACAGGCTCAGGAGGTCCGTGGCTGCCACGGATTCTGCGGTGTTTCTACGGGAGGTCCACTGGTCTCGCGGCCTTGTCGTCCCCGCCGCCGAAATGCCACCGAATCCACGGCAGCCACGGACCTCCCATCAAAATGCCTACAATGACAGCCTGATTGCCACCCTGACGGCAAATATCAGGCCGCCCCACGTGACTTGCTGCCTCAGGCACATGCTTGGAGCGCTCGTGCCTGGAGCCGGCCCTGATTACTAAGTCCCAAGGGTATACCTGCCGCTGGAATTTTAAGCGCCATATCATCTGCTCTGAGCAGTGTTAGATGACATGATGCTTACTGTTCTGCAACAGCCAGTGACCTTGTCACAATTTCAGGGTAACTCCTCCTGTATTTCCCCATTGTGGTTCCTTGAGGTCACCCACTAAAAGGTTTCCAGCTCCCAGGTGTCACCTCTCCTGGGTGGAGACTCATGTCTCATGCCCTCCTAACCGAGGTTGTTAAAACTGCACAACTCCTTGTTCAACACAGTGATAATCCCAGCAAGCCAGTCTGCCAAAAAGGCCAACGCCCAGGCTGTACTTTCTCTCATACGATTAAGACGAGTGTATTGTCAGCAGCTACAAGCTACCACACAGCTCTTTCTAAGCAAGACTATTTATTCTTCAGATGAAAATATTGCTGAGCACATATTAAAAAAACACAATAAGCATTCCAATATGCATGCTAAAAGCTCACCAGAAGTTACCCATCAGTCTTATGAGCCCCTAGCAGGCTAAAGTCTTTCCAAATCTTCTGCAAGGATAGGTTCCCACCACCATACAAAATCCATCTGCTGGATCAGGCAGAAGAGCCCTGAGTCAGTTTAAACTCAGCTATTTATCCCAAAGTCCTTTCTTTGGCTCTTGGTCTCTGAGGAATCAAATCTGAACCAATATATGTGAGCCTTTCCAAAAGGTGGTACCTCTCTGCGGTATTACACCCTGGGTGATTTGCCTTAATCACCACCCACTATTTTAGGTTCCTGACAAAGCTGTGGCAGCCCTCCTCCATAAAGCAGAACACAATCATATACAAGTCATTCATTTAATACAATGGACCCCAAAGATTCATAATTCAATAAGGTCATCCAAGAATATGTCAGGAAGTTGTCCTCTGTCACAAACCATACTACACTAGTGTTTCCAACATTGCTACCACAAGTGGAGCTAACTGGCATTAAACAATATTGAGAAATTTCTGGAAAGACAAACAATATGTATAGGGTTAATGCACTAATCTTTCAACCCAAAGGCTGAGGGAAAATCCTGTTCAAATCATAAAGTGAAAATAAATGACTTGGTTTTCATCTAAGAGATTGATCCTGTGAATTGCTAAGTGCCCACAACTCCCACTGAATCTGTTGGTACAACCATGGGGGTCACCTGGGTGAAACCAAAGGAACAATATGATCTTGGAACCGACCACGTCACTAGTTTTCCCCACACTGGTCACTCCCTCTGAGTTATACATGTTAAAGAAACGTTTTTGTCCAGCTATTTCCTCTTTTAAGCTTCCCCTCTGGTATTTATCCTATTTAGGAACACATTGCACATCTCTGAAAACCTTCATAAGAGATAAACATTTAATTTTGTAGATTATTTTATAATCGTACAAAATTTGCATGTGCCCAGGGAATAAGACTTGGCTAGGTAGTAATAAAAAAGGAACCTTCAGATATTGGCCAAATTCCTCATTACAGACCATTATTATTATGCATCACAGATCCTAGCAAGTTCCCCCTCCTGGCCACCCACTAGGACCGCTGTGAGGGGAATCTGTGTTCTGGGTTCCCTGAGTGTTTCAGGCCTGAACAGAGTCCAGCCACCCAATTTTTGGAGCTCCTAGACATACTCTCTGGGTGCAGCTCTCTATCCATCCCTACACACACACACACAAGTTTTGTAACACTCTATCCAGCCATCACGCACCACTGAGCACAGTGCTAACCCTTCAGCCTCCCCGGCACATAAACACACTCTTCTCCCAGGACTCCACCCCCACAAGTGTGAGGCTTCTTCTTACAAGCATCCTTCACTTTGACATCACTTGAATTTTGGGATTCACTTTGCAGCCTAAATGTTCTTTTAACATTGTTTTCTGAGATGGGATTTTATAATGATTACCAATTACTGTCTATGAAATATGAAACATTTGCACTACTGCTATATTTACTATTCAACCTTAAAACAAACATTTTAAATATATTCTGCCAAGTGTCTGAACTCAAATACAGCAGTCAAAACAAAAGCAAAAGGTACAAATAAAGAGGCTGCAATTAGATAGATGAAATCAAAATTATCTTGCATTTTGACACTTAAATGCTCATATGCTATGGACAGTTTTATAATTCTTCAGCACATGTAAACAACTATGGGGAAATTTATGAATTATAACAACACAGAATTTCTCCTTTTTTTCTACACGATAATGAAGAGGTGCTATAGGATTTGTAGCAACAAGTCAATGGCATTTAAGTAGTGGCATTTGCAAAAAACCTGATGTTTATTTGAAGTTAGAGAATTAAAAATGTTAGTTTCTCAATGGATCTGTTTTCCAAAGCCATACAATGTGTTATAATTATGCTCACACATCCAGAGAACTGCTAAATTAGCACAGCTAATAAACTCAATATGATCAAGAGATACAAAAACACAGTAAAAAGAAAAATAAAGTTGCAAGGAAAACTATTGAAAATGACACACCTGCCCTCAGCTTCCATACTCTGCTACTCATCATTTTTAGTGGACACTTGCTCATCGTTTAGACAAGACAAGGCAAGGGTGGCCATACTGGGTCAGACCAATGGTGCATCTAGCTCAGTCTCCTGTCTTCCAAAAATAGCCAGGTGCTTCAGATGGAACAAACAGAAAAGGGCAATTGTCCAGTTATCCATCCCACCATCCACTTCCAGCTTCTGGCAATCAGAGCTTTAGAACACCAAGAGCACAGGGTTCTATCCCTAATTATCTTGGCTCTAATAGCCATTGATAGATCTATCCTCCATGAACTTACCTAATTCCTTTTTGAACTCAGTTATACTTTTGGCCTTCACAACATCTCCTGACAATGAGTTCCACAGCACAGATAAAATCCAGATGCTTTTTCTCCAACAACACAAGCCTCTACAGGAGAACCCTCAGCTATTAGCAGTATTGAGATTGTGACACACAGCTGAGCTTTCATAACATTCCATATGGTAGAGATCGATGTTCCACAAACACTCATTCTTTATGGTTTCAAGTTATGCTTCTTGATAGTCCTTGAATTTTTATTTTATTCTTGCTTGAAGAAAGCTAGCAAACACTGGAACCTGAGAGAAAGGTTTGCTGCATAAATAAGCCCTAAATCAACTTGAAATTTTAAAATCCTCTTTAAGTAGAATTAGGTTAATTTCTCTATATTGAGATCCTTTGCAAACCAAGCACAGTTAACTGCAGCAATGAGACAGCAAAGTTGACAGTATTTATTCTGGGCAAGAGTCCAATAAATAAGACATTCACAGCTCTATGCTTAAATTATAAGCAATATTTATGCAACACTTTCCACCTTTATCAGCAAGTGGTTGGAGAGCATTTGGTATCCATCTGATGATGCTGACTTTCACAGCTCGATTGCGACTTGTGTGACTTGATTTATCTTGATTAGCATAATTATTGCTAGACCCTTTTTTCAAAAAGAACGAGCCAATTTTAGGTCAAAATAAAAGTACCACATACTGCTTTGACCATTCAACAATGGTGATATCTGTCATGAGGAGTTACTATAACAGATTATAAAATGCCCCAATTGCTAGTGCTGGGGAATTCACTGGAGCAGCTTCTACAAGCCCTATCCATTAAGCAGAGGATGGCTTCACTAGGCCTACCTAGTCCCCAATGGCAGCAATTGATTTAAGTGAGAGAGTTTCTCAGATTACACCTGGTGGCAATCAAGTCTTCAGAGCCCAAAGAAACAAAAGAAAATCTCAGCTGAGCTACGAAGGTTTTAAACTCTGAGGACTGTTTCTCGTATTAGTATAGTTGGTGATTCTGTGTTTGTCCACATCATTAGGACATTATCATCAAGTTACAAGGAGCAAAGCTCAAAAACTGTCATGACAGTAAGAATGAAGTTACATTCGTATAAATTCGTATGTATGTAAGTTACATTCATATAAATTCGTATGTATGTAAATTCGTATGTATAAATTCGTATGTATGTAATTTCATACATTAGTCTCAAAGCACTTTACAAATTTAACAGCATAATATACAAACTATGCGCTGTGATTACTTAACCCACCATTGACATATAGCTTCCTCTGCAGCTGAAATGTAGTAGTACACAGAAACCGATATGCAGTTTAGAACAGGAAGTAAAGAATATGTTTTCCAGTTCAAAATGCAGGAGGAATTGAGGGAGGCAGAATGTAATTATCCACATTGGATAGTTGTCAGGCCACAGAAATTAATATCCTCATTCGTACAAATATGCCATAGGGTCTTTAAAAAGCACAATTGGTCTCACATGAAAGACAGGACTTCGAGCAACAGTTTGGCCCCTTATATCCCACTGGATATCAATTAAATGTTAACTCAGTAGGAAGAGTCAAGAGTGCTACTCGTACCCACAGGCTGTAAATCCTGCAAAATGCAGAGCACTTTTTTCCGCCTTCCACTAATTTCAGTGGCAATTGTAAGGTGTTAAGCATCTCACCAAACACAGCCTATACTGCATAGAACACATTCAACTAGAGAAGAACTAATCATGCCAGCAGCAGGCAAATTTGAAAATTAAATCACCCCAGTATGCTCTCCTGAAGTCACCCAAGTTGGCTTTCTAATCGCAGGATAAGAAGTTGTATAAAATACCATTCCTACAAAATATGCCACGATGCTTTGGATCTTAGTTTTATCTTATATGAGTGACTGGCGAAGAGCATGATAATTGAAGGACCCTAGAACTGAAGCTTCTAGCTTGGAGCAGATCAGAATTTTGAGTGGGCAAACTTTCTCGTTTGTTGGTCTCTACTTCTTAGCCAGTGCAGAATAGTGAGAGGTTAAAGTCAACTGCAGATCTTCTATGCCTGTTGTCTTCAGGATTACACTTCTTGGAGATGAGGTTTGGGTTCTGCCTCTCCTTCCAATCTGCAAATAAAACTCAACATATTCTGTACATTTTTTCCCTGAATATTGACACTCCTAGCAACATAAAACCTGGTGAGCAATGTGACAGCTGCCAAGGTCAATAAGAGTTATAGTGAACTGCTGAATAAGCTTTGGCTGCACAAATCAAAGCTGCATAAGGGCAGTCTTAATATACACAAATATGTAACTTATTCAGACTGGTTTTTGAATTGAGAATGTGTGTGTGATTATTTATCCCTTCTTTAAAATGAGTTATATAATGAAGTGTGATTAAGTGAAAGGGTGATTACTAAACCCTAGGATCACATTTCATGTCAGTTTGCTAGAGACAGTCTGCCCCGGTTGAAAAGAAATTTTAAATGCTTTTTTTAAAAAACATTCTCCCACTAAGAGTAGTTTTATGAGAGCAACAGTAATGAAGGAGAAGGTGGAAAGATCCTAGCAAGAAATTTTAAAATCTGGACCCTTTACTTTGACACAAAGTCTGATTTGCACCTACATGAGGTATAAATACAGGATTCTGGTTTAAGAATAAACAGAAACATTTTTAGCCTTACTGTCTTTGATGTATTACAAAGTCTTCCTCCACCAAAATTATTATTTATGAATTGTCTGCCAAATGTTAATTTTTAATTTACGACTTGGAAAAAAAACAAAATCATCACAGAGAAAGTTTACACATGACCCCAAAATTGGGGCAGTGGTAAATAATGAAGAGGATAGGTTATTGATTCAGAGCAATCTGGATTGCAAACTGGCACAAGGAAACAATATGCATTTTAATATTGTTTAAATGTGAATGTACATATCTGTGAACAAAGAATGCAGGTTGTATTTGCAGGATGGGGGACTCTCTTCTGGGAAGCAGTGACTCTGAAAGATTTGGGGTTGTAGTGGATAATCAGCTGAAGATGAGTGTGCCACTATGGCCAAAAAAGCTAATGCAATCAGGGGATACATAAACATGAGAATCCTGAGTAGAAGTAGAGAGAGAATTTTTATCTGTATATTTGCTGCTGGTGCAACCACTGTTGGCATACTGTGTCCACTTCTGGTGCCCATAAGTCAAGAGGATGTTGATAAATTGGAGAGGGTTCAGAGAAGAGCCAAGGGCCAATTAAAGGATTAGACAACCTGACAGTGATAGATTTGGCTCTTTGAGTCTATTTATCTTAACAAAGATAAGCATGGGGGGGACTTGATTATAGTCTATAAGCATCTACATGGGGAATAAATATTTAATAATAGGCTCTTCCATCTAGCACAGAAAGATATAACACAATCCAATGGCTGGAAGTTTAAACTGGACAAATTCAGACTGGAAATAAAATGTAAATAACCATTGGAACAACTTACCAATGGTCCCATAGTGAATTCTCCATCAGACAATTTTTAAATCAACATTTGCTGTTTCTCCAAAAGATATTCTCTAGGAATTATTGGGGAAGTTCTATGGCCTGTGTTATACAGGAGGTCAGACTATACTACATGATCACAGTGGTCCTTTCTGGCCTTGGAACCTATCAATATATGGACACTCAGAATGTTGGCACGTATCAGGCTGCTAGCCATCTGATTGGAAAGGATTATAATAAAATAATGGGAGCCACCAAAAGATTAGTATCTGGGTTTATATCTCAATTCTGTATTCCAGTTTATAGACTTAGGAATCAGTGTATTAAAGTGGAAAAGTTGTATTTTGTTATGCTTTCATGCAATTTAAAAACAAACTATTAAAAAATGTCCATTCAAAGGATTTCAGACACAGACCTTGGGTGCCAAATGTTATCTCTGAGCAAGAGTTTACAGCCAAGTTATAAAGCCTTGAAAATAGAAGCTCACAACAGAAGTGCTGACACAACTTTAAGTGGAGTATTGTGAAAAACACCACTACAAATAATTACAGTGAAATAAGTGTTAAAAAGAGGGATGAGTTCTCTGTCCTCCAGATATTTGCTTGTCATGGATTTTGCTTTGAGCAGGAGAGCTACAAGCAGAAGTGCTGAAAGAGCTTCTGCCTTTTTATTATTCTGTTGCTTATTGACACTCTGAAAGGACTTAGCCTTTCCTTCAATGCAGAATCATCAATAATAAAATCTGAGTATGTGTAACATTGATTGAGGGCGAGTGGTTATGGCAACTATACAAGCTTTGATGCCAGCCTTGTCCATAATGACTCACAAGCTCTAGAAGTTAGAGCATATTTTTCCACACACTATGAAAAATTGTTCTTGCCTGCCTCCTCGCTGGCAGGATCACAGGGCCATTCACCCATTGCTAAGTGCGTTAATGAAACTCATTGATTGGCGTTCAGCTTGTTTTGCCTGAACTTAGCCAGGCTGAGCAGAGTTTCAATCACAGGTGGAGCTGTCTGGTCAAGCAAAGAGGGGAAATGCTAAGCAAAGGGGCCAGATTGTGTGGCACAGTCAATATTGATTATGATAAAGAGAATATATTAATATATTTTGCAATAGTAGAGTTAGACACAGTAGTTGCTTTACCCAGTGTTAGTGCATTTTGTTTGAAATAAGCAAGACAAACACTAGGGGATGCAGTCACATTTATCAGAGATCTTATCTTTGTACCACTGCAAAATTGATTCATAATATCCAGCTTCCCTTTATCATACAAGATAATGTCAAGGCAAAAATCAGCAAAAAACCTAATACCGTTTACAGGTAATGCAAACCAGAAAATTAAAAAGCTTGCTGGCAGCTTATTCCTCCCTGACTAATGTGTTAGTTTCGTGAAGCACCACCGCAACCAAGCAAATGATAACAAGGGCTTGCCATTTCAAAGCAAAGCAACTAACCAAACAAAGAGGCACAGGATAAAAGATAAATATTCCAATTTATTCCTTTCTGCAGATGGGGATAGTTTAAGTTAGGTATAAGACACTATCTCAAGTACATTTGCACTGTTCTTAAAAAGATACACAGTTAGTTGTATCTAGAAGTGCCACTGTCAAGTGAAATAGAAGGGAAATTTTCATAAACTGTGAATATTTCCACCATCCAGCCAGGAGATCTTTGTTTTCCCATTTTTCTTTAATGCTGTTCAAAAAGTATCACATAGGCATGCCCAGCATGCTCTTGGGCTTGATCCAATTCTCACTGAAGTCAATGAAAAGACTCTCATTGACTTCAGATCACGCACCAGGATAGAAGTCCATCGTTTCCAATCGGAGTTGGATTGGACCCTTGGTATGAATCTGCTCATGCTACTATCACACGATGTTCAATATCTGGGTTTCTAAGCACACAGAGTCTTCATTCTGCTAACCATTTTTACTTCTGTATAGGTGGTTATACTATGTTCATCACCATATCTGAGCATGGCTGTGGAACTTGATTCAAAAAGACCACTGAAGTGAATGGAAAGATTCTCACTGAACTCAATGGGCTTTGAAATTGAGGTCTATAAAGCTCTAGCACTTCCTTTGAACACCTGAAATAATTGGTTTCCAAGGATTATTTTAGGAGTATACTCTTTTGGAGGTTTTGTTTTTGTTTTTCTTTTCTGATAAAAGAATTAATTTAAAAATTGCACTGTTCGAAGAAATTGGCCATTTTCCTGGAGCACTCTGTTGCTATTTCACATTTCCTTACATACATGCATTTCTTAGAATGCAATGTCTTAAATCAGTCAAGTGTTGTGTTAAATTTCAGAAAATCTGTTTCATTTCATGCATATTTCAGTGTTAAACCTGGCCGTGTTTTAGTATAAGAGTGTGCAAAGTTGATGAAAAGTGCTCATCAGTTTTGCTGGAAAATTACACTTGTTTCATGCCCAACCTCTCAAATTTTGCTTTACCATGTGGGGAAGTAATGACAACATGCCTCTTTTCATGTTAAGTACATGTAAAATGCTGATCAACTGTGAAGCTACATTTCACTTCAAACATGCTCAGCTTTCACTTAGAAAAAGAGGCCCATTTTCAAGTGGAATTTTCAGGAAATTGTCCAAGAAGTGCCAAACATGGAAATGAAATGTTAAACATTCAGAGTTTGAGTTTCTTCATCCAATCATTTCAAATATTATATATAATCTAGTACTGATTTACTCACATTTCTGTACACCAATACAAGGAACATGGTTTACTAAATGGTTAGTAAATGAAATGGTCTGTGATATAGGGGTGAATTTTTAATATATATTCTACAGACAAGCAGTGGCCAATGGAACAATTATGGCACGTCAGATTGTGCCAGCTTTTCCTCTCCTCTCTCTGTCACAAGCTGCTTTATAAGTCTCCAGTCGATGCTCTTCTTTGATAAAAAGCTATTTCCACTAAGGACCACTGCTACAAAAATGAAGGCTGGGAAATGGATGCCATCTTTAGGCAATGAAGCAAGCAGTGAGACCAAATCACCACCAGTGAGAGAATTCTGCTATTGATGGGTCATGTGGGTAGCAAAACAAAAAAGTGCAGGATCATTCCTGCCTTTCTCACTTCCAATTTCCAGCAGTCTGAAGTAACTAGAACTCACCACAGATATTCCTGGCCTTTCTAAAAACAGCAGCCATCCACTTACTAATATGTCTTTTACAGGTATGAAACAATACTTTCCTAAACCTGTAACTGGTTCTGGACCAAATCCTTACCATATCTGTATAAATCTGTAAATACCACACCATGGTACCCATCACCATGGTATCGTAGCCTGCCCTGAGTGCAGCACCTGGACTGAGTTCTGGGAGCCCACTAGCCTCCATGCCTACAGAGCACTACTCAAGTCTCGAGAACCCTAATCCTAATCCTTGTTTAGCCTAACCAAAATAAGGCTGAGGGGAGATATGATTGCTCTCAATAAATATATCAGAGGGAGAAATACCAGGGAGGGAGAGGAATTATTTAAGTTCAGTACCAATATGGACACAAGAACAAATGGATATAAACTGGCCATCAGGAAGTTTAGATTTGAAATTAGATGAAGGTTTCTAACCATCAGAGGAGTGAAGTTCTGAAACAGCCTTCAAACGGAATCAGTGGATGCGGGGGAGGGAAACATATATCTGCCTTCAAGATTAAGCTTGATAAGTTTATGGAGGAGATGATATGATGGGATAGCATAATTTTAGTAATTAATTGATTTTTTCTTATTAGCAGTAAATATGCCCAATGGCCTGTGATGGGATGTTAGATGGGGTGGGATCTGAGTTACTAGATAATTCTTTCCTGTCTGGCTGCTGAGTCTTTCCCACATGCTCAGGATTTAGCTGATCCCAAAATTTGGGGTCAGGAAGGAATTTTGCTCCAGGGCAGATTGGCAGGGGCCCTGGAGGTTTTTCGCCTTCCTCTGCAGCATAGGGCATGGGTCATTTACTGGAGGATTCTCTGCATGTTGAAGTCTTTAAACCATGATTTGAGGACATCAATGTCTCAGACATAGGTTAGGGGTTTATTACAGGAGTGTGTGGGTGAGATGCTGTGGCCTGCATTGTGCAGGAGGTCAGACTAAATGATCATAGTGGTCCCTTCTGACCTTAGAGTCTTTGAGTTTATGAAAAGGCGAGGGCTAACAAAACAGTTGCCACAGAGTTGCTGACCAACCTCACAATATTCTCTGGAAGTAATATCAATGATTGGCCAAACAATGGTAATGGAGGCACAGGGAAGTGAGACTTCCAGGGTTTCTGGGTGCGGTACAGGCATCTTTCCAGTTCTGAGAGCAAGTGTCAAAGGGCCTCAAAGTCAGCTCTGAAGCAAGTTATCTGAGGATTTGTTCAAACAAAGGGTTACAAGTCAGATTCCTTGGGCCAGATCTTCAGCTTCTGTTAATTGGCCTGAGCCTACTGAAATCCATGGGGTTATACTAATTTACACAAGCAGAGAACCTGAGCATTAGGAAGGTTACTATTTTTCTAAAGATTCCTGTTAAGAGAACATTCATTTTTTTCTCTCTAAACCAATTTCTCTTCATTTCCTCCTTGTTCTTTGGCCCTGCTTTGTCTGAATTGAACTTTTCCTTTCCTTTCCTTTCCTTTCCTTTCCTTTCCTTCCATTATTTGACTAACTTGAATGATTGAATGACAGCAACAGACAGTCCTTATACAGAAACAAATTATTATTAAAAGAAGAAAGAAACTTCTCACATGAGACCATCTCTTTAGACACATGAAATATTAATCAAACTCTTGCAACTGGAACTTTTAAAGAAGATTCTTCTCCCCTTTTTAAAAATTATTTTACATTTTTAATGAAAATTAATTTAAGCATTTCCCTGGCTGATTCTTTGATAAAGAGCAGATCAGAATCCTGTCCCTCCATTTTCGTGAAGTTTATAGATGAACGTCCTTGCAGACAGAACACCTGCACACTTAAGGCATATTGTTTGACTCAGGAAAGAGTTATTGGCCAGAGGTCTGAGGGTTGCCTGAGGCCACATGAACTTGTGTTTTCAGGCTTCAGCGCGTATATTCAGGAGCACAGAGAAAAATGGACCCTTTTTATTTTAAAATCAATAAAATGAGAAATCTTATTAAGTTACAAAAGGGGTTTTGTTTTACCTTTACCAGTGTTTGTCCTTTGTGTCTCATATTTTGTTTTTCTAGTCTTTACTGCCAGATAATCAGTCTCAAACCCTATTGAATTTTACCTTTCAACATCACTGTCTTGTCAGGCAATTTTTTTTCTTTTTTTGTTAACGTCAGTATGTTGGTTCCCTTCATATTCCGGCTATTTCTTAGAAAGCCAATTAAAATGAAATTTAAGTTCATAAATAATGCTAGATAAATTCTCTACAAACAGCTTGCTCTTTTTCTGGATCAATCAATAGGGAACCAGATGAGGAGTCTAGAAATTTTATTTCTAACCCTGGCGCTGCTACACACCCACTGAGTCAATCAACTGTGTTTCACAATCTGTAAAAGGGAAATTTTTTTTGTAAAGTGCTTTGAAATCTATGGAAGAAAAATATTTTTCCTTACAACAGTGTAAGCTTCCCTGACATTTCCTTACCAATGTCCTTCACCACTGACCTTGTGAACTCTAAGGAGGAGTCAGGGAGGATAAAATACTTCATGCCACTTAAATCCATGATTTTTTCAAAATGGACTATAGTTTCAAAAACATTTTAGCATGCTGTGTCACTACACTGGATTCTAACATCTTAGTGTTAATATTAACAAGGTCACTTTTAGTACACTACGGTTATTCCAGGATAATAGACATGATGCAAACGCCACAGGGATGACATTCAAGCAGACAGATAGCTGCACATATCTTCACACTTATTTCCCTTATGTAAAACTCCCAATACAAACAATAAAGGAGGATATGGATATGGGATTTTAATTCTATAGCAAAAATTGCTTTGCGTGGGATAGATGATTCTGCTATTTTTAGGTGTTTTCTCATGTGTATCGCAGTAGTATCTAAGATGCTTTCATAAATGTTATGCTATTTTAAAAACAAAGTATATCTATTTTCTCAGAGGGACACATTGAAATTCCTCCACATAAAAACCCCCCACATCTGTCCTAAGGGAATAAACACAGATGTATGGAAACTGGCATTACATACTGACATTTCAGATATGTGGGTGAGTACCTAAGGTCAAATTGTTTTCTCTGTTACACTGATAGTAATCCAGAGTAACTCCACTAGCTTCAGTAAAATTATAGCAGGTGGTCAGTGGTAAAACTGAAAGCACCATGTGGTCTGATGTGAGAAATTTTCTTCCAAAAGCATGTAAAGACTACCTGTGTGAGAATACCCAGCAGAATCAACACTGCTTTCTCCTGGTACGAGGGGCTGCCCCCATGGGCTGCACCATTTGTGCGTCAATGAAGCGACAGACACATCACACTCTTACCATACACTGTGGTATACAACTCAAGCTAAGCCATAATGGCATAGCCCCGCATAGTTGAAAGCAACTGTGGCATCCCTTTCACTCTAATAGGCATACAACTAAAATGTGAGCTCTTAATGTCCTTTGCAAGTGGACGTTCTTCAAGTTCAACCTCATCTTAACAGCTTTAGTTCATAAAACAGCCTAGCAAAATTCTGCTTATTTTCTCACCCCCCAAAAATGTCCTGGTGGGTGTGCAGAACACTTACACGTTTTCCTATAATCATGGTATGGTATGGTATGGTAGGAGAATAGATTTTTGCAGGTAAGCAGGTAAGTTTTCATGACAATTTCACTAGGCTGCCCTAATATACAGCATAGATTTTCATCTGAATTCAAAGCTTATCCTAATCTCAGTCTCAGTTTTGGAATCCAGCTAAATGTTACTGTCAGGATTGCCTCCCCACTCTGAACTCTAGGGTACAGATGTGGGGACCCGCATGAAAAAAGAAATAACCCCCACAAGCTTATTTTACCAGCTTGGGTTAAAATGTTTTTCCCCAGAACATAAATTCTTCTGTATTTGGACCTGGTACGCTGCCACCACCAAACTAGGTCTAGGGTAGTTTGGGACCCTTCTTTCCCTTTCCACTAACCCCCCAAACTTCTTCCTTCCCTGGGAAGCTTGAGAGAAAAAAAACCCCAAACCTCGCCTGATCCTGCGACGTGCCCGATCCAAAACCAGGATCTTACACAATGAAAAACAAGCAGTCAGCTTCTTAAAAGAAAGATTTTAATAAAAGAAAAAAGAAAGGAATAAATCCCTTATAACCATCAATAGAACAGCATCTACCATAATCAACAAAAGGATTCAGAGACCAAACCTCTCCCCCGAGGCAATTTTCTCCCACAGTTGATATCTCTGCTGAAGCTTACAATATCAAGAAGCACCCAGCCAACACTCACCACTGAGAACTCTCCAAGTGATAAAGAGAAGGTAAACTTACTGACTACAATACTTAATAGAATCTTATAGTTATAGTGAAAGACATAGCTGTGTTCATCCCATAGCCGAGGTGAACAGAGAGAGACCCAGAGAGAAACTGAAACTTAAAATCCTTTGTCTCCTGAGGAATTTCTCATTGGTCAGTTGTCCACCTCTCAGGTTACCTTTAGCTTAACCCCTTACAGGTAAACACTAATTCTAGGCTACTTCACACTTATGACAGTTACCCATTAATATGACTCTGCAGCCTCTTCTTTCTGGCTCTAGTGAGGATATTAATAGACTCCTCTACTTATGCCTTCCACAGCATTTTTTATGGAGCCTCCTTGCTTCACTCTTCACTCTCTGTCTGTGTTCCTTTCTGGACCTTCTCCTTTCTGCAGCTATCTTTGCATGCCATCCCTGGCTGCAGCCTGGACCAAATTCTGCCTAGTTATGTATAAATAAATCCAGATTAGCCCATGAATGGTTGGTCTGGATGTACCCCTGTGTCTCTGAGAACAAAATTTGGCCATGTGTGGGTTAATGATGCACTCATTACAGTACCTCCTAAAATGAAAGGCTGACTCAGCCAGATTCACTGGAAATCAGCTAATCATTAATTTAGCATTTTGTTTTATTAATCTATATTTAATGTTTTCAGCCAACAGACTTTCAGAGTTCACGATGAGAGTTTTATAATTAATGACGGCTCCACTGGTATATTTTTGTGGATCAATTAATGTCTAAAGGAGTTAAGGGCCCAAGGAAAGCTTGTCACTAAATGCTTAGTTAAAAATACCAGAAGATTCATTATTGCTATTGTAAATTATATTAGGAACGGTATGGTGCTTTTTCCCTGGTTAGAAAATAAAAGGTTTATAAGAATATTATACATCTCTACATTCACTGTGAAAATTAAGTGAGCTGCATGGGATGAAACATCAGTTACATTAAGATAGGAGAGCATGGAGAGAAAAAAAGATTATTATATATAAAATATAATTATTTGAACTGGTTTACACTTTAAAGTTCTGTTGCCTTTCTGTTTTTTACCTGTCAGATAAGACCCAGCTTTCCCATCTCCTTAATAAAAAATCCTAGCAGTAAATATTGATGGTAAATATACTTTACAGATAAATAAATAGAATGCTCACCTTATCTTAGTATACTCATGAACAGCACATTCTTATTATTAAGGGACATTGCCAAGTAGGTAAGGCCCCAATTTTAAGCTCTGTTAAACTAAAACATGGAATAGTGAGTTGAGTTAAAGCCTTATGTACCAAATCTGGTGATTCTTAGTCCTTATTCACACAAGCTTTCATTGGCCTCAATAGAAACATTAAGGAATGAATACAAATTGACCACTCACATTATTGACAAGCCATCTTTTCTTGTTTGGGAAATCTGGAAGAAATCAACAATTAGCCACCCCTGAATTCTACATTTCTGGAAGCATTATCAATCCCAACCATTCAAAAAATGACAAGTCAGGCCAAAAAGAGTAATAAGAATTTTTAAAAGCAATAGATTTGAGTTATTTTTATTTCTTTCTTTTTGAGGCTTTAGGGTTCACATTTTCAAGCTTTCCTATGCAACCAAAAAGGCTAGAAACTTAAACAAAAAAAAAAAAAAATCAGTGCCAGCATTCTTACTTAATCATATAGCTCCTGGCGTTGGAGGAGAAAACAACAACACTGAATACCATCATTGCTTTTGAAAGAAGTGGCAACACTGTGTACCATACATTACTTCCAAAATCACTTCTTTCCTCTCCAAAACACTAAATATTGTTATTCCTCCCTAAAATCCACTCTTCTACCATCAACCAATTAACACTGTCCCCTCCCTGTTTGCAGGCCCTGTTGCTGCCATCCCATCTCACCTTCTCCCCTGGGTAGCAGACTCTGTTCCCCAGCTGCTCTTCCTCCTGCACCTGGGCTATTTATTTCCTTTTCTGTTCTGTGAGACTGGTGGGATGGAGGAAATGACAAGGTCCAATCAAATCAATAAAAATGCTTTTGTTTCACTGGAACCAAGCAAGTTAGACCTTCCGGATCAAAACTGGGACAATCTTGTTAAACTAGAATATCCAGCCATCCCTACTTTCACGCACAGTGCTGGAAAATGTGACTACGATAGCATTATGCTAGCGCCTGAGGGCTACAGCTGTGTAAATAATTTTTTCTGTCAGAACTGGACTTCTGGCCTTGATGCTCAAAAAAAAGAAAAAAAGAAAAGCTTTAGAGAACTCTATGAAGAGTAGCCACCACAATCAATGAATAGTGTCCACTGCTGTGTGACTATAACCCTGATATATACCAAATGTGTGCCCAAATCAGGAATAGAAGTCTGTTTTTCCATGGTTGAAAACTATTAAGAATCTATAGTAAAAGTCTGATGGTGTCATGCATGCAACTACCAACTTGCTACAGAGAAGTATGGACTGAGAAGTCATGCTGGAAAATTACCGTCTCTTGTCCAAAATGAATACTCTGAGTTCTACATTCACTACTTTCTATCACAATTTTGGGAACAGTGTATTACAATTTTATATTCCACATAATCCTATGTAAAAACTTTTTTTCCTTTTGTTATATGTTAATGTTTATTTTAATCTTTGATGGACTGTATTACTAAATCTTATTTGTCGGAAGAGATCTGGAGTGTACTCAGCTCCCATTGAAGTCAGCAAGAAATTAGCACTGAGATTTTCACAGAACTAGCTTTTGAATTCATACATTCCTTTGCACTTGTCTCCTTTAGCATGGTAATTGGCAAGATTTCACTCAAGAACAATCAATGAGAAAAGATATTCACCCTGTTTCCCTGCACATGCATAGAAAATTTTTTAAAGGTCCATATTACTTGCTTTGAACTACAACCATATGATACATTTTCCATTTGTATATTTGCATTCAGATTTGTGCCTATATCTTAATATGCTGATTGTGACTGATCACTCCATTTTACACTATCAAAAGTTGTTTCTAGATCAGAGACAGTAGCATCATATTTGAGTCACTCTTAAATGAGCCAACAAATTAATCCAAATGACATTGCATATGCAGCAAAAACAAGAGATTTAGGATTAAAGAAAAACAGATATACCAGTTTAGAGGCAAATATACACAATATTAGTATATGCTGGTGATCCATTGTTAGTAGTTAGCATAGCCAAAGAAAACATTGAGTACTTAATTTAAAAAGTTAGTAGAACAGCTTGAAACATCTATGGATTCCAGTGTAACTGGTCAAAATCTGAACTATTGCTATGCTCCAAGACAAGGCTTTAGTACCTGCGAGCTACAAAGGAATGCATGTGAATTGTGGCAAAAATCAACCAATTAAGACAAAAATCTGCCTATTTCCACAGAACCAAAAGGACCCAGAGGGAAGTAAGACAGTGATTTGAAAAGCAGATTCATATCTAACGATTACAAAACAAAAAGAAATTCAAGTTTTATAGAGTAAGCTTCCTATGAATATATCCAGATAAGAAACATTATGCAGGAACTGTTCAAGCCTTAGGCGCCCTACTCATTTAGGGGAAAGATGGAAATTTACAACATTATTGAAATGAGAGAGTTCCAAACCACACAGCATGTCTCCATTTTGCAGGCCAAGTTTTCAAAACAGGTATCTCATAGGTGCACACCCATTTAATACTTTTATTTACATTGTGGTCATTTACCACAATCAGGATCAGGTCCTCTTTGTACTAAGTACTCTACTCTGAAGACCCTACCATCTAATTTAAGATAGGATGCAACAATCAAGTATGTTACAAACAATAGGAGGGAAAGAGGAAGGTGGATATGAGTGCTATAAAAGAAATAAATCGGTTACAGATGCTAACAGCTTTTTCCTACCTTTTTTTTAAAAGAAGATAAACACATTCTTTCTGCACCAATATTGTTGCACAGGGCAGAAATGACTCATTTCTCTTCTCTGCCATTTGCTGCTGCTTCCATTTGTTCTATGGTGTTGAAAAAAACTATTCTGTCCTCCCTGCTACGGGTTCTTCTTAAGGTTTCTATTGGGCACCCTTAGTTCCTCACACAAGTTGATTTTCACTTGATTGCTTCATGTGGGACTCTGCTGGCATCCAGAGTCTATTGTACAAGTAGATAATAGACTACTCTACTCTACTGAAATGTTCCACCCATCTGTTTTTTCTGTCCTACCTCAGCTGTAAGTTGTAATACCAATTGCATGCCAGTAAGCCTTACCTCAGTACCAGGCAAATGGTTGAAACTATAATTAAGAACAGAATTATTAGACACATAAATGAACAGAATTTTTATTGTGGAAGAGTCAACATGGTTTTTGTAAAGAAAAGTCACGCCTCACCAATCTATTAGAATTCTTTGAAGGGGTCAACAAACATGCAGTCAACAAACATGTGGACAAGGGTGATCCAGTGGATATAGTGCACTTAGACTTTCGGAAAGTGTTTGACAAGGTCCCTCACTAATGGCTCTTAAGCACAGTGAGCAGTCGTGGGAGAAAAGGGAAGGTTCTCTCATGGACCAGTAACTGGTTGAAAGATAAGAAAAAAGGGGTAGGAATAAATAGTCAGTTTTCAGAATGAAGAGAGGTAAATAGTGGTGTCCCCCAGGGTCTGTACGGGCATAATTATTGTTCAACACATTCATAAATTATCTGAAAAAAGGGGTAAACAGGTGAGGTGCAAAATTTTCAGATGATAAAACATTACTCAAGATAGTTAAGTCTAAAGCAGACTGCAAAGAGTTACCAAAGGATCTCACAAAACTGGGTGATTGGGAAACAAAATGGCAGATGAAATTCAATGTTGATAAATGTAAAGTAATACACATTGGAAAACAATCAACTATACATACAAAATGATGGGGTCTAAATTAGATGTTACCACTCAAAGAGATCTTGGAGTCATTGTGAAAAGTTCTCTGAAAATATCTGCTCAATGTGCAGCAGAAAAAATAGTATTTTTTTTAAAGTTGACAGTGTTAGGAATCATTAGGAAAGGGATAGGTAATAAGACTGAAAATATCATATTGCTTCTCCATAAATCCATGATACACCCACATCTCAAATACTGTGTGCAGATCTAGTCACCACATCTCAAAAAAAGATATATTGGAATTGGAAAATGTACAGAAAAGGGCAACCAAAATGATTAGCAGTATGGAACAGCTTTCATATGAGGAGAGATTAAAAAGACTGGGATTTTTCAGTTTGGAAAAGAGATGACTCAGGGGCGATGTGACAGAGGTCTATAAAATCTTGACTGGTGTGGAGGAAGCGAATAAGGAAAAGTTATTTAATCCTTCACAACACAAGAACATGGGGTCATCCAATGAAATTAATAGGCAACAGATATAAAACAAAGAAAGGAAATATTTCTTCACAGAACATATAGTCAACCTGTGGAACTCCTTGCCAAGGGATGTTGTGAAGCCCAAAACTATAACAGAGTTTAAAAAGGAACTAGATAATGAAGGATAGTTCCATTTATGGCTATTTGCCAGGATGGACAGGGATTGTGTCTCTAGCCTCTGTTTGCCAGAAGCTAGGAGTGAGTGACAGGGAATGGCTCACTTGATGTTTACCTGTTCTGATCCATCCCTGTGAAGTACCTGGCATTCATTACTGCCGGAAGAAGGATACTGGGCTATATTGGTTTGATCCAGTATGATCATTCTTATGAAAATATTTTTCAGTTTTTGATTTTTATCAGCCCAGGTCCTGTTTTGAAATCTCCACAGAGGGTTTTAATCATTTGATAAATGGTTCTTTGGTTTCCTACCATAGCAGCAGTCTCAATTTTAGTTGCTAGGCCTTCAACATTTCTTTATTTGTCTTTCCTCACATTGCTTTTCATGGCTTTTTCTGCTTTCGCATACTCCTCCTTTGCTTTTTCCAATAGTTTGGCCTTAGCAGTTAGGAGATTTCCTTACAGTGTTTTTCTTTCTTCGATGAGACCCAGAAAGCGTGTAGGATATTGCCAGGGGGCAACACCCCAGCTAAAAGGGCACTGGGGTCTGGGAGGGACACGGGGCCAGCGGACAGCGAGACACCAGCCTGCAGAGGGCGCTCCAGCTGCAAAAGAGCTAATTCGCAGACAACCAGCAGGAGGCGCCGCAGCGGTGAGTCTTCGTGCTGTGACACAGGGCACTTCAAAGAACTAGATTGGATACCAAGCATTTAGTGAGTTTCTCACCATTTTGGTTGATGGTTCACAATCCATCTCCCCCACTGCACTTTCCATTTTTTGCTTGTCACGTCCTACTTTAGCATTAAAGTCTCCCCTCACAAGGAATAAATCATATTTTAGGTATTCTATCAATCACACTTTGGATGCAGTTGTAGAACTCATCTTTGTCAAAATGTCTGGAGTGGCTCAGCAGCATGTGCACCGACCTCAGGCAGACCATTTAGCAGCCGGGCCTAAACTCCAAACTGGCTATAAGTTCTATACTTAGATTTCACCAACCAGTATCAAATGTCAACTCCTCAGACGCTATACCGGCCTAACCATGGAGCCACAGATGGTTCCCTTGGGTACTCCAGTCTATTTTGTCACTTAGGGAAGCTTACCTTTGTGATAGATGATCCCTTCTTACACCAAAAATCACAACAATAATTCAGTTACTCCCGATTCCAAAGAACTGGTCACTTTACTCCAGGTCAACTGCACTCTAGATCTTACAACGACAACACTTGTAGCCAATCCTATACTAAGGTATCCAAAGATTTATTAACTAAGAAAAAGAAATAAGAGTTACTTTTAAAGTTAAAGGAGGTGAACATACTCACACAAATGCAGTGTTGCCATGTCTAATGATTTTGTCATATAGCTTACGGTAAGTATTATTTTCCTTAAAGTCCCAGCTACTGGTGTCAAGTGGATGTGTGATGATTTCAACCTTCATTTTTAAAGAAAAAGTAATTTTCTAACGCTTGTGGCTGTGGAGAAAACTTTAAAATGTAACCCCCAGTGCACTCTAAAGGCTCAAAAAGCAGCAGGCAAATTAAAAAAAAACCCAGAGCTGTTAGTTTTACATTATCTCATTATTTTAAAGCCAATCCCATGATATTTGGTGAGCCTGATTCATGATTTTTGAACATTTGGGTTTGACAATATTGAAAATTACTTACAGTCTTAGGTTCCAAAATCTGATAGACTCTGCTGTGATATGCAAGCTCAATATGTCTTTTAGGGCTAACCCAGGCTAAGCAACTCGGTATTGTTGTTTATACTTCGGCCTGGTCTACGCTAGGAAAACAAGGTCAGTATAGCTATGCCACTCAGGGGTGTGAAAAATCCCACCCCCTTCCCAGAATGATGCAGTTAAACTGACCCAACTCCTGACGTAAACCAGACTATGTTGAGGGGAGAATTTTCCAGTTGTCCTGTGTACCACCTCTTGGGGAGGTGGATAACCCATACAGATGGGAGAAGCCCTCCCATTGGCATAGATAGTGTGTATACTGAGGCACTACAGGAGCGCAACTGCTGTGGTATATCATTTTAAGTGTAGACAAGCCATTAGAAATCTCCCCCTACCCCCCGAAGTCCAAGCAGCAGAGAGAGAGAGATTCTATGTGTCAGGGTTTTTTATTCCCTTCCTCCGAAAGTTTAAGATGATGGGATTTGTCCACTTGCACATCTCCTCTTGGGGGGATTGGGTGGTGAGGAATACAATTAACAAAGTCTTTATTCTTTGATGTTTCACAATGCCTTATTTGGTTTCAATGGACCCTTTTGGTGGGTAGGACCTAATGCCTTCTGTAGAATGCCAGCTTTTTACATTCATAAATGTTTGTTTCCTGTTTGATGAGTTAGACAATTACAGAGGATCACAGTTCAAACACTTATAACATCTGTACCCCATACGTGTTATAAGTGAGATTAATATGTGCCTCCTCCTACAAGCATTTCATAAAATCTAAACACATTCTTATAAACTTAACATCTATTTTAACAGTAACACCCACATGAGTCAGACTAATTCCAGCTATGCATTTGTCAGTGTTCAGTTGACACACAGGGACCTTGGTGTGAGCTAGCACATGGTTTGCCAGCATCACAATCTTTAGCCTCATCACTAAGTTTCTCTGTTAGATCATAGCACTATACAATTGACATCTTTAGGAATCTGGTTTGGAATATGGGGTATCCGATGCATTGGTTAATAGAATCTCAGCTGATGAATGATTCTTCCACAGAATCTGTCACAATGAATAGTACTCCCTCTGAGTGTTTGTTATTACTACAACCTGAGTATCTTTCTCTTGCTTGAAGCATTTCCTAACAATACCTGATGTCTGCTCTCACTGATACCCAGGACTTCAGGTCTATAGCTGTCCATCTCCCTCATGATCGGTGATATCTTTGATGGCTGAAACATTGTTCTCACATTCCAGTAACCAACTCTGAAGTGTTTTCTTGCTGCCAGAATCACAAACTTTTCAGGGTCCTAGCTTCCAGAATCTGGCTTTCCCCAGGAGCCTTCATGAAGCAAAAGGGGTGGGCAGTGTTCATTTTTACTGGAATGGTAGATTGGTTCCATTTCGGTAACCACTGAAATGTTTTTATGAGGTTAGATGGTTAGCCTTGCACTTAACCTCCCCACTTTATCAAGACTTGGGACTGACAGCCACATCAAGGTGCCGCAGATAGGGTGAGATATTCCTAACCATTTTAAATGGATTTTAAATTTAAATATGAGGGTAGAGGAGGGGTGATAGGGTGTGACAAGTGAATAATAGGACATGTGATTAGGAAGAAGCAGACATGGTGGGAAGGTGAAAGGATGAAAAGAGATGCATGGAACATGGGAACAATTAGGCCAGTGATAGAGGGACAATGACGGAGAAGAGTGGAAGGAGCTTGGAACAACCAACCAATCTGCAGACAGACAAGAATGTCCACCGTTCAACACGTAGAACGTAGTATGTTGCCATCATTGGTGTCGCTGGGCTCTGAAGTTGCTTCTCCTCCCCTCCCCAGTTGCATGAGAAGATTCTGTTTTTGCACTCCAGAAGCTCCTGCTCTGCTTCCTATTTCCCACACATTAGGGGTCCTGACATTCTCCTCACCCTCATGCTTCTATTTGCAAAATCAGGTAACTGTGGGCCCAGGGACATATTTGCATGAGCAGTCTCCCACTTGTATGTAGGGACTTCTCTTTTGAGCACTTGAGAAGTGATTTTTTTTCCCCTCAGACACAATTTAAGAGTCAAGCTGGAAAATGAGATTGAATAAGCTTCGTTTAAGTACCATTTCTGGTCCATCAACTCAAGTAAAAACTTACTGGAAAACAAACAGCAAGGGAAAGGGAGACACCATCAGTGTCACACACCACCACACACTAGGGAAGCAGGAATTCTGAGGTAAATGGTTCCAGCTGCACACACTGCAACAAACTGGAAAGGATAGCACACATCCACATTGAATGTGGAGTATGTACCTACTGAGGAAAATTTATAAATGAGAGAAGCCATTTTAGACATGAGAATACAGCCCACCCATCGGCATACTTAATGACATTTTAGACCTGCAAGTTGCTGCACGTATGAATACAATGTTTAGAATAATACTAATATCAGAAATCAATAAAAACTGGAACACCAGAGAAATTAAACAGCAGCATATGAAAAATAATCTACAGACTACACACAAAAAATAATTATTCTTCTGGTGACACATGTAGGCCTTTATTATCTACACCAGTAGATACTTTAATGATAGTAAGATTTGGGGAATAGAAATCAATTCAAAATATAAAACCTGGGAAACGTATAAAAACCAAATCCTTAGCTATTGAATAAACAGAATGAAAAAGAAAAGATCATTTATACTCTTCATTGTTTTGTTAAAGTGACTGTACACTTACAGATATCTATCAAACATTCTGTTATCCCTTCCATGCTCCTCTTCACCATACTTCACTTTTCCCCTTAAGTCAAAGGGAGTTTGGCCCTAGTAAGAACTGACTGTGGAATTTGGCCTTCAAAGTCTGTAAAGCACTTTGTGGTACTTGAAGAACAATTAAATAAGTCTGTAAGAAAAACTTATCTATTTTTGAGCTTTTGAATTTGAAGTTATAGGATGGGGGAAAGGCACAAGGCACACGTGGATGAGAATATTCCACTGTTTTCTGCCTAGAAAGCGCAGCTTAAATTTTCAAATGTGACTAGTGATTTTTGATGTGCCCAGTCTGAGATACAGTAGACTCTCGATTATCCAGGACTGGGTTAACCAGGATGTGGATTAACCAGGATGTCAAAAAAAACATACGCGTAACTCGCAGGGTCGGCTCTGGCTTTGTTGCTGCCCCAAGCACACACACACGAAAAAACCCCACCAGGGCACAGGGCAGCCAGTCAACCAACACCCCTGCCCCCAGGCACAGAGTGGCTGGTGAACCAACCCCCACTCCCTATATTTCCTATGGATGGTGATTATCCGGGATTTTATAAAACAGGATTAATTTTTTCCCAATCATCCTGGATAATCAAGAGTCTACTGTACCATAAAATGGCCCAATTTTCATGAAGTGATGAGCACCCTCCCTCTGAACACAATCAGGCTCATTTACAAGTATGTTCCATTGAACACTGAAACTGGGGCACCCAGAAACCACTGGTCCCTTTTTAAAAATGTGAAAAAGTTATACATTGTCAAATTATAGCCCCATAAAATTGCCACATTCAGTTTAAATATATCGCATTCAAAAAATCTCCCTTTGTTTATTTCTCTCTATGCTGCCTGGCAGCACTCCATTATATAAACTGAGAAATATAAAGTATTTTCTTCTCACGCTTTGTATTCTATACAGCAAAAGCTGTACTAAGGACCAGTTTCAATCAGATTTGAAGTGACCACTTTCAGGTATTCCAAAGTCTTAAAGCACAACTGTGTTTTAACGTTGAAGGTTGGGTACAACCCTCACCTATGGAATGAGGAATTTTTGGCTGATCACATGAATAATTTGTTCTCTTATCTGTCTAATCAACTTAATAGCAATCACCCATTCATGTCCTAAATATGCAATTACAGTTACTTCAGCATTTCCTGAACTTAATATAAAGATAGCTTGAACTGCAAAAATAGTCAGGTAACATTTATTTAGTTACCTAAGGGATTTAGCAAAAATTAAGGATGGCCACTATATCAGTCACTGAAAATTAGAATTTAAATATTCAATTTTGTTCCCCTAATTTATAGTGATAGACTTTACTACTTCAAGCTGGAAGCTTTTGAAGGCAGACCTGTGAGCCTCAATACTCAAACAGTTCCTGATTCACAAAAAGGCACACTCAGTAGAGCAGCAAATGAAACAAGTCTAAAATGTCTTTGGAGATTAGCCACGTCTTCACGAATGGCACCACTTGCAAAGACAGGCAAGTGAAGCATCACTAAACCGGTTAACACTGAAATCTTTATCTCAGCTGTATTCATTATATATTCACAGCTCTTTCTAAACTTAGATCAAGAACCAGTCATAATCCGTTTGATACCCTGAATCTGAAACCTGGCAATGGAAAAGAAAAATCACACAAGCAGAACTTTCCTTCTGTTGTTGCATACACTTTTCCTTTAACATGATTTGTAGGTTGCCTAATTTTAGCATTTTTGCATCTTTTTGAGTAGTATGGCTTTTCCTAAACTTAAACATTATGGCTTAAAGCTTTATTTTAGCCTCATACCTTCTACATATGTAAGAGTGAGATTCAACCCAATGCAGAGAGTCGGCAATAGTTAAATCCTGTAGAAATACCCACTAAATAGAGCTTTGTACCAGCTCAGGAACAAGAAATAGGACTAAACCAAAACCCCATGTCTAAATGTCACACATGAAAGAGAGAGAGAGCTACCTCGTGACTGACCACAGAAAGTATAATAGCTTGCGCTACCTCAGATTTTAATCACAAAATCTTGTGATATTTGGTGTTTATATAAAGCCCTTGCTGCTGGAAACAAAAGATTTTATGAACTTTTGTTTTTTTTAAAAGTTCCTAGCCCTCATACTTTCAGGAAAAAAAGGCTTAAAAGCATGACCAACGTGCAACTTGAAGGCTCAGAAACCAGACAGGAAATTAATATGTTGATTCTTTTTATCTTTAAATCTCATTATTTTTAAGCCAATCTCATGATAGGAGGTGGGTGCTAAGTCATTTTTGAGTGCTTAGGACGCTTTACGAATGTGCATATCATCCTTGCACAGGGGCCTTGCTAATCTTCTCTGTATCGTTCCAATTTTAGTACATCTGTCTAGCAATTCTACTCTCTTATTCATGTCTAAGGGAGTTCTCCTTTAGCTCAAGTGATTGAAGCTTTTAATTTAGTGCAGAAGGCCTCTTGTTTAATACTACTAACCCCAGAATGATGAGATGCAAGTGAGAGATGACTGCATGCCTAAACAGTCAGCCCCGATAACTCTGGGACTCACTCCTTGGACCTCATGAGGAGGCTAGGTTTGGATTTGTCAGTTTCTGTACACAAAGTATTTGTTACTGCCCTGTGTGGATGGGAGCAAAACATGTTGCTTCACTGTAAAGGGCAGGGCTGTGGCACAGTTTGGTACATGCTGTACAGATGACACCAAATGCACTTCATAACTTGGTCAGTGCATTACAATATGATCTCTGGCACAGTAAAGTTGGAAGCATAGCTAGGTCCTTTTGTGTTCAACATCAGATTTTCAACTTAAACTTCTCAGGATTTCTCAAACTGAAAGACACACTCCTGTTTTAGATGAGAAACATTAGTTATTTTAGCCTGGCATTTGTTTTCAGTCATAGTTTTTTATTATATTTTAAAATATTTAAAGAGCATATATTGTAGGGCACCAAAAACAATGCCAGTTTGTTCCTTTTACTTCTTTACTTGGTTTACATTTATACTTCACACATACACAGTGCCCATTCTAATCTGAGTACTCTGGATGCTCATTTTAAAAATATGCAATGTAACACTCTGTAATCAGATCCCTAATTATCCCAGCACAGCACTCATAATAAACTCTCCAGCCCTTCAACAACAAAAACCTAGCATTGCTCCCATTACAGTTTCACAAATCTCCTTTTAATTCTAGCAGCATGAGAGATCACCTCAAAGTCAGTATTTCAATTAACAATAGCTATCAAAAGCCAGATATATTTCTGTTACAGAAAATGTTGCCAAGAAAGATACTTACACACTTTATGTGCACATTTACTACTGTTTTATCAATTGAATGGGCTGTAGAAATAATATGTCTACATTAGGACTAGCTATGCCTAAAATTCTCTCTAATAGACCTAACTACTTTTTTTATTTCAGTTACCTCAAGGCTTTGTCCACTGTGAATTCTTTTGAGCAAAGATTGTCTCACTACAAGCCTAATCCAAAACCAACTGAAGTCACAGGAATATTGCCATTTACTTCATGGTCATTGGATTGCATTCTAAACTCTGGTCCAAATTGCAGGCACTAGTATAATTAATAATATTTTATTCTACGAGTCTTCATATGTTTGTTTACATTCTCATGTCCCTCTGAGACATGTCATTCAACTAGAACTTTATAGCCTACTGAACAGATGTGATAGTTATTGTTGATTGCAGCTTTTCTTTGGGTTCCAGCTAATATCAGCCTGTATCAGAAACAAATGCAGATTTAAAGATTGTCATTCAAATCTCCTTGTCAGATTTTCTTCCTTGGGAAGCCAATACACTAACTCTTTTAGATGTGTTAACTATTTCCTTGTATATAAATCAGACAGCTTCATTATGTTTCTTTACCAAAATCACTTACATTAAAATGTTGATGAAAATAGAAACATTTGTGAACACATTTAAAACAGACTTTAAAACTGAATTTGCAGCCATTCCCTAGCAATGAAAATATGGATATCAATTCATGTTTGACAGTGTCCAGAGATCTACATTGTTTAGGCCCTAATCATACGGCTATTTAAGTATCTGAGTAACTTTTTGTACGAGTATGCCCATTCAGTTCAATGGAATTACATGTGTAATGTTACACATAGACACAAGTATTTGCAAAACAGGGAACTGAGTATAGCTAAGCAAAATATTAAGCATATGTATGAGCATGGTATGTAAAATTATGCTCAAACCATCTAATTCAGCATTATACCTGAAGCATCTAAATCTGTTTTCCTGTGTGTTTTAAATTTTACTTCAGATACTGTAAAGAAATATCAAGGTCTCCATGATGGTACATTGCTATTAAAATACCTTAGTGAATTTCTCTACATTAGATATAAAAGATTATTTCTGTGTTATGCTCTGTATTAGAATTCTATAAACTCTACTACAAATTTAAAAAATGTTATTTCAGTGCTCCTTGAAATGTAGGGGAAAAGAAAGTAGAAATTATTTTCAGTTGCTGAAGGGTTAGAAAAATATATCTGTCTTAGATACTTAAGACTACTCCAGCAGCCTGGTAAGTCAGTCAGCCTCTAGCACTCAGCGATGTAAAATCAACATGCTGCAACCATTCAGTTGTGCCACACTGCATACCCAAAAGAAAAATAACCAAAATAATATGAAGAATCAGAGGGGTAGCCGTGTTAGTCTGGAATTGCAGAAGTGACAAAGAGTCCTGTGGCACCTTGAAGACTAACTAAAGTATTAGAGCATAAGCTTTCGTGGGCTAATACCCACTTCGTCGGATGCAAACAG
>ML677353.1:15387074-15403467 GCA_007922305.1 Dermatemys mawii | reverse complement strand
ATACTTCCACTGCTTGCATCCAACGAAGTGGGTATTAGCCCACAAAAGCTTATGCTCTAATACTTTAGTTAGTCTTCAAGGTGCCACAGGACTCTTTGTCACTTCTGCAAAATAATATAATTATGCGATAAAGCAGACGGACAGGAAGATTTAGAAGTATTGGGTCTGCTTTGTGAATGAACACACTGTTCATTTCACAGTTTCTTAGCACAATCTGGTTTGTCTATGATTTTATATTATATATATATATAAATATATATATATATATATATATATCCCTGCCCTCCTTATTTTAATTAGCATGAACAGCAGTATGATGGAACCATGCTCAAGGCTCCATAGTTAAAGTGTGATAACCTTTTTTCAGCTCCATATAATTTTTCGTTAGAAAAAACCAAACTAGCCTGAGAATTGCCAGGTTTACTAAGACAACAAAAGAATTTTGTCTATAAAATCTGAAGAAACTTGGTCACGCTGTTTTTGAGTTACGAGGTCACTAAAATTACTATAACTTGAAACATTGGCCTAATAGCTCAAAATGTCTTGTGTCTGTACATTTGACCATTCCATCCCCTTGCAAACTAGTATAAAAGTAGTATTTGAAGAAAAATAAGTTGCAACTAAATAAAGTTAAAATTGTGACATCTAGTTTTCTAGTAAGTGTGCTGCCTATACATAAAGACATGGACAAGTTTTGCCTCATAATGGCTGATTGCAAGTTAAGAAGACATTGAGTCCATATACTCTTCACAGATAACAAAGAGTACCCTTTAGCTCAAGTGGAAGAAACCCGTGGCGTTGATGCTGAAGCACCAAGGATCTTATCCCAGCTTTGCAGGCACCTATGATTTATCTAGTAAAGTGTGAGTTTATTTGCAGCAAGAGGCAGAGGTGTCACATCCTGCCCCCGTCCCACACTGAATGGATACCAGTCTGTTGTGAATGGCCCCAATCAGTGGTTCCCACATTCTTCTAAACTCATTGGCTCCAGATAGAGTCTAGTCACTGTTTCTAGCTCTGGGTCTTTAGGGCACACACTCCCAGGCTCATGGGATGTAGGACTCCTCAAGCCCAGCTGCCCCAGACCCTGAAAGCAGTGAATCAAACCTCCCAAATTCTCCCTTCCCCAGTCACTTTCACACACTCCCTCAGGGTTCCACCTGGCTGTGGGCACTCAGGGCTTCTAGTTTAACCCCTTCAAGCAAGGAGCATAAGCTTTAGCAAAAGAATTTCTTTGCCACAGTCACTTCACTTTAAAGTACACCTAGAGAGAGGTGCAGATCTTTGCAAAACAACAGAAGCCCTGCGATGCCACTTTTAGTTTGATCACCACCCTTCTGCAGGTCCAAGATTTGTCCACGTTTCAAGCTAAGCAGAGTCCTTCCTGTCTTCTCTCTCTCTTTCTCCAGCCAGACCATCTTATATGTGCTGATGACCTGTCCCAATGCTCAGAGAAGCACCTCTCCCCTTAACATAGTTTCTTTTGCTATGTGCCTATTCTGAGAAGCTGCAGATCCACCAGTCTGTATAGGACAGTGAGTTACTGGTTAAGCAGATTGTGCTTGCCTCATCAAGGAATAAGTAGAAAAAGTTATATAGTTTCTGAATTGTAAATGGAGAAGATGAAATATGTTGCCTTTTTAACTATATAGGGACATTGGGACAGACTAAGGATGAAGGTGGAGCCTCAGGGATTCAACAACTTTTTGTCAAAATGACTCCATTTGAATTATTTCCTTCTGGGACTCCAGATGGCATGGAGGACACCATTTTGAAGAGCAAAATGGTATCCTCTGCACAGTGTGGCCTTCTACATATGGTGCATGTGAGGCCACACTGGGTGGAGCAAAATAGTGTCCCTCCATGCATCATGAGCTTGCACACCCCATAAATGCAAGGTCACACTCTGTGGAGCAACGTGGTATCCGGACGTTAGGAATCACCATGACCCCAGCTGCTGATGGCATGACCCCATTTGGAGTCTCAACCCAAACTGTCGGAACTGCTGCATTAGATGGTGAGAGGGAGGCAAGCTGGCATCGGTAGTCCACAACAAGTTATAAATTGGATGGTAGTCTATGGGCAGGTTTGTTGCCTATATCAGAAGCATACCGGATACTGATTGGGTTTAAGAATGTTTCTGTTCCATTGGCTGAAGCTGGGCAAAACTCTGAATTACTTTAATGACTTTTAAGGATCAGGCCTTAAGTGCACAGGGTGATATTTTGCACTTATAAGGAGATGAATTTTGATTCTCTCTGAATATTTATCTTCCTTCTCAAAACTGTTCATTTCCACATATTCAAATGCTGAGGTTTCTTTTAATTGTAACATTCCTTGTGTACACACTTAGAAAACTTATTTTAAAGTTAAAGTATTTAAACATTTATGTTACATTTTTGGGTCACGTATAATGGAATGCATCTTCCCTATTACTATCATATCAGAACACAGCTCAGCATTCATTAACACCTTTATAAACATTTTAAAGGGTATTTAAAAGGTATTCAATTACCAGTCACTGATTTAAGGGAACTATGCTTCAAAGAGAGCTTTACCTGTTTAAGGATTATACAAGTGGGCACTACATCAGTGGATGTACTTGATTTTTATGTAAATCTGGGGAAAGTGCATGAATTAATTTTATAGGGATGGAAATTACCGACCAGTACCTGTATTCAGAGAGGCACTGATCTATTCAGGTGGTATTAGCAACAGGACACAACACATTATGCTCAATACATCAGAGGAGGGAAAAGAGGTATGCTTGTTTCTGAGGCATAGCAAAGCCAAGTTAAATTGTTAACCAGCTTCTCCATTTTTAAAGCGGTACTCTGAGAAATCCACCCACTCTTAGACCAGATCTCTGGGCTGCAGCTGCCCATTTCACAATTGTGTTAACCTGACAAGCCCAACTGAGTTTGGCATCTGTAAGCTTTTCCTCTGTGAGCCTATAACAGTGACTGATTAATGACTCCAAAACAGCTTCTTCAAAACAAATTTTTATTGATTCTTTCACCCAAAGGTATATAGCGCACAAAGCAAAGGGTTACAACAACAAAGTCATACATGCACAGTTCTTCTTACCTACACAATCTTTCCCAACAACCATTTCTAAGCTCCCCTTCAGCCAGCTAACCCATCTTTGGCCAAGAAAAGCCGACTGCCCTGTTTCAGCATGCTCTTGTCTATGTATCAGCCAGTCAGTCCAGCTGTCTCACACTGCTGACAGCCCACTCCTCTGCTTCTTCCCTAGGTTTAAGGTTTAGGATCCCCTTTGATTCTAGGCTTTTTGGTCTGGGAAGTATACACCTCACCAGTCTAACTGGATCCAGGCAGGAGAATTCCTGTTATTAATGATTTCTCCATTGCTTCCTCAACAATTCTAAGTACACTATTTGATAGCACCTTATCTTTCCCATTGTTTCATTTTCTGTTGGTTTGTCCCTTACAGTGTCCTTTGATTTAAGTCTACGTATTCAGTCAAGATAACAGCACACAGATAACTGTATCATATTTATAATATAAAAGAATAATATAAAAAATTCAAGTAACTCCCTCATTCTCTACCCCAACTTATAATCAAATTCACGGAGAGAGAGCATGCCTCACCCCTAAAAAATCCCAACACCTACTCCACAGTCTCTTAGCAGGATTTGTGTCAATTAACCTATTTCCCTAGTCTGAAGTGCTTACATACTCACATCACCTGCATAAAGTCATGTACGGTATCAGAAAGGAATGTTAAATAAAGGCTTAGGTATTACTTGTCTAACAATTAAACCCTTGCTATAGTGATGAAATACAGAACCACAAAGATGCACTATGCAGCATAAAAATGGCTACTCAACACCTCACTGAAGAGCAACAGAAAATCTTATCATTTGTCAAAATACATCATGCAGATTTCCTCTCTGAGTAACTTTTCTGGGTTTGTTTATCCTGCTAGTAGTAATACAGACTTCCCCTATAGTGACCGTGCACCTCACACTTGAGCATGGATGACATTTATGATTAGGAAAATGATTTAGTTACCTGTGCATTCGGTCTCTGATTGCTTTGCAGACTGACAAAAAAAAAAAAAACAGATATGTTGGTTATCTTTGTGGACATAGCCTGTTGTAGCCTGTTCAGTAGAAACTGGTTCAAAACACACAGAACAGCCTTCAGAAGTCAATGATTTCCAATTACTGTTGTCCTGGGTCACATTTGAACTAATGACCTAGAGATGTCCTATATGTAGTTCCCATTACATGACACAGAACATGGAGATGCTAAGTGTTAATTTTCACGTGTGTTGCTATTTTGTCCAAGTTTTTATTTGTTGAGCTGGAAAAAAGGAGGAATTCACATACATATTATCTGCAGTATTAATAATTTTTCCCGCTTCGGTCATTTTTCTGGGTTTTTTAGATTGAGTTTTTCAACCTCTCACAAGAGTTTGTGCACTTCAGTGTTGGAACTTTTCTTTGTAGTCCTGTAGAAGAATGACTTCCTCAATTAAATAAATTCCCAGAGCAGATGTAGTACTCTACTGTAAGCGGTCCAAGTCAACACCAGAGAAGTGCCATTATTACAAACTAACTATAACATAGATGCATGGTAAATTTAGATGCAGTATTATTTAAGGGAACAAGTAATGCACTGAGATTTTCTTTGATAAAGTTATTGTCTTTCAGCACTCACTGTTCTATCACTGCAGAATTAGAGCGTGGTCAATTTACTAGACTTCCTCAGCACCGATAAAGTAAGCAATTACATAGTGAGTGTCTGTGACACTCTGCCTCAAAGTAGCACCCTGAAACCCCCATATTCACTATTGTCATAGGATTATATATTTTGTAAAAAGTATACCTTCTGAGGTATCATTCAAAAAGTCTTGATCTCTTGAATTTTAATATGCTGATGGATCATATGTGCTATCATTGTATGCGAAGTTATGAAGTATTGCTACATGTGCCGCTTATATACGTTGTGAGATTGGGAAACACTCAAAGCCAGCCTTTCAACTGTAATAAAGGAGGGCCAGACAGTGTTAATGGTCCATCAAGAAGAATCAGCTATTCCAGAGACTTCTCAGGGAAGGCACATATGCAAGAGGCACATAACCCACATCACAACAAGGATCTTTCTAGCAACTGGAAGACAGTATAAAAGAGGGACAGTGACATCATCACTTGGCCTCTCCCCTTCCCCCCTCTCAAACACCTGAAAGATCATCTGGAAGACAAAGACTTTGAACTAGGGAAATTGGTCCCAGGTGGGAAGAGGGTTCCTCTGTGGATTGAGGAACTGTAATTTGTCTGTACCATCCATTAGGTGAGGGACTATTTGATTCAAATCTTACTTAGTCTGTTTAAGTTAGACTGCAAAATTATTTTTATTTCTTAGGTAGCCAACTTTGATCACTACACCTGCTAGTTATAATCATTTAAAATCTATCTTCTATAGATACATAGATTCTATAGATTCTATAAATCTGTTTTATATTCTACTGAAAACAGCATGTTTTGGTTGAAGTGCGTGGAGAATTTCAGCTCAGATTACAAAGGCTGGGGCATGTCCACTTTCCCACGAAGAAGTGGCAAACTAATTAAATTTGCACTATCTAAGGGAGTTCATGAGTGTCTGGGAGATCATTTATGTAACTCAGTTAGGTGTGATGGCCGTCTAAGTGCAGTACAGTACAGGTCAGAGGCTTGTAGCTTGATATTAGCATCACAGTGTGAGGGATTACCCAGGCTGGTGGGTTTGGAGGGCTCAGGGGTCCCACAGACCAGGTTGCACCCTGGAAGCCCATCACAGTGTTGCACTGTTTCTTTAAACTATTTTCAAGGATGCAGGATGAAAAGTTCTATTGATTTTAAATACTTTTCAGCATAGGGAAGTAGTAGATGTTCAGATATTCATTTAAATTATTATTATTTCCAGTATTAAAACTTGTTTTCTTGCACCACTTAGTTGTCTTTCTACAGCTTAAGAGACAACTTTTCCTACTAAGGAAACAGTCTTGTGTTCAGCAGTTTTGAGATTGCAAAGCTGGAGAAGAGTTTCTTGCTTTGTACTCAACTGTGATCTCTCAAGATGATTTACTCATATTAGAGTTACAAGAAACTGTACCAAAATCTACAAATTGTACTGAGTAAACTATAGTAAACACTGTGAATTCAGAATATCCATGAAGTTGAGAGAGATGTTCAGAGAGAGGGATTGTGCCAGCTTTATATCTTCAAATGGGTATTACATAGCCACAAGAGTCCCCAGTTATGTTAGCATTACTTAAACCTTTCTGACTCTTATTCCATTTTATATGTTTGGCTTATTCTGGTCACAGAAAATTCTCTTTTATTATTTACTTATCTAGTGTAGAAATGTGCACTATGCACTTCAGAGCAAATAAACATAGCTCTTAACCCAAAGTGTTTGCAATCTCATTTTAAACTAGACTTGTCAGGGCCAAGGAAACAAGTGTTACAGTAATAAGATACTGCGATTACTTATGGTTTTGTACATGGAACTGGATGACTACATTATTTTTACAATTAAGGGGATAATTTGTTGCTGTCCTTTTGTTTTTAAAGCATTGTAAAAAAAATGTAATCTTTTCCCCCAAAAAGGAATCCATTTACTATACAGAGTATATCCCTATCAGTATCTTTCTATATAGAGGTTCCATATATCCCAGCACAATTTCAAAAAAGTCTCCTAAGAGCATCTGCAAATATACATGGACTTGCAATCTACTGAGTTTCCTCTAAACCCAAATAGGACACAAATAGCATGCCCAAAAAATCTTGCTTGAAAGTCCTTTAATGTAGTCTTCTTCCTGGTTCTCTACATTTTTCTGTTGTACTGTTCACTTCGCCGTTAGTTTCAGAATGCACTATGACCTCCATGTTCTTCTCCATAACTCTAATAAGATTTGTCTCATTTTAATGAATTATAACAGCCAGGTATTTAATGCATTATTACAACCTGTTCTACTCGGTATGCACTCCTCAAATCCTTAGTCTTTGCCAATTTAATCTCTTACTGTTCTCCTGAGTATATTGGCTTGACATTCCCCAATATTCACTCTGGCTCCCTGCAAACTACAAGATGGAGAGGTGTTAAGACTACTGAGGCCATCCAGTTGTTATTTTAGTTCCTTATTTTGCTGCGTTTGTCCCTAAATTACATTTTAATTCCCTTATCTGCTCCTTTATTTAACTAGCTCGATTATTTAATGACATGCATATCTCGTTAAGTCCTTGCGTTGCATACATTTCTGCGCCTTATCTGTCCCCTCTGTTTCCAATTCAAACAATTGTTCCCAGTACAAATAAAATGGTCCCCTAATCAATAACATACCTTATTAGAACATAGTCAAGCATTTTCTATTTGTTGGCCAATATTATTTCCTCTTCGTTATATGATCTAGCACTTCATTTATTCTTACAATATTTCAAGGCCTTTCTTTCTTTGTCATCTGTTTTTCCTTAAGGTAGGCAATTGCAAATATGTCAGGATATGCTATGCATCCAGACTTTGACACTCAAAGTCAAAAACCTCTATACTACCCCCAGTTTATACTGTAAGTGGATCATGAGTCTCATTATCCAAATTATTAGAGGCCCTCTGGTACAGTATATGCTCATTTTCTGGATAAGAAAGAGGGCCCAAATCCTTCTTGGGAAGAGTTGGAAGGACTGACACCAGCCAGAGCCCAAGAGTGGAATTGGGGGTGACTTCTGGTACTCTTTTTAGCATGCATGTACGTTCTTTTATTGTTGTAATATGTTTTCTCTGTAATGCAATCACTTTAAGAATAAACCTGCTTGCTTATAAAGCGCTGCGTGATAGCATATAACTGTGGACATTTACCTGGTCATAACCTCTTAGGAGAAACCAAAAGCACAGATGCTGGCTTGTCTAGGAAGCCTAGCTTGCAAGGAGTAACAGTGTAGACAGAGACCTATGCAGCCTGGAAAAACTCTGGTTAGGCGAGGAAGAGAGATTTGGGTCTCTGCCCAAGAAAGGTTACACATGAGGAGCTCGGAATCTAAAAACAGGTGCCCTTGCTGGACCACATGGGGAAATAAAGGTGCTGTTGCCCTGAACTATGACATCCAGTTTCTACAAAGAGAGGAAACCATTCACTGGTTTTAGCCTCTACATCCATTTTCCAGACTCTCCCCTTTTTCTTTTTCTTGTACACCTCACTCAGCCCAGTATGCTGAACTCGCTGATGTAGTGTGTGAACTGGAACACTTCACTACTTCTATTCTACAATTGCTTTTTCTCTCTGATCCTGTGTGGGCCTGCAGCACTCTTATAGAATTCATTCCCTTCTGGCACTTTCAGAACGTTGTATGCTCTGATCTTCCTTGGTTCATGCATCAATTCTTTCCTATATTGCTTCCCCCCTCCCTTTGTTCCGAAGGTTAAACTCCATAGCAAAAACCAGCTCCATTTCATTTTGAAAATTCTGTTGCTGACTCTCTTGCACAACAGGATGTTCAAAGGAGTTGAGAAGTGGATCTTGACACAAAATTCTGCGTGTCTCTGTTTCTGCCATTAATATTACAGGAGCTGTACCTGTGTCAGCAGTCAGCATGAGACAGACTGCAAGAATTACAGAAGCAGGATACAGTGTTATTAGAAGCAATTAAACAGGTGCAGGTGGGAAAAGAATTGTCAAAAGACTCTGCATCAAAACCTCATGAATTAAAATTGGTTTGAGTCACAGAGAGCTGTTTGCTCATATACAAAGCCTCTGCGACACCAGAATGGATGATGCCAGAACAAATTAGGAAGGATTTGATTTACTCAGTCCATGTTGTACTTTCATGAGGACATGCGGATGTAGTAGTCGGATTTTATGTTTGTATTTTGTATAATTCAGAATGAAGGATAAAGAATAATAATGTAGCATGTATTAAATATATTGGTGTATGATTTGATCATATCCTGCCAGCCACCCTTTCTGAAAGCAGAAAGGAATGGCCATTGATAAAGATGCATCAGTCAGAATCTGAGTCGATTTCAAAGCAGTTACAGACCTTTTAGAGTCACCACTTTGTTGTAGGTTTAACATTTTAAAACAAGTAAAAGAACACAATGATTGGTTTCGTGATGGGTTGGATCACAGAAACCTTTGGGGCTTCCAACTGATCTGCCAAGACTACTTCTGCCCCTGCCCTCCTGCCCTGGCAGCTTGGGACTTCAGTGCTCTGCCTGGTTTGAGCCAGACTCGCTAGCTTGCTGCAAACCCAGACCCAGGTCTGAACCACATCCCCTAACTGCTGTAGGCTTAATTGAAAGCATCTTAAGAAGTGTTCCTGTCTTTAACACTCAGATGCCCAACTCCCGAGGGGGTCCAACCCCCAAATAAATCCACTCATAAATTGTTTGCTCTTTATAACACTAAGAGAGAGATATGCATAGCTGTTTGTCCCCCCCGCCCTTCCAGATACTAATACATACTCTGGGTTAATTAATAAGTAAAAAGTGATTTTATTAATACAAACAGTAGGATTTAAGTGGTTCCAAATAGTAACAGACAAAACAAAGTGAATTACCAAGCAAAATAAAATAGAACCCACAAGTCTATGTCTAGTATAGTAAAAAAACTGAATATAGATAAAACTTCACCCTTAGAGGAGATTCAGTAAGTTCCCTTTTACAGACTAGTCTCCTTCTAGTCTGGGTCCAGCAATCACTCAGACCCCCTGTAGTTACTGTCTTCTGTTCCAGTTTCTTTCAGGTACCCTGTGGGGTGGAGAGGCTATCTCTTGACCCAGCTGAAGACAAAATGGAGGAGTCTCTTAGGGGTTTAAATAGACTCTCTCTTGTAGGTGGACACCACTACCTCCCCCTGTGTAGAAGCCAGCTACAAAATGGAGATTTGGAATCATATGGGCAAGTCACATGTCCATGCATGACTCAGAACTTACAGGTAGCAGCCATTGTACAATGCTACCTTGAACGTCCTCATGTAGACTTCTTATGTGGATTGGAGCCTCCCAAAATCCATTGTCCGTTAAGTGCTTCTAGATTGGGCACTTAACTTGCACATTCCTTTCTCAAGAAGCTGACCAAATGCTTTACTAAGGCTCCTTAGAAATCAAGCAAGTACACCGCCAATATTCATAACTTCAAACACAAAAATAATAAATGCATACAAAGAGGAGGAATAGAATCAGTAGATTATAATCTTTAGAGGGATATGTTACATGCCATATGTTGAGTAAACATGTCATATATACATTTATAAGCATATTTCCATAAAGCCTTATAGGGTGCACCATCACACTTTTCTCTGGCATTGCAATTTGACGTTCCTGTTCAAATGCTCTGTGTAAATCAATTCTGTTTTGTATGTGAATGAGGAATGTGTGTGTTAGAAGATAAGTGTGAAGCCCATCACTGGGCCAGATGTTCTGGCGAGGAACTGAGGACAGACGTAAGGGTGCCAGAAGATTGAAACATACCCCTATTGAAATGTCAGAGGAGGGCAGATTGATGACTCTAAAGATGAGACAGGCACCTATCAATGGGGACAAGATAGCTGTGATCAAAACCAGCATGGGGTAATGCTCAGAGATTTGATGAAAACACAAGATAAAGGATGAGAAGAACAATTTCAAAAAACAAACACCGATCAAACGACGATTACAGAATGACAGTGCAAAAAATCATTGATTCCAATGAAAGAAAATCACTATATAAACAGGGTGCCTTGCCATGAAACTTTGGGTTCGTCCTGCCAAGACTTTCCCGGAGCATTGTGTCGTGAACAACAAAACCCAGCTCCTACCTACCCGGTCACTAGGTTGATTGAGAGAGAATGAATGCATATGCTAAGTGTTGTATTTCCAATAAATGCAGCAGATTGTCTTTTCCCCTGAAAAGGATCCAGTGTGCTTCTTATAAGCATAATAAGGGGACAGACAAACAATGCAGAGATTGGAAACATTAGGCTGGTGTGCAGAGGGGAGCAAAGGGTAATGTTTCCATAGCTGGAACCCTCGTTCCAGATGATGTCATGGAATCCTCTTGCACTGTGGATACCTTTCTGGGGACAGGGACCATTGTTATTAGGAAGAGAAGAAATAACCACCTGGGATTTGATTATTAGAAATACAGATAGTTGTGCTTGTGATGATGAGGAGAACCACATGGTGAATTGCCTATGGGGTGTGAAGATTGCAAACCTCTCAAGACAGGTTTATGTGCAGTGTTGGGAGGAGCGAATGGTCATGGTATATGGCATATGGAAAAGTAGGAGAGAGGTCTTGGAGACCAAATTTAGGTTGTTAGGCAAGAGATTAAAGTCCAGAACCCTCATGTTAGCATTCTATGAAATGTTTCCAATTCCAAGCACAGGGCCAGTTAGACAGACAGAACTGCAAGGCCTCATTGTGTGGATGAGGGACTTAGGAATTGGGGAACCTTTTAAGGAAGGGAGAGCCTATACAGGAAGAATGGGCTCCACCTAAACCAAAATGGAACCAGATTGGTGGCATGTAAAATTTAAAAAGGTCATAGCAGAGCTTTTAAACTAAGGATTGAGAGAAAGCTGATAGGTGTGGAGGAGCACATGGTTTGAGCACACGGTTCAGACAGAGACTTCCCTCGGGGAAGGATTTATTACTAGGATATAGCATATCCCCTTTAAAGAGGAGAGGACAGAAGTTAAAGTACAGGCAGGAGCTGAAAAACAAATAGTCAAATGAAAAGAGTCTCATTCGATTACATCGCATGAAGGCAGACAATTAAATATTGACAAATTTTATAAGTGCTTCTATGCAAATTCAAGAGGTCTAAATACTACGGTGGGTACACTTGAGGATATTGACATAATAGGCATCATGGAATCTTTGTGGAATGATGGCAATCTATGGGACATTGATTACCAGGGTACAAAACATATAGAAGTGACAGAGAAGGTTACACTGGTGGTGAAGTGGACAATATATGTGAAAGAAAGCATAGACTTAAATACAGTAAAAATCTTAAATGAATCAAACAGTACCATAGAATCTCTCTGAACAGATATTCCATGCTTGAATAATAAAAGTTAGCAGTAGGAATACACTACCAACTACCTGATCAGTATTGTGACCGTGATTGTGAAATGAACAGGAAGATTAGAGAAGCTACAAAAACAGAAAACCCAATAATAATGCGGGATTTCAGCTATCCCCATATTGACTGGGAAATGACATCTCAGGATGGGATGCAGAGAAAAAAATTCTGGACACCATTAGTAATTGCTTTGTGGAGCAGCTAGTCATGGAACCCACAAAGGAAGAGACAATTCTTGATTTAGTCCTAAGTGGCGCCAAGGATCTGGTTCAAGAGATGACTGTAGCTGAACTGCTTGGTAATAATGACCATACTGTAATAAAATTTAACATCATTGTAGGGTGGAAATACCAAAAAACCTACCACCATGGCATCTAACTTAAAAAAGGGAGGAGAAACACAAATATGAGGAGACAAGTTAAATTAAAAGTGAAATGCCTGCACACTATATTTTAAAACCATGAGAAGGGCTCAAACTAAATGTATATCCCAAATTTAAAAAATGGTACAAGGATCAAAAATGTCATGACTGCTAAACAGAGTGAAAGAGATACATGATGGCAAGAAAGCATCCTTTAAAAATTGGAAGTCAAATCCTACTGAGAAAAATAGAAAGGAACATAAACTCTAGAAAGTCAAGTATAAAGGCAGGCCAAAAAAGAATTTGAAGAGCAACTAACAAAAGACAAAAACGAATCACATGTTTTTAAGTACATCAAAAGCAGGAAGCCTTCAAGTCAGATGGCCCACTGGACAATCAAGTTGCTAAAGGAATCCTCAAGGAAGACCAGGCTGTTGCAGAGAAGCTTCATGAATTATTCGCATCATCTTCACTGTAGAGGTTGTGAGGGAGAGTCCCATACCTGTGCCATTCTTTTTACGTGACATATTTGAGGAACTGTCCCAAATTGAGAGGCCATTAGAGGTAGTTTTGGAACAAACTGATAAAAAAAAACAGTAATAAGTCACCAGGACCGTCACTCAAGAATTCTGAGGGAACTCCAATATGAAATTGTAGAACTACTGCTTGTGATATGTAACCTATCAGTTAAATCATACCTCTGTACCCGATAACTAATGTAACACAGATTTTTTAAAATGGTTCCAGAAATGATCCTGGCAGTTACAGGCTGGTAAACTTAACTTCAGTACAAGGCAAATTGGTTGAAACTCTAGTAAAGAGCAAAATTATCAGACACATAGCTGAATATGATTTGTTGGGGAAGTCAATGTGGCTTTTGTAAAGGGAAATCGTGCCTCATTAATCTATTAGAATTCTCTGAGGGGGCCAACAAACATGTGGACAAAGGTGATCCAGTGGATATAGTGTACTTGGGCGTTCAGAAAGTCTTTGATAAGGTCCCTCACCAAAGACTTGTAAGCAAAGTAAGCGGTCATGGGAGAAGAGGGAAGATGCTCCGGTGAATCAGTAACTGGTTAAAAGATAGGAAACAAAGGGTAGTCTGTTTTCACAGTAGAGAGGGGTAAATAGTGGGGTCCCCTGACGGTCTGTACTGGGACCTGTATACATGTTGAATATTCAACATATTCAAAGATGATCTGGAAAAGGGATGAACAGTGAGATGGCAGAGTTTGTAGAGGAAACAGAATTACTCATGGTAGTTAAAACCAAAGCTGACTGTGAAGAGTTACAAAGGGATCCTACAAAACTGGGTGACTAGACAACAAAATGGCAAATGAAATTCAATGTTGATCAATGCAAAGAAATGCACATTGGAAAACATAATCCCAACTATTCATACAAAACGATGCAGTCTAAAGTAATTGTCAACACTCAAGAAAGATCTGGCATCCTCATGACTAGTTTTCTGGAAACATCTGCTCAAGATGCACCAGCAGTCAAATGAGGTACCAAATGTTAGGAATCATTAGGAAAGCAATAGATAAGACAGAAAATATCATAATGCCACTATTTAAATACCTAGTATGTCCACACCTCGAAAACTGTGCAGTTCAGGTTGCCCCATCTCAAAAAAAAGATATATTTGACCTGGAAAAGGTACAGAGAAGGGCAACAAAAATGATTAGGGGTATGGAACAACTTCCATATGAGGAGAGGTTAAGAGTGGGACGGTTCAGCTTAGAAAAGAAGCAACTAAGGAGGGGATATGATAGAGGTCTATAAAACTGTGAATTGTGAAAAGCAAAAAAGGAAGTGTTATTTACTCCTTCACATAACACAAGATCCAACAGTCACCCAATGAAATTAATAAGCATCAGGTTTAACACACCCATAAGGAAGTACTATGTCTCACAATGCAGTTAACTTGTGGAACTCATTCCCACAGGATGTTGTGAATGCCAACTGTATAACTGGGTTAAAAAAAATTAGATGACTTGTGCATAGATGACTTGTGTCTCCCCGTGCTTGGGGTGGGACACAATCTAAAGGAGAGTACACGTGACACGTGTCTCCTTTGCCTCGCAACCTCCTCTGCCCTGCACCTAGTCCCGGGGCTGTTGTGCTTCTCCCCACACCATGTTACCTGAACAGGTGGCTTTGTCCCTCTGCTGCTGCACCTTCTTCCACCGCCTGCCCCCCTCAGCAATTTGGCTGCTCTCCCTGGCAGCCAGGCCCAGGTGGGGAGCGGGACAGAGCTGCTTCTCATGTAGCTGAAGCTGGCTACTCCATGTCACTGCTCTGTGCAGCGTAGCAGCTGCCAGAGATACCCTGGCTCAGGAGGCAGCAGCAGGCCACCCACTACCCAGACCCGGTTGCTGGGGACAGGGGCCAAGCAAACCAGAAATATGCCAGAAAGGAGAGGGGACTCTGGCTTGCTTGGCCTCCGTCCCCAACAGCTGGGCCCACGTGGGGAGCAGAGCGGACATGGTGGGTGCCCTGCTGAACAGAGCAGCGACCTGGTGCGGCTAACATGAGAAGAACCAGGTCCTGCCCCTTCTGTCCCCAGCAGCCAGGCCTGGGGGCAGCCCGCTGCTAACGCAACCTCCTCAGCCAGGCTCTCTCGCAGCCAGTTGCCATACTGCACAGAACAGCTGAGCATAAGCAGCTGGCATAAGAAGTGGCTACTTCCACTCCCCTTCCACTCCCAACCCTGGCCTGGCTGCCAGAGGTCAGGCACAGTGGGAGAAGGGCAGAGCTCCTCTCCCTTTCTCCTTACGCCAGCAGGCCAAGAAGAAATCTGAGGGGATGTCGCTTGATCTCGCATGCCCCCCAGCACATCTCTTAGGGATGCAATCCCTTTCTTTAGCAGCCCCTAAACTTCTGACTGCCAGAAGTTGGGACTGGATGACAGGGGATGGATTGCTTGATAAGTTTCCCTGTTCTTCTCATTCCCTCTGAAGCATCTGGCACTAGACACTGGCAGACACAGGATACTGGGCTAGATGGACTGAGTGGCTAGGAGCCATTCTGCAGAAAACGACCTAGGGGTTACAGTGGACGAGAACCTGGATGTGAGTCAGTGTTACCTTGCTGCCCAGGAGGCTAACGGCATTTGGACTGTATAAGTGGGAGTATTGCTGGCAGATCGAGGGACATGATCATTCCCCTCTATTCAGCATTGGTGAGACCTCATCTGGAGTACTGTGTTCAGTTTGGGGCCCCACCCTACAAGAAGGATGTGAAAAAATTGGAAAGAGTCCAGTGGAGGGCAAAAAAAATTATTAGCGAGCTGGAGCACATGACTTATAAGGAGAGGCTGAGGGAACTGGGATTGTTTAGTCTGCAGAAGAGAAGAATGAGGGGGGATTTGTAGCTGCTTTCAACTGCCTGAAAGGGGGTTCCAAAGATGGATCTAGGCTGTTCTCAATGGTACCAGATGACAGAACAAGGAGTAATAGTCTCAAGATGCGATGGGGGAGGTTTAGGTTGGATATTAGAAAAAACTTTTTCACTAGGAGGGTGGTGAAGCATTGGAATGGGTTACCTAGGAAGGTGGTGGAATTTCCTTCCTTAGAGGTTTTTAAGATCAGGGTTTACAAAACCCTGGCTGGGATTATTTAGTTAGGGATTAGGTCCTGCTTTAAGCAGGGGTTGTACTACATGACCTCTTGAGGTCCTTTCCAACCCTGATATTCTATGATTTTATGACAATTGGTCTGACCCAGTAAAGCCATTTTTACCAAGTGAAAAAATATGAAGGAAAACTGTGACAATTATTTATTCTGTCCACACGCGGGCAATAAGGACAACTCTTAGACCATAGCAAAAATCAGGACTTTGCAGACTGACTTTGTAGGACTGCAACTTAAGACTAAAAAAAGGGAAACATATCTTTGGTGGTAGTGACAAAGGGTCCTGTGGCACCTTGAAGACTAACAAAAGTATTGAAGCATAAGCTTT
>ML677353.1:15344661-15386674 GCA_007922305.1 Dermatemys mawii | reverse complement strand
GGTACTAGCCCACAAAAGCTTATGCTTCAATACTTTTGTTAGTCTTCAAGGTGCCACAGGACCCTTTGTCTTCTGCAAATTCAGACTAACATGGTTACCTCTCTGATTCTTGATATCTTTGGTGGTAGTAGACCATGTTATTTTTTCAACAGTAAAAGTAACCTACAGCATCAATGGACAGTATTGTATGGTACCTAACCATAAGAAATTTCTGTATGGAAAATATCTCATGCAATGTCCCCTTTCCAAATTTCTGTTTTGTTCCTCAAGCACACAGTCTTACTGTCAAAATTATAATGAAGCTCGGCAGAATTTTATTATTTTTATAAATGTGAAAAAATATCAATATTTTTAAGCTTTTTTATTTTTATCAATTTACATTTTCACAGTTGCAGGAAAATATGTGCAGTTAGACAATTATTTAATGACAGACATCAAGAGTCATAAAGTTAAAGCTTTATAACTGCTGAAATACAGATTATCAACATCATATGACAAAATATACAAAGTAAATATCCTTAAACCAAACTCTAAGAAGTTATCAAGCAGCATTTTTCTTACGTTGCCTATCTGTAAATGTTGATATCATCAATGGAAATACTTTTGGTATGCGTGTATATGGTGCAATCAACATTTACTAACATTTTATAATACAAATCTAATTCTTCCAAGCCTAACTATAATTATGCCTGTCAGTCTTCCAAAATGAAACTATTATTCAAAGTGAACTTGACGACCAAAAAGATATGGAGAATTATGTACTACTCTTTATTGTAAAGATTTAGCCATAACCTTACATTTAAAACTATTGCTAGATTGAAAGAATGCCATATTGTTCAGACTAGCAATGATATGCATAAAAAAGAAGGGGCTCTAGAAGAGTTAATACAAGATGGCAATTTGGACCTACTTATTTCCAACACATGCATTAAAGTTTCATTTTAATTACTATACAAATAGTGTTATGTTTATTTGTCTTAATTTAACAAAATACACAAATGGCAATACAAAAGCAACAAATCTCATATAAATGATTAACAATAACCTCGTATAAATGCCTTGCCAAGTAGTTTAGTGCTCCATGACTGGAAATCTAGGCAGCAAATATCTGTTAGTAGATATTAAACTCCTACCAATTCTTTAACGTCTATTGTCACGCTGCCTGGAGTGGGTCACATCTAAAAATGCCAACCTCAGGACAGATTGTCAGAAAACGGGGCAGACACCCCAAACTGGCAGTATATTCGATCATAAGATTTTTCCACGTAATAAAAATGTACTCCTGGATCACTATACTAGTTTTACTGTAGAGCCACAGCCAATCTCCTTAGGCATTCCAGCTCCTTGTTATCACCCCGACTAACTGGAGTTCTGCGATGTTCATTATTGTAACCAAAAAACACCACACATTAGGTTCTTTCAGCCCCAGGCGGTCAGTCACTTACCCAGATCACACTCCAAAAACAATGTAGATAGCCAATCCTTTAATAAACTACAACTAAAGGTTTATTAACTAAGAAAAAGAAATTAGAGTTATTAAATGGTTAAAGCAGATAAAATACACTACCACTGGATCAAAGCATATAGTCCAAATTAACAGCAGGGATATTAATCTGCTAGTTTTCTATATATCTCTCTGGGTTGCCCAAATAATTTTGGAGACCTCAGACTTTTTGTTCAAAGTTCCCTGGTTAGAATTCACCAGTTCAGAGATGGGGTAGGAAAGAGGTGGCCCGGGGTCTTCCTTCTCTCCTATTGTATCTTGACCCTTTTTTCTGGAAAAACTTAGGTTGATCAAATGAAGGAATGTGTGTAATCAATAACAGAATAAGTATAAATATTTCACTTGGACTCCATTAAAGTGTGGAAAACTGTCCTGATACCTAAAGATGGACCATTGGCAATTGACAAGTCATGTTTGTTACCACACATGTTCTGTGATTGAGGAGATGCTTGTGATTGACATGGGGTGTTTGTTATCAGATGAGTTCTCTGATTGATGAAATAATGAATCATTGATTGATGCTTAGGAAAATAAGAACCACTTATTGTCACAGATGTTTTTAGAAATAATGAATTGGTCACAGATATCCTTAGTTTATCAAGTAGGTAAAGTGAGATCTGGAATAAAACTCAGATCAATCATGGGAAAATAATTTCTTCATTCTAAACAGAATATAAAGGGAAGAGTTCTGGAGTTAGTCAGGAATGGCTCAAGCTGCAAGGTCATTTCTCTAGTCTGGTATGTATAGCTTTTCTTTATTGTGTTTTATTAATCTCTGACTAATAGAGTTTGATTAAATTCTGCTTGAGCCTGCTACCTGACATCTTGTGGTGTTATTATTCTTATTATTAAATTCAAACACTCACCACCTCACATATGAAAAATCAGGCCCATTATTTGTATTCATAGATTCCTTATTCCATAAATACCTGGTTCCAAATGTCTGCTTTCTGCTGTCTCATGGAAATTGACTGTAAATCTCTTCCAGAACAAAAACACAAGGACTATAGCTCATCAAGAAACCTTTTTCTCTGTAAATATAACAGGTAAGACTTTAGAGATATGACGAGTACTCAAATATTTAAAATATCTGACAAACTGAAATACTGCTGTATTTCACCTTGATAACGGAGTTATGCTCAATTTGGCTTCAAATACTTAGGCAAAGTTTTTACAACCAGATAGCTGCTTTGCTTCTGGGTAACAGCATAAGCATTCCTGCTTGTTGCCTGCTCTATGATTCTCCATCATGGAAAAATAAAGAATTATAAAATTGAATTAAAAAATGTTTAATACATCACTATGGTGTATGTCCAAAAGCCATTTCACAGTGTTACAGTAAAGGTAGGAGACAGCCGCCACTGGGAAGGTTAGGCATCTACTGCCACTTCTGCCTCTGAAAATCTCCCCTGCCATTAATCAAATGAGTTAACGTGAAATGCAAGATCACTTTTTTTGTTTTTTGCAAAGCTACAAAAAAATTAGTTTTTACTTCTGATTATTTTGTAGTTTAGTTACAGAACTGGTTAACCAGTTCAGCAATATTAGTAAGCAGCCTCTATAAATCAAGAGCCCTTTTATTGAAGAGCTGAAAAGCTCTCTCAGATACACAGTAAAAAGTATATTAACCTCCTCCTTCAAACAAAATAACTTCCTCTTTCTCAGAGGACATATATCTAAGAACTAGAAAATTGCAGCATCAAATCTATCTTAGATGATGTACCAATGTGACGGATAACTTTTAAGCGCCAACAAAGCAATCAACCACAGAACAATGTAATTTGCACAAACCGATCTCTCAGTCTGCTAAAACAGGAAGAAGTAGTATTGAAATGTAGAGCATAAATGCCTATTTAACTGGAAAAATAAAAATTCAAAGTACTTACACATTATATACTATTTCAGAGAAAGTCATCGCAAAAGAGGAAAAAATTGCATTGTTTGAAAAATAAAGTGGGGCAAATCAATGATTACTCATAGTTCACCATACCTCACTCCTTCTGATTATTAAATAGGGCTGATTATTAAATAAGACTGATTAAGCCTGAATCTATACATCTGTATTTCAGATATGTAGAAGACAGGAATCAGAAATTCACTTGAATGAGAACACTTCTAGTTACTTCCCTGGTATAGCAGTCTTCTACTCTCCAGGCAGTTTCCTCAGTCACAACTACAATCTGTATTGCAGTAGTAGAGCTTTTAGTCAGAGTTCTGTGTTCTCAGTGCTATACAAACAGGCAACAGTAAGAATATCCTGGCTCCCAAAGAGTTTACAATCTAAGTTAACATGCTGTCTTTCCAAACTTTCACCCATGACTCCATCTGAAAGTGAAGAAATCCTCATTTAACATTAATTATTTGAACATCTTGATGGTTCCAGCACCACATTTAATTCAATCTAGAAATCGGTGGGGCCTGATTCAGTGTTGCTGAACACCTGCAGCTCCCATTGCCGTCAGCTGGAATTGTGGGCACTGAGCACTTCTGAAACTTGTGCCCGTATGGAAGAAATAACTAAGTCACTTTCATTCCTTTTGAGGACGTTGCTTTTAGAGTGGAATGTGTCAGAACATAAATCTGTCAGGCCTAAAACAATGTGCAATATTTTTGCCTAAACTGCATGTACATTTAATACAATTTGCAAGCTAATCTTCTTAGTTATGCATAACTAGATCCAGCCCCCGACATAACATATTCAAAAATGAAGGTTCTGTTGACCTAAAACTATTCGTGAACTTGACACAAGATCACCAAATAGTTTTAGGCAGAAAAAAAGTTTCAGATTAGATTCATAAAATAGCAGAGGGAGGTGATGGTAGTGGTGCCCATCTTACAAATATTATCACAGTGAGTAAGGCACTCTCCTGGGATGTGAGAAACTCAGATTTGAGTCCCCATTGTGGAGCAGGAATTTGAATCTAAGTTTCATCCTCCCTTCCGGCCATTTTGTGATGCTAGCTTTTTTAAAATGCCTAGTAACAAAGTCTTCCAGGTCAAACAACATGTTTATTTGACCTGAAAGGGCTTTCATCAGTGTGCTGAATTTCTTTGGGAGTTTCCAGATTTGGTTCTGCAAAATTGTGAAAAACATTTCAGAACCAGCAACTAACCAAAAAACAAGTTATTTGCCCAGCTCTAATTGCAAAAATTAATGAAAAATATGGGTTCCCTCTCATGGCCAAAATACCTACAGTTCCAATGGGTGCTTATTGAAGACTCTAGCGGTGCCTATTAGATCATGCAGCTACTTCGTATTTCAAAAGGTACTGTGTTAGGCTTAAATCCTTTTATTTAAGCTTCATATGTTTTACTCAGTCTGTAGAATGGGCCACTTCATTTACAACACTGTTGTTAAATTTTGTCACCCAAGGATTCTATACTGAAAATGTATTCTAGGAATCCAGGTCTGAGGGATCCAGGAACAGAAGCCAGATTCTCAGCCAGTGTAAATGGGCACAACTCCACTGAATTCAAAGTTGCACCAGCTGAAGATCTGGCCATCCATCTTTAATTTTGGTTCAGTGAAATAGCAGCACGTTGTTCTGCTCATAGTGCTAAATCAGCCAGTAGGTTCACTCTTTTCAGGGAGAATGGTGGTTAGAAGGTAGATATGGACTTCAGAAGTTCCTGATTCCAGTTCCCAAATGTAATTCTGGTAGACTATGGGCTGGGAACCAGGAGGGAGAGCTTTATTCAACATAAAAACTACAAAAATCAGAGGGGATATGGGTTAACCCCAGTGCCACTTAACACCATTACATTTCCTACATGTGGTCATTGTACAAGTTTGCATCCACCCTTTCTAACAAGTGATAACCACTTGTAAATTTACTTTGCCCCTTTTGCATTTGTTCTTTTTCCTCTACTAGGCATCTTTTCCTCTGTCTCTAAGTGTATTTTCTCTTCAATCTCATGTTTCCATGTTAGACAACAACTGTTCCCTTCCCACTCTCCTTTCTCAGGTTGTGTTCTTTGTCAACTTTACATTCTCACCTCTTTCCTCTCTTGTGGGCCCTGTCCCAAGCCTCTCTAGACTTCCCCAGCCTTTCTGTCATAATTCAGTCTAAACAGAAGACAGTGTGCAAAGCAGAAATTGCCATAATCACCATCACAAAGTCAGTACTGCATTGGCTAATTCACTAAATGTGTACCAAAAAGGCAGGAGAAAGGAATTGTTTGTTCATCTGCTTGTCAGCTGTGTTTTGTGCTATTTGTTTATTAAACTCCTTTCACAAAGGGCAGCCTGCATTAAAACAAAAGCTTCTGTCAGCACTGTTTGTATTGAATACTTCCCTCTCCCCCACCTATATGCAAAGTGCTGTAACCTTACAACCTATAATCTGCCCCAATTATCTACTGCTAAAGGAAGTTTCATGTAACTAATGTATTGATTAAAACATGAATTTAATGATGTCAGTAAAAACCTGGGACTGTGCACTGGATTACATATAAATGCAAAAATATGTTAAGAAATCATGCATATAATTACACCCAAGCTGGGTAAAAGGTTTTCCAGCAAATGAAATTGCTGCTTTAGTTTCATTTATTCTCAGTGAGAATCTTTTCCCATCATAATGGGAGATTTGGGGTAGGATGGGGGTTTAAATGACATTGTTAAAGCGGTACCCTCTTTTTCTTCTGAGTGGCTCATTGATGCATATTTGACAAATGTCCCTGTTCAGGAATCAAGCTAGGAGGGGCAGTCATTTTTAGGCAAATAATATAAAAAAATCATTTCTACACTGCTCTGAAGCACTTTAAAGAAGTTCCCCCCTTTTTTCTTCCTCCTCCTCCTCCCCCTCCCAAGTATCTGAGTTTATGGCACTTAAGTAATGACAGGCATTCAGAGAGAGATGCAAAAAAGTGGGTCGTGTCAGAAAGGAAGAGAATGGAAATTTACCTGAGTAATTGCCATAAATGTAATTAGTTGGGATTTTTTTAGGGTAGTGCTTTTCAACCTGGAGTCCTCAAACTATGTCTAAGGAGTCCGTGAAAGATGGTCTTATCATGGAACAGTGGTTTTCAACCTGTAGTCCTGTACAGGGGATGTCAGCCAACCAGTAAAGTGCATGAAACCACCATGCTTATTGCTAAAAGCAGCCAAGTCAGTAGGCTATAAACTGGCCAAGTCACAGCTTCAGTTTGATCAAGGCGGGGGGGAAGGGAGAGTCTTTGGGTGCCACAGAAAGGGCAGCTTGACCCCACGTTCTTCCTGATAAGAATTGTGTTGAATTTGCTGATAAGAGCAGGATGTGCCCCAGGAATATCTTGCGGGGGTGGGGGGGGAGACTCAAGGCTGCAAACTCAAACAACCCACATCTGGTTAATCAATAATTGGAATGAACCTCTTGCTGGACCATTGAAACTGCTTGTAACAAATTTTCTTTACGGGACATACTAATGCATAAGTAAAGGGGAAATGTTTGAGGTAGTTGGACTCTTCTGGACTCTCCCTCTGGATACACCTTGCAGTCCCCAGCAGCAGACAGGCTGCTGCTGTGCCACTTGAGAGTCACACTCAGCTTTGGTAATCATCAAGGACTGGGGGTGTTTTACTAACCTGTTGTGGACGTGTGTAAGTGCTTGAGACTATGTAAAATTTAGCTTTAAGTGAAAGCACTCTTGTGCTGTCCTGTTTGTGCCAGCCAGCTATATCAGTTGGACGGCCGTGTCTCTCCCGATTTATTTCCTGACACCACCTCACACAGAATAAAAGCTACCAAGAGCTTTGGGTTGAAAGAACCCCCAGTAACAGTCCAGGGACCTCCTGGGCATCCACCAACTACGTCTAAGATTTCCAAAGGGGTCCATACCTCCATTTGAAATTTGAAGGATCGGCAAATGAAAAAAAGGTTGAAGACTGTTTAAGGGCCTTAAAACTGATTTTTATCCTATTGTTTTAAAGGCCACTAGAGTTATATGGGCCTATGGTCACTCAGAAAAGACTATCTAAAAAAAAGGTCATTAAGCATATTCTAGTATCTATCTATATCATTGAATTTATTATCATTATTGGATCTAGTCCTAATGTTCCCTTATTCAGACAGAACTTCCATTCACATCAAGGATACACTAAAAAGTTCAGGATTTGGCTCTTGATTATTACAGGAATTTTTACAGTGATCAAGTACGGTAGTAACTGAGTGCCCAGGTTCCCTACAGGTTATCCGTAACTAGTTCTCACGTAACCTTGGAGAGGGGTTCTCAATCTGATCAGGGAATTTCACAAACAGTAGTCAGAGATCCTGGTATGGAAGAGAATGAGAACCTTTGACTGAAGACAAACACAAAAGTCCAAGGAACTAGACTCTAGGTGATATGTGAGAATAACTAAATCTGCTTTCAGAACTCAAGTTATTGCTTTGTAATTTCCTCTCTCTCAAGGTAAATAATGCAACCTCTATAAATCAACACCCTTTTGGACTTCAAAACCAGGGGGAATCTCTTTACTAACACAGCACTTAGATTAAACAAATTTAAATATACTGTTGGACTAGAAAACCATCAGTTAGCATTAGTGGGAGGGACAGGAAAGGAAAGGGCGGATGATAAATTAATAGTTCCAGGAAGTCTTTTATCTGTCAGTCTACTTTAGGTTTTGTTCAGAAACAATCATGTGTGGAGCTTTAAACCACAGCCTCAAATGCCCCATGTCTGTGGGATCTATTCCCTCTACGCGTCAGAATGGTTGGCCCACTGAGGAAATCAGAAATTGAAAACTACAGAGCTGCCTAGAAACCGGAACTCCAATTTCAAGCCTCCCAAACCAAGAGCTGAATCTGTACAGTGTGACCACACCGAGTGGTGAATGAATTGGGGCCGCTCATCCTCTGATGGGCTACATGCATCTTGGAATCCTGGAGCGGGACTGGTGACCTGAAATGGCCCTGGCAGCAATTAAATACCCACAGTCCTTTCACTTAGCCCTTTTCCTGCTTTTTATTGACTTCCTTGATTGTTCCCATTGACAGCCAAATACAGCTGTTTAATACAGCCCTTTCTCTCTCCCTTTCTTGAAATGCCTGGAGCTCAGTAATAACAACAATATAGTCAGGATCTGATAGGATAGAGCTCATATTCTGGGCTATGGATAGGGCCCTACCAAATTCATAGCCATGAAAAATGTGTCATGGACCATGAAATCCGGTCTTGTGTGCTTTTACCCTATACCATACAGATTTCACAGTGGAGACCAGCATTTCTCAAATTGGGAGCCCTGACCCAAAAGGGAGTTGCAGGGAGGGGTCACAAGGTTATTGTAGGGGCTTCCCAGCTGCAGAAGTAAGGGTGGCAATACTGCAGCTTTCCCCTACAATAACCTCGTGACCCTTCCCTGCAACTCTCTTTCGGGTCAGCGCCTCGCCAGCAGCAGGCAGAAAGGTGGCAATACCACACCAAGCCATCCTTACTTCTGATCTGCCGCTGGTGCAGCTCTGCCTTCAGAGCTGGGCTACTAACCAACAGCCACCACTCTCCAGCTGTACAGCTCGGAAGGCAACGCCACTGCCAACAACAGCACAGAAGTAAGGGTAACAATGCCGCAAATCGCCCCCACCCCAATAACCTTGCGACTTCCCCACAACTCCTTTTTGGGTCAGGGCCCCTACAATTACATCACCATGACATTTCAGACATAAATAGCTGAAATCATGAAATTTATGATTTTTAAAATCCTATGTCCCTGAAATTGACCAAAATGGACCGTGAATTTGGTAGGACCCTAGCTATGGACCTTTTAAGGTCCTCCGCAACTGACTGACTGAGTTGTGTGAGCAGAGAAAGAGACACTCTACAATAAAGAGGATGGGGGGAGTCTCCTCCTATTCAACAGTCCCGTACATCATTCAATCTAGTGAGGTAGATTTTCCCCTCAGAAAAAGAAAAGGCTGCACATTATTGAAATTGTCCCACTGATCAGAAAAGGAACTTTCCCCCAAAGAACTGCACTTTGACTCCATGGCTGAAGAATACAGGAGCTTTAGTAGATTAATAGTCATTGACAAGCTTTTTATCTGCTGACTGAAACCCATTATTAGCTAGTGCTTTTCTCCTGACAGTCATTAGCAAATTGCAGACTAACACTGGAGCCCTATAAACCCCTGCCCCTAACATAGATTCTGTCAACAGCTGCTATAATGTGACATTATACTAATGCAATCCTTAAAGTAGTCCTTAGTCAGAAAAAACAAGTTCAGTGGCTTGAACAATTTCATATTATTTGACAAAGGATACAACTGTTTAGGGCCCAATCCTGCGTTCCTTGTATAATCCACATGCTTTATACTGCAGCAGTCTTTTCCCACTTTGTTTCACCAAAGGAGGTAAGACAGGGATCTTAGCTGAATACGCTGTGTGCCGCATGCAGCTAGAAAAACCCGGACGTGTCCAGAACAGGATGTGGCAGTTACCTGCATACTCAGTAGCTGTTCTGAAGCTGCATATTAATCCTTCATCCTGGGCCCACCTGGTAGATAACAGGTTAGCCACATTCTGAGAGCTGAGCCAGTCAGAGCACAACAAGGGAAGGTTATAAATACAGGAGTTAAAGACCGCCCTGTGGACTCAGTGGCTTATCAATGCAGGACCAAGAGAAGTTCCCCATTGTGAGGGCTGGGTCCTACTTCCTGTACCACTTTGGGTACTAGTCAGTGCCATTCCAGCGGTATTTACTAGAGAAGCACTGTTAGAATAATGTTTGACCACCCTGATGTGTTTTATGGACCTAGAGACAGAGCTGGGGAGGCAGGGGGAGTGATTGTTATCCCCAGACACAACAGCGTGGAATTTATACTGAGCTACCAACTTTAATCTGGGATTGGGTCTCAATTAAAGAGAATGGGGCAGCACTTAGTGTGCTGTGAATTCTTGTCCTACTTAGCTGGGTTTACAGAGAAAAGATAGTGCCCTATAAAGTGAGAGCCTCAGAGATCCAGGAAATTGATTTTTATATGCTGACCCCTCCCTGGACCACTTTGGAGACAGGCTACAGACTTCTGTTTCACCAGCAACTGAGAGGATGAATCTGCTATTAACACAAGGGCTGGAACGATACTAGTTGTGAAGCTCCCCAGGCTGATTGCTGACAGGGTTCTGAAGTGCTTGAAAGGACTGAGGAGACACTGCCATGTTTCAAGCTCTGAGGAGTCCAGGTGACACACCACACTACATACCAGGGTGATGCCACGAAGACTGAGAAATCATCTCAGAGAGAAGATCAGAGGGGGTGTGTCAACATGCGCTGAAGTATGGAAGAAGCCATGTTGAAAATTTGCATGTGTATGTTTGTAACAGAAATAAGCAGAAATGTTGACTAATAGCTTTGTTTAAAACATCATTCATAATATTCCAAATACTATTTACAATATCGTGTACTATTAACACCGGGTTGTGTGTGCATTAGATCTTTTACTAATAAAGTATATAATACTCTCTCACACACACAATATTTATTGGGAATTAACATCTCTTTACCTGGGGTTTACATACAATAACCCAGAAGTTTAACTCTATAATGCTCTATGAAGAGATAACTGCAGCAAAGACTTACACTGCGGTTCAGGAAGAAAGGGAGTATACAGCAATACAGAACACTGCCTGGAGGCTCTCTTCTTCCTCCTCCCACCCCTGTTCCCATTACACTTACATACCCAAAGCTCCAACTGAAGTGAAAAACAAAACAAAAATATCCACTGGTATGCATAGTGTTTCAGTGGATGAGGCATGTAGAATAGGCCCTTAAATGCTAGTAACTAAGTGCCAAATTGTGGCCAAGACTACACAGCCATGCAGGAAATTTAAGAGGGAATGAGCACCCCCTCATGGTGCCCCCTCTTGTAGGAGAAAGAGGAAACTGTACAGTGGCTGCTGCTTCTCCCCTGGGTAGTTGGGGACAGGGGTAGCTCCAACCCTTCCCTACCAATGCATCCGCCAGCACAGCTAAACTAGCATGGAGGAGGCTAGTAATTTCTTACAGACTCTGACCAAGCTAACAAAGCCATGATTCCTTCCCTGGGTTGGTATACCAGCACAACACCCTATACTTATTTACTTCTTCACTGCAGACTGTCTTTATTACACTTGTGTTTTAATTTTAATGGTTTTTAGTGCTCCTTTAATTCTGTGAATTTCTTTTTAAAATGGTATTTGATTATCATGTTATGATGTAATTACCATAATCAAATTAAACAATGAATTTGCTCTATTTAAAGTGATCTATTTCACTATTTAAAGTGATCCTTTCCGTGTAAATACATGTAGCAAAATTGCTGGAGTGTATAATGTTGCTATTTGATGCTATAATTGCATGTAATGATGCTGTAACAGTGCAAGGAGGTTATAATGTGTTTTATTTAAAGTGGGCTTTTAATCTGAAAAATTACTCTGTATCTGTGCCATCTTGAGGCTGTTTACTAGGGCTCAGTGCCTTCCTGATTAATCTGTTCTCCTTCTTCCCACAAAAAAATCTCCCAAAGTCTAGCTCTGCAAAGTCAAATCAAAATAAAGGGCTGAGTGTGTTGGCATCCAGCCACCAGATGAACTGTTACTTTTCCCTGCTGGCTGCATCTTCTGTTTCAGAGTCTCTGCTTTCATTTAAAACAAACAAACAAACAAGTCTCTAACCCTTATGATCACAAAAATCCTTTTGAAATGAATTTAAATCAACCTATTTGCCTCAGTCTACAGACACTTGAAATAATAGCCCAACAGATGTAATTTGCTTATTCACTTCAGCGGAGTCTAAAGCCAATAATGAGTAAGTCTGAGGAAGGACAGCCCACTAAGGGCTGTTCTTCACTAGGGCTGGGGATCGGCTGTAGATATACAATTTCAGCTATGTTAATAACGTAGCTGAAGTCGGCGTCTCTACAGCCAACTTACCTGCCATCCTCACAGTGGTGGCGGTTGGCGGCGCACTCCCCCATCGACTCCAGTTTACGCCTTTTGGCGAGCTGGAGTTCAGGAGTCGACGGGGGCAGCTCTGGTGATCGATTTATCGCATCCTGACGAGATGCGATAAATCGATCGCCAAAAGACCGATTGCTACCTCACGTAGTGAAGACAAGCCCTAAGTCAGTCACTGGCACTTGGGAGACCCAGGTTCAGTTCTCTATCAGCCTGGAGAGAACCTGGATTCTGCTCTTATTTACCCAGTGTAAGCAATGGCTCCTCGTCTCCAACCGCAGACAGCCACAGTTTAAACTGCCTGTTACGCACACGCACCAGTGTTGACAGGATTGTAATATGAAATGTATTGTAGTCAGAAAAATAGTGGATATTAACCTCAAAGGGCTAGATTCTGCCCCCCATCTCTCCTATATTGAGTAGTACTTTATATCATTGGTTTTAAAAGAGATTCTTGTGGTGTCAGGTACAAGCAAGCTTGAGGGTGGCAGAATCTGGTCCGAAGGGAACAATTCTGGAAAAAGGTGGTGACTTTTTATATGATGGCCTGGATTGTGAACCCCTTGTTTACAATGGTAAGTAATTCTATGCTCAAGCAAAGTTAGGCAGGTGTGTAACGGCTAATTGTGAATAAGGGATTCAGTGTCTAGCCAACAGTCACTTTTCTGACTGTAAACAGCACTTTAAGAGGTATGTTGCCCAAAGTGAAGAGATATACAGCAAACACACAGTACTGCCATTTGGAAGATGCAATATCTGGGCGATTCCTAAACATGTTTCTCTAAAAGCAACTTAAGCAATAAGGTCATTTTTTGAGGTAGCTGTCTTCTAAATTCAGTTGTCAAAGTTCACATCCTTTCAGAAATAAAGGAGCACAATATTATTTTTAAAAATAATTTCTCTTTAAGTTGCATATGAATTTAGATCCCAAAAGAAATCAGAAAGAAGTGAGCTTGTGGTTTTTGTCCAACACTAACGCAAAGGCTATAGTATACATTTTTTGTTTCATGGAGGAAAAAGAAAATCACTCCTCATTACAATCCTCTAAACATTGACGTGTGAGTGTAACTTTACTCATGTGAGTAGTCTCATTGAGTCCAAGGAAACTATGCAAGTGAGTAGTTAAATGTATGTATATGTCTGGTTTAGGGCCAGATCCTACACATTATTTGGGCCAAGCGGAAGTCATCATCCATTCTTACGGAACACCTATAATTTAAAAATGTATAAAATGCTACCATTAAACCAAATCAGTGAAAAGAGCCTGAACAGAGAAAACAGTTGTGTGCAAAAAAATCAAATCTTTCATTCCATGTTGCAGCCCACTGAGGCAAACCCAGGGGAATTTATCCCTTCGAGCTGGCCTTTCATAGGCACTGAGGCCATCGTATTTCCTGCCAAGCTTCAGGTAGCTTGCAAGGATAAGGTCATATCTTTTAAGATGTACCACTGGATTCCTCACTGCTAGAGAAAATTAAAAAGGAAAAATTGCCTGTCACACCCAGAGAGCTAAGATGATTAAGGCTGAAGTCTGCTCAGATTTTCATTCTTGGGCGCAGCCTTTAAGGTTTATTTATTTATTTATTTAATGCACCTTGTGTGCTGTTTAAAATACATAATCTTGGTTTTCACAAAAGTGATAAATTGGGCTGGAGTTTCAATGTGCTGTATATATCCAATCCCTCTATTTAGATGGCCTGGATGAGTCTTGGGGAATTCTATCACTTTGATGGTATGTAATCTTCACTGTTCAAATGAGACATTTCCTTTCTGTTTTCATTCATCGTCCAGCTAGTGGCAGGACTGATGGTGCCAGGATGGACATATCTAAGAAGTACTATTTGCCATTTTACTAATGCTTACATGTTATCTTTCACTTCTCCTATTATTTTTCAATGCATATTCTTTGGAGACCCATAGACATATTACACTGCATCTCTTTGTAAGTGTCAGATTACTCAGACAGTGACCTTGCTGTACTTTGGCAATCTTAAATATGCATTTGTTAAAATAGGCAATGGGGACATGTTGAGATAGCCTGCTGAGCTTTGTTATATTGTTTGTATGAAAGATTCTGTACAAGCTGATAATACATCCTTTTGCCTGGACGTATTGCAGCTCAATCATGTTTTAATAATATCTGTCAAAAGAAATTTTAATGACTTCAAAATATAAACAAGAGAAGACTACAATAAAGTAACCATAAGGATCTAATTTAAACCAACAGAAGCAAAGGAATTTAATGCTTAATTTTTATCTTTCTGTAATACACCTGATAGTACCTAGCCTTAGCAGAGTTTGCAAGGGCAGTTCTGCCATTAGGGCATCAATCCATGGTCTGTGATACAGCATGGCCAGAGGACAGTAGGAGAGTGTTAGAGGGGAGCCTTATTCCCTATAGAGGGAAGAAGGTTTGGTATAAGATTGCTGGAGCACCCGGAGCCAATTAAGGCACCTGAAGCCAGTCACCTGATAAAAACTTCCTGCTTCAATCACACAGGGGAAGGAGTTGAAGCAGAGTGAATTGGTGTTGGAGCAGAGAGCAGTTTGGAGGAGCTGAAGCAGAGTGGATTGGTGTTGGAGCAGAGAGCAGTTTGAAGGAGTTGAAGCAGAGTGGATTGGTGTTGGAGCGAAGAGCAGTTTGATGGAGTTGAAACAGAGTGTTTGGTGTTGGAGCAGAGAGCAGTTTGGAGGAAAGCAGAGGAGAGTTTGGTGCAGTGCTGCAGTGGGCTAAGAAGGCCAAGACCCTAGGTAAAAGGACACCTGGCTTGTGCAGAGAGAGAGGGCAGGAAGCCCCACAAGCTGAAGGGCAGGAGAGGGAAGTAGGCCAGGGGAAGGAATAGCTAGTTCAAGTGGTTTATCGCTATCCTCAGGGCCCCTGGGCTGGGACCTGGAGTAGAGGGCGGGCCTGGGTTCCTCCCTCTCCACTCCCCTCCTCTAGGATACTAGTGGGACAGTTAATACCCTGTTCAGGGGCAAGAAATGGTGCCCTGAACCCCTCCCCACAAGAGGAGAAAGCATGGGACTCATCATAATAGTGTCGGCAATTTGCCACAGGTCCTATTGAGAAAGAAACTGAACATAAAATCACCACACAAAGATCTCCCATCTCAGTTCTGAGAGTCACATTCAACGATTAGTGTAACAGAGGAGTATGTCCCTCTTGCAAATGAAGGATTTATATGGGACAGCTATTTTGGTACTACACACTGTGCAGTGCACATTCCAAAGCACATTGAGAAGTATCACCTCCAAGAAGCCCCAGTCCTAAATCTGGTCTACACGACAGAGTTCTGTTGACAAAAGTTCTGCAGCTTTAATTAAAGCGCTTTAATTAAACCACTTTCCCCTCCCTTTGAAGAGCCGGTTAATAGTTTCTTCCCCGTGTCACCAGGGAGGACATCCACCCCATCACAGAGGCTTTTAAAAATATTTCAATGCCCCATCAATCATTTCGGCCTAAAGCCACTACAGAACAGAAATCAAACACTGTGTGATCCAAAGGAACTCATCTTCTACAACAGAGATATCAAAAGGAGACAGGAGCAAGAGGAGATGTATAGTAGCTCTTTTAAAGAAGACAATTTTCCTCTATGAAATAGATTTTCCTCATCCCTTTTGTCATCTCCTTCATTTTCTACACGTTTTACTACCCAAATCCAGGTTCCCTGTGTGGAATCCCTCCCACTTCCAGCTGGGATTCTGAGTAGCTTGGGATTCTGAGTAGTCTCTGCCAATCCTTAATGAGCTAGCTAGAGGGGTTGCTGTAGGACAATATCAGACATTCTGCCCAGGAGCTAAGCACACTAACTCCACAACCCAAGAAGCAAGGGACTGGCATGACATTCAGAATCTAGTTCTGCCACATGGTAGCGATAGTCACCACCTGGCCAGCCTTTATTTTTGTATTTTAACAAGGCACAGCCTTTCACACTGGAGTGAGACACAGCAAGGACAGCACTGAATAAGTGGATGCCCATAAGTGACTGTCTTGTAGGATCAGGACAGGAGGAGAATTAGGGAGTATGGTTTCTGTCCTCATGTCACATTTTGATTAACGGATTATGCAGTCAGGGTGACATTTTGATGTTTCTCAGGGCACCCAGGGATGAGAATCACCTTGTCATCGCCTGCCTCCAGCACAAGGGAATCTTACTTGAATTAGTTGAGAGTTAGCTCTCTAACACAACCAGCCTGTGAGCCACACACATAGATGAACAAACATCTCTTGCCTCTAGAAAACCTGCTCTTCATCTTTCTGGTGACCAAACCCCAAGCTGCATAACATAGGAACATACTTTTCATTATATACACAACACCTTACATAATAATTGTGATCTATATGTACAGATACTATGATGATCAGTGTGACACAGACTTTCAGTACAAACCTTACATATCACCCTTCGGTCAACCATTATGTATACATCAGGGACTTCCTGTAACCTCTATGTACTCCTTGAATGTGCTTTGCGAGTTGGCATTAAGAGATTCCTGGGACATAGTGGCATGACACTCTAGCAGAGAGCAATAAGCTTTATCCTGAAGCCATTCTGCAATACATGGATACATGTGGAATGATTTAAAAAGCAACTGGTAATTGAAAACCACACGTTTCAGAAGAATGTGAGAACTCGAAGGCCTGGTCTACACCTAAAACTTAATTCAACCTAGCTACACACCTGAGAGACATAGTTAAGCCAACCTAAGTCTCAGTATAAACAACCCTAGGAGTAGGTCTTCACTACCTGCCGGATCGGCAGGTAGCAATCGATCTTTTGGTGATCAATTTATCACGTCTCATTAAGACACGATACATCGATCACCAATGGCACCCCCGTTGACTCTGGAACTCCAGCTCACCAAGAGGTGCAAGCTGGAGTCAGCAGGAGAACGTGCCACTGACTGCCGCCACCACGAGGATGGCAGGTAAGTCAGTCAAAGATACGCCGACTTCAGCTACATTATTCACGTAGCTGAAGTTGCGTATCTTCAGTCGATCCCTCCCCATAGTGTAGACCAGCCCTAGGACAACAAAAGAATTCTTCTCTCAATGTAGTTAGCACCTCTCAAGGGAGTGGATTAACTACCATGACAGAAATACCCCTTCTGTTACTGTAGCAAGTGTTTACATTACAGTGCTACAGCAGCACAGCTGCAATGCTGTAGCTGTGCCACTCTAGTATAGATGTACCCTAAATTACCTTGGTAAACCTTTCAATATATGCAGCAATGTATAGACTTTGAATCCAATGGACTGCAAGCCTCAAAATCTAATGGAGTTTACACCTTTTAACCCACTCACTCCTACCCTTTTGATAAGGTGTTCACTGTATTTCCCAACTTCGGCAAAAGACAAAGATGATGTTTTGGGACACACACTTCTGTTTTCCTTCTGTTAATGTTGAGTTAATGGAACAAAACAATGGAGAACATGAAAAATGTATTTATCAACAAATTCAGATTTTATTTACAATGCTAACTAAAAATCCTTAAATGAATAAAACATGATGCAAAACATAACTGGGTATATTTTTACTTGGCAAACTTAAATCTTGATTTACTTCCATTTCACTAAAACTTTATTGCTTCCTTGTCAGATAGGACACAGACTCCTTTCTGTATCTCAGACAGTAAATATAGTTAATGTGCTGAGGCTGCAATGCATCAGCAGTGAAGCGATTTAAGAGTGACATAAGCTATTTCAGTGACTTTCCCACAAGTGAGAGATGAATCCATGTGCTATAAACTAATACCACAGGAATGATGCTATTTCATCCTAGCAAAGTGCCTGAACTTTATTGTTTTTTGTATCCTGGTGGGATGCTACAAATGTAGCATGTATTACAACTATATGCACTTAGGCCATTTTTCTTTGTTTTGGTTTGATTGGGGTTTTTTTAATACTTTCCTATACTGAAAATTGAGTTTCAGTGTCTGAATGATGGCAAAGCCAATTACTTTCATTTGAACCTGGTAAAATCTGCAAACCCCAACAGAGAAAAAAAAAAGCTTACCATTTAACATTTTCTATAGATTTTTAAATAATTATACCTCCAGAAACTGAGCAAGGAACTGCCCCACTCCCATTACACACGTACACTGCAAATGCTGCACAACAAGGGCCCCATCTCCATTAGACAACCACCATCTCAAAAGATCATTTTAAAGTTTCCAGAACAATTCTGTTCAAGTGCATTTTTGCTAGGTAACCAAATGTTGCTGGTCCCTTAAGTGGTCACTGATAAAAAACAGGTTTCAAGGTGTATTGTGATTCTTTGATAGAAATCTCACATGCAGGGAAACAGAGTGAACATTTTTTGTAATACATTTACCAGAAATTACAGGAAACATCTTTTATTGACAGATGGTAAAGTTCAGTCAGCTAATAGTATTCATCTATTCAATATTAATACATTGTATATTCATGCCAGTCCTTAACCTCCAACCATGCACTCTTTTCCCTTGTTGTACAGGTTCTTGCTGATTTAATCTAAGAATGACTAGCCAGACTGTGATATTCCTTATGCTTGCTCCCCTCCCCTGAATGATTTTGCCATGATAAAAGTGTCTCCCATGCTGTCTACCTCTAATTAAGGGTGCCCCCAGATATTTTTCACATGGTCTGCATAACTAAACATGGTGCAGAAGACACAGGGCCAAATTTCAGTGAACGGCATTGCGACCTGGTACATGAGGTCACAATGGCACTTAGCTTGGGTCACTCTCTAATGGAGCCCCAGGGAAACCTGCCTCTTCCCCTCCTCAGGCAACTCATCCCTACCACCATCACTGGCACCCAGCCAATGGTACACACTGTGTATAATGGTCATAGAACTCCACTGCCCCCAATCTCTCCATCTGTGGCAGCAACTCCATGCTCTCTGATTGCCTGACCTCCTTTCCTGCAGTCCCTCCTCACTGTATAGCTTTCCCCTTTAATTTCTCACTCCTTCCCCTCACAATACGAGCATTCTCTGGGCTCCTCCAGCCTCAAAGAGCCTTCCCTCTTCCCACCCCTCCACTTTTCCAATATCCAAGGAGAAGCTCCTGAACCAGTTAGCCCATATTACCTCTTGTGTCAGGCATCCCTAACCTGACTTTGTTAGAATTAGAGACGTATCATTAAATACACCAAAGCTGATGAAAGCTGCAGTGTAGCAATTAGATTTTATTTCCTCCCTCCCCCAGTACCTACAAATAGGCACAAAAAGTTCAGCATCACTATTATAATCAAAACAACATGTCTGAATTCCACAGTCTTTAATATAATTGCAAAGAAATCCTGTGAAAAATGTATATAAAGTCTTACATTCATTGACACAGAACAGCTATCTCTAAAGGCAAGTTCATTGCATTTTGGATGATTTCTTCCCAGCATTCATTTGTCAAAAAAACTAACTAACTGGATTGTAGAATCTAAATGCTTTTGCACTAGAAATGTGCATAGTATACAGGCTCTGTGAGGTTTCAACTTGTTTTCTTTTAAGACTCTAAATTTCTAACCAGAGATTGGCTTAATACCAGCAATTTTGCAAACAGTTCTTATTCTGAGATATCACCAGAACTTTCAAATTCATTTACCTTATCTTAAACTGCGATAAAACTAATGTTATTTTAATGTAAATCTTCAATACTTTTTAGGCCTGGTCTACACTTAGAAATTAGATCAATCTAGCTATGATGCTGAGGGCTGTGAAAAATTTCAATGCCTGAGCATCATAGTTAGGTTGATCCACTAACTCCCAGAGTAGACAGCACTAGGTCAATGGGAGGATTGTTCCATTGACCTAGCTACTGCCTCTCAGAGAGATTGATTAACTACATCAACAGAAAAATCCCCTCCATTGATGTAGGAAGCATTTACACTATGATTCCACAGTGATACAGCAGCAGTGCCACAGCTGTGCCACTAGAGTGTAGACATGGCCTTAGTCCAACTCTCCAAATGATCTTTGATGTAGCATATGTATTAAGCAGGTGTTCCAAGTGTGCTCTACGTTCTTCACAGGATACCTGCCCTCTCCCTAGCTCTTATGCAATTCATCCTCTAATTTTCAGAAATGCCTTAGCCCTGGTCTACACTGCAGGGGGAGGGAATCGATCTAAGATATGCAACTTCAGCTACGTGAATAGCGTAGCTGAAGTCGACATATTTAGGTCAATTTACTGTGGATTGTAAGAGTTAAAAGAGGATAATGATGGTTGGGCAGTAAGCTGAGAATGCCAGAGAGTAGTTGGATATCAGTTCCATTTTCAGTGCTTTCCATGATGTGGTCTGGATATTTACCATAACATGTCCTGACTATAAAATTATGATGTTTTAATGTCTGGTTCCTGCCCGCAGTGGGAATTTTGGTATTGTTTTCGACAGGAGCAGAACAGGGCTCTCATTTTTAAGACAAGGCTTAGTGATAGTTTCTCTAGTAATTGCCATTTCACAAACTACTTTTCATTTATTATGGAACATCTTCCTAAAGTGGTAAGAGAGACATAACTGAACAGTTTCCAGTGTCCCTCGCTTTCTGCCCAACCCCGCCCCCATATAGAGTGCATTGTAGCAGAAAGATCCCATCATTAAGTGATTAATAAATTATGTTACATTATGTAGCCTTTATTATTTAAGAAGAGTACAGGGAAACAAATATGGATTGCAAGCAAAAAACGCAACTGTGTGAATTTTTGATCTCTCAGTTTCCTAAGTCCCATATTAATAGTGTAGCTCAGTACAGTGAAAGCAACATTCTAATTATCTATATAAGGGCCCTTCTTGCTGCCACTGACTTCAATGACAGAACTCCCATTAACTTTAATGGGAGTAGGATCAAACCCAGGATTAAACCCTCAATAACTCTCCAGCGTGTGCATGTCTCAGAGCATGGGCAAAAAAGAGTTCTCCTCATTTTGTCGTTCTGCTCCCTAGATCCAGCATAGATGTTGATATAGACACAAGTTACATTTTCTTTAGTACGTGTGTAGAGGATCCTTGTTTTCAGGCACACAGTAAGAACTAAAGACTATCTTCTGACCTCCTTCTTTATAACAAGAACTCATTTTTTACCTTTTATCAGTAGAATTATATATTGTATACCTTACTCAAGCAACACTCAGGAGTACAGAATACAATATACAACTCTAAACTATGGAAGGATTGTGACCTACCTAAATAAAAATGGGTTCTTTGTGTGTTTCTTTGTAGGTAATCAGGACACTATGGGTTGAATAAACCAGAACAAAAAATTGACCATTTGTGTATGAAGCTGTAATTATCTGTCAACTATCTCACAAAATAACCCAGATCATAGGGGACAGATAACCTACATAGGGCTAATTATTTCAGCCTTGTAAGGAAAATGTGAAAAATCACTTATAATGGCAACTCAATTTATTTTCCAGAAACTATTCTTTCAATCCAATCTACCTTTAATTCAGAGCTGCAGCACACTTTAAAGTAAAACACTTTGCATACATCAAACTCTCAATAATCTTATTTTTTTTTCTCCTATGTCATACATACAATCAATAGCTCTCTGTTTCCAAAATACCTGCTCAGAAATTCTCCTTAATTTTTACGCTCGGCTTTTTCAACTCAAAATAAAGTCACTGAAGGTTTTTCTTTGACACATTCAGAAGTTTCTGCACCTTAACATTTGAATCATGCACTTTCTATAATGCCTATTATAAACAAACTAAGGTTGCATGTGTAAATTAGAAACAGGGAATCTGATTTTCCTCTTACATTCTGTGCAGACATTCACACCAGTGCAAAATAGATTGGGAAACTGTCCACATTTTCATCTGGCAACACTGACATCTTCTTTGGACAGGTATAAATGCTTATACAAGGTGCAAGGCAGTGGAGTGCCAGCCACAAATATTATGGCATATGATTTGAGGAGGTAGAGAAATATGGAAATTTTGGGTGCAAATAGCCATGTAAATAGGATGTGTTAGAAATACTAAATTATACTTCAGATATATATGCACAATGTTGTTTTCAGTATATACAGCCCCAAAGTTTCCTTGATACATGATCTCTCTGAAACAGGACTTGATGGGCAATCACTCGTTACCAAATACGATCATCTTCCATGGGAGTTATGAGTCCTCAGGTGGCTAATAAGGTCAAACCTTGAACCACAAGTTCTATTACAATGAGGGCAGAAGTTTTCAGGCTCAGCAGGAGACTGTTGACCATGACTGGAGACCAGTCTCTCCTTCCTCCTGCGCCTCTTGTCCTCTTTGGTTTGTCAGCGAGCAAATTCAAAATGCAGGGGACAATCACATAGGACTATACTCCATTTTAAGCGATCCTGGGCAAGTGTCTCCCATGTCAATACAACTTTTGTTAGGTTGTCCTTCAGCAAGTCCTTATACCGTTTCCATTGTCCACCCACATTACGGTACCCTTCTTTCAGCTGAGAGAACAGGATCTGTTTTAGGAGAAGATGGTCTGGCATCCGGACAATGTAACCAATTCAATGGAATTCTAAGAAACAGGACTTAATAAACAGCTGACTAAACTGATGTCTGTTTGGACTATCAATCTCTAGAAGATGTGTAGGCTTGCATTGGTCAAATAAATTATATAAAGAGTAAAGATTGAAGAAAGGCACTGATGCTTGCATTCCGATGGAAAAATTGACTTCAAGCCAGAGGCAGACAAGAAATATTTTGAAAATACAAGTTATGTACTAGGACTATTCCCCAATGGAGTGAATACATGAACAGCACAGATGCAGACTTTAGCATGGTCCCCGCAACGTAAATGGCAACTACAACACACTTGAGATTTGAGCACACACCTTCTCCTTTAGTTCATGGATCTGAACTATAATAGCACAAGTGATGCTTATTTTATTGGTCTTACTTCATTTTCCTCCTCAACTTTTGCAATAGAAAATGCATTTCATAAGGGAAACAGTATTGTTCAATGGGTAGGATACTAGTGCAGACCTGTGTTCTATCCTGAGCTATGCTAATTACTTCCCTGCTTTTCATAGACTGATGCACAGAAGTTAAGTGACAAGGTTGCACAGCAAGTAATGATTGCTAACCTTGGTAAAGCACACTGAGATCCATACATGAAGTGTGCTATATACATATTAACATAAAACATTAGCTATATACAAATATTAACATAAAACATTAGCTATATTTTTATAAACATATGGACACTTGATGCAATGTTTTATTGAACATATTAACCAGTAGAGAGACGTCTACAGAACTTCAACTCCATGGAGGCCCCCCATGAGATTCTGATTTAAAAGGTTACTCCCTACAATCCTTCTCTGGGCACTGATTGTCCAAACTCAGGTACTGATTGGCCAACTGGGCATGTCTGGTGATGCCAAAGCCCTGAACCAACTCCAATGGCTAGAACTTCCTTTTTTAAAATAAACCCCGTATGGCCCATCATGTTGCATGGGAGCATAGAAAAGATAAAGGTACAGAGAGGAGAGGCAGCTTGTTGGTAAGGATGAAGAGAGGAGATGGAGAAGGAGAGACCATTTTAAACTGACCTTTCCCCTCCATAATGCCAAGTTGTGCCATCAGCAGCATTCTGGGGATCTCAGGCATTTGTAAATGTCAAAGTGAAGTGAGAACTGTTAAAAAGTTCCTGTTTAATTTTTAAAGTGAAAGGTAGTTCAGACTGAGTTCTGGGATCACAAACTGCTGCTGAAATAGCAGCTGGGCTTCCAGGAGAGTAGAAGAGGTCCTTAGTTTTATAAGAGTGAGTTACAGAACTGTATTCAACCAAGAGTCAAGCTGCACTATGGTAAGCTCTTTTACATAATTAGGGAATCTTAGCTTTTATCACCTTTATAACTTATAGAGTTGCACTAGCAGTTTCCTGCACTGAGGCAGTGCAAGTCTCAGCTTTGTTAGGGCCCTTTCAAGCAAATTTGTCTAGTTAAGAGAAAACCAGATATCAGATGAGTGATGTTCATCCTCTTATGTTCCAAGACCAGAAGTACCAGTTTACAATGTGTGCTGTGCATTGCACCTATTCAGCCAGAAAGATGCTGCAATTAGAGGGGTGAGGGGGAACATTTCCCAGGAAATCTAAATGAGACACGCTCTAGCAAAGCCTTCACAATACAGAATATTGGTAACTTTCCCTAGTCTGTAAAGATGAGAAGTTTATAATGTCAATAAAAGAGATGAGTGAATGAGAATGGTGTCAGGTTCAGAGGGAAAAGTGTAGCTGATCATTTATCTATCTTAGGTAATCACTGTCATAGCTAAACTGACCACAGTTTAAAAACCTGAACACTTTTCAATAAGAGCCATTATGGTCTACACAATAAAGGAGAAATATCTTGTCAGGTTCACCCACGTTATTGATTTAGTCTGTTCTGAAACCAGCATATTAAATCCTTCTAAACTTACTGTTTAATAGAGTTTACTGGGCAAATGCATATGCAAGAAGCTTTCATCCATCATCATTTTGACATGCAAGTTACAGTCACTTTTAATCTCTACATAATACATGGGATTATGCATTAATTTAATATAATCTTGGTGCACCAGTCCACAACAGGAGGCTAATATGTAAAGCTCTCCTGAATAGCTAATTGCCCATTCTTCCAGCATGAGGTACTTTATACGAACACCCTTTCGTTAGAGAGCTGACATTCATTTGACAGTCAACACCATGGAGTTTGTCAGACAAGGCTCCAGGAATACCATTGCTGAGTGATCCTTTGGGCACTAGAAAACATAGGAAAGAGCAAAACAGCTGATGGGGAGAAAAAATTGAAGAAAAACAAAGATGCAGTCAGAAGGCAATGGGAAAGCCAGGAAACAGTGGGACTGTTAGTCTAGTAGATAGGAGAAGATTGAAGAGACCTGGGTTCAATTCCTGCCTCAACTATAGACTTCCTGTGTCACCTTGGGCAAGCTACTCAATCTTCTTCATGCCTCAGCTCTTGGTCTATCAAACATGGCTAGTATTTCCTCTGCCTCAGTATAGTGTTGTGAGCATAAATTCCATTAATGATTGGGAGGGCTCTCATGCTAGGGTTCTGAGGGCCATACAAATATGCAGCTAGGTCTATATAGGAGCAAGTAGCAGAAGCAATAGGTGTCCAATCATTGATTTAACTGCCAGCCAAGGGGAACAGTTGCTAAATGTATGCTGGGTTACCACAGCAGATGCACATGGGAACTAAAGGAAGGGGGAGAGCACACACAGTTTAAGCCGTGTGTGCATTTACTGGGTTGATCTGTCCTTGCATCTAGCCAATCCCCGAATAAAGGGATTCCAGACCATTTTAGATAAGTCCACATCGAAGCCAGCATCTCTTCATTCCCCCAAACCGCACAGATAGACCGATTAATACAGACTGCTGCTCTAATGGCTTTCCTGTGGGTTGAATCTTTAAGTGTTTTTTCTGGCTGTAGGAGCCTTGGCAGTATAGCTGACATGTGGCACCCCTGGAGGGGTGACTTGAGGTGTAGTACATCCATGTCCTTGGGTGCATTTTCCCTGCCATCTAACAGCAGGCAGGTACAAGTGGTGCATCCCAGCCTCTTCCCACAGCCCCCAGTTCAATCTACCTAGTTTTTAACTATGTTACATATCTTTACAAAAAAAAAATGGAGGAGTACTTGTGGAACCTTAGAGACCAACAAATTTCTTTGGGCATAAGCTTTCTTGGGCTAAAACCCACTTCATCAGATATATAGAGTGGAAAACACAGTAGGAAGAGAGTATATATATATACACACAGAAAAAGAGAAAGAGAGAGAACATGAAAAGATGGGAGTTGCCATACCAACTCTCTTCCTACTGTATTTTCCACTCCATGCACCTGATGAAGTGCGTTTTAACCAATTTATGCCCAAATAAATTTGTTAGTCTCTAAGGTGCCACAAGTACGCCTCATTCTTTTTGCTGATACAGGCTAACATGGCTACCACTCTGAAACGTATCTTTATAGTTATCGTAATGATCCTCAACATTGTGGTACCTGAGAAAAGCTTCAGGAGGGTGGGGGGAGAAGAGAAGGAGAACCAAAGCCTAACATCATTGAAACAAACCTTATATATGGTCAAATGTCAGGTCCCCATGGAGGATTTCTTCCTCAAATACCAGACTTCCCACAAAGGAGCTCAAACTACCCAAGAGTGAGTGCAGAAGTTATTTGGTTTAACACAAAGCAGAGGCATTGGAGAAAAGGAAGCTGACACATTCTGATTAACTGTTAAAGCTTGTCATTAAACATAGCACAAATGCCCAAGGGGACAGCAGCACAGGCTTCTGGGTCTCCAGCATTTCAGACTCCCAGCAGATCAAATTTGAGGCAGCTGGTGGACAAGGAATTCCCCAGCCAGCCACAACAGTACTTAAATTTCAGTTCTGAGAGCAGATAGCAAGCCAAGCCCTACTTCTGCACTGAAAGAAGCCCAGAGTGAAGTTTCAAATGAGAATCTTAGGTATATATGTGCTTTAGATTAGCTGTCTTTTCCTTTCTGCTCATGAAAATAAAGATACATATTTTGAACTATGGATCTGATCTTCAGGACTTCAGGGTGGAATTTTCAGAAGTGCCTAAGAGCGACCTGGAGAACAAGATGCATTGATTTTCAACAGAACTTGTGCTCTTATGTTAGGTGCTTATGAAGACATTTAATTTCCGAGGTGCATCTCCCTAAGTAGTCAATCTATATTAAAATTTGTTCTAAATTAAAAACATGCAGGCCATATGATTGATCATCACAATCAAATTCTACTATGTCCTTCTTTTCCCCCCCAAGAAAATGGGAATTTGTTTACCATCTATTTATTATATATACACAGACATCAAATTAAATATTGATTGATAAATAGCATTTAATGTTCATTGCAAAATTCAGAGTTAAACTTGTCCATTCAAATGAGACTAATCTTTATAGAAGCTGATCAAAAATGGTATGCAAAAGAAAATGTTCAATTTTTGACAAAAAATGGGAAAAAACTTACCATTAAAAATTTCATTGACCTTTCTAAATTTTAAAAAATGTTAAGCATCTCTAAAATTTACATTGTAATTGCTATATCAAACAGCTTAACATCACAATTTATTCCATTAAGATACCTCTCTGGGAAGTGGACCAATAAATTGTAGAGAAAGAAGCAATCAGCATTCTGAAAAAAATGTGGGAGGGGACATAGCCACAATGTTAAGTTCAGGTGCACATCCTCGCTTGATATTTCAAAGACAGAACTGGAATTTTCAAAAATGATTAAAATATCACTAAGTAGAGATGAGCTCCAAGTTCAGATCCTGAAAGTGGGAATGTGCCAGATACCCCACTTCTTATTCTATATTTCAGGGTGAGGCCAAGTGACTGCCTTGGGATCACAATTAAACTTTTAAATACCAAGTCTACCACACAGTGGCAGTTAGTCATTCATGTCAGCTGAATATTTATTCAGTTCACTTCAGTGAGTTAATTTGAAGACTATCTTGCCGTAATTTGTTTCAATACACCTCTACCTGATATAATGCGGTCTGATATACCGGGAATTCAGATACAACACGGTATCTGCACCGTGCAACCACAGCCCAGGAGCCTGCGGCCAGAAGGAGTGGCTCCGCGCCGCAGCCCCGGCTCCGCGCTGCAGCTCCAGCTCCATGTCGCAGCCCTGGCCATGGCCCCAACTCCAGCTTTGCGCTGCAGCCCCAGCCTGGGTGCGTGCAACTGGAGGGAGCAGCTCTGTGCCACAGCCCTGGCTCCATGCCCGGGCCCCGATATAACATGGTCTCACCTATAACATGGTGAGATTTTTTGGCTCCCTAGAACCGCGTTATATCAGGGTAGAGGTGTATAAGTTAGATATACATCACAAGTATAGTAAATCATCATGTTCCTCATTTAAAGGGCTTGCAGACCAAACAATCTTTGTCAAGCTTCACTCCTGAACAACACACACATACACAGTGCAAGATGGAGTATTCTACACTACACCATGGGGATTTTAGGTCTGACCAAAATCAATAATGAAGATGCCAGACTGAATAGTGACCTATCTGTACAGCAGGAAGCGTCTCGTACAAACTTTATGCAAAGTCCAGAAGTGCTGTTAATTAGGATTCCAAGAAAAGAATGAAAAACCATTTTTAAACCACTTGTTCGGCTCTAGCTTTTGCTCAAAATTGATTTATAATTAAACAAAATGAACATTCTAAGTAAAATGTCTCCGCTTTCCTATAGTGCATTCAGAATAGGAAATACAAAAAGGTACAGAATAGTTCATAAAGCTTTGTACAGCGGCACAGGTACTACCCACCCAAAAACAATTTTTCCACACAAGAGTCACACAGTTAAAAGGCCACAAACTCCTTAAATCAGCTCAGAAGCTGAAGGTAGCTGCTTTTTTGGCGATCTAGGAAAGACACCACAAAACCCATCTGGACCAACCACTCTCGATATGGATGAGAGAAAGTCCTAGATTAATCCTGCTGGTGCAGCTGCAACAAAGAGAGCATTCACTTCTTTTCAGGGCATGTTTGCATCATTACCCGCCCAAAGAGTTCGGAGGGAAAATAACTTCGGTTGAAGATTCCATAGGAACTCTGCCAATGAAAGTCACGCTGAATCAGATCATTTCTTGTGCCTCTGTCATTAACCAGCATGTGAGCATCGTGGCTAGTGGTCAGAGCAGAGGCAGTCAGGCAAGGAAGCGCACAAAATTAGAGCCAAGGAATAGAACCAAGCAGGGTTGGAGCAGATGGGGTGGGACAGTAGCAGGGCTGGGAATGGAGAAGCAGGGCTTAAGCAAAGCCAGAGCTCCCTTGTTGCTGTTGGGCTTCAGAGCCGGCTTGCTGACTTCCTCCGCCAATCAGGTAGCCCTACTATGTTCAACTATGCTCATAGGCTCAGCTTTGCTCATAGACAGCCTTGAGACTGGGCAGGTGCAGCTGCAAATCCTCATTCCAGAGAGCCCCAGCCATACCTCTCTTTAGCCACTGCTGTCAACTTTTTGGACAGCACTGGCCTGCAGAAGAGCTCCCTAGAAGGGAAGCAATTGTGGGCTCCTGGTGCCACTATAAACTTTCCTCTCCCTGCAGGTATATTACTTTCTGTAGCCAGAGCCCAGTGTCTGGGTTACACTGGCAGATCCTGGAATGTCGCAGAGCTGAACAAACCGCGTGTGTCTGTGTGTGAAGAAAGAGTGTGATTTTAATAACAGGCTGACATGGTAAAAGTATGAGAATCCTTTTTAAATAAGAAAGAGGCATCTTGATATTTGAAGCCTCTGATCCCAAAAGACCTGAAATGTTGAGATCAAAAACTGATCTGATATGAGGAAAACTAATTGCCTGAAATTGCACAGGCCCTGTTCTGAATAGCCTTAAAGGGCTAAAAATGCTAGTGTTTGTTTTGCCTGAAACCATGGTGAATATTCCCCTTTCTTTTGGGTGTTTGCTTTGCTGCAATGAAATCCTCCTATCCAGGATAAACTCTTCCTTGTGAGATGTTTCCCAGGTAAAATCCACAGAATGATTTATTATATAAGGGAGGACTTCACTGAATTCAGAGCAACTGTGCTTCAGACGAGGAACAGTAAAGGGCCTTTCACAAAGGCTTCCATAAACCTAAGTCTTCCTTTGGCTGTGGGCAGGTGCATCTGCATGCGGATATTATTTCTCTCTCTACTACAAAAGATCAGCAGCAAGGAAGCCCACAGAAGAACAGACAAAAAGACTGCCCGGCCTCTGAGCGATTTAGTAAAACACAACTGGGCTGCAGAAGCTTTAATCTCCATATGTTGTGGGTTCCTGCAAGGGACAGCTACAAATGGTAAGTTGGTATAACAGGGCCAAATTCTGCTCTCACTGTACAACTGGAGTCACTCCATTGATTTTTCAGTGTAACACAGCAAAATTTGGCCTTCAACTTTTACTCTAATGAGTTTCTCTCATCTCCCGTGCGCTACTCTTCTTTATTCAGTGTGGCTTGCTGCAACCCTATCAGTATTACAGGAAATAGAACTTCCTGAGGTTTCTCCAGGTCTCACTATATTCTCTGGTTTTCCTATACTCTAATCATAAGGTAAAAGGCAGGATGATAGATAAGAAGATGGCAAGCCTGCCTAAAACATGAATGCAAGATTGTGACATTAGTTTGGTCTTTCCTTACTTAATAAATGACAATCAGTTTACATATTTAAAGGAGTGACTGGGCAGGTTAAAATACATATCCCATCGATAACGGAGTCGTATAGCTACAATCCTTTGTTCTGTTTTGAAATAATATCTCCTAGTGGACTGTGATAGGTTCATTCTGTCCCCAAGCGAGAGCGAAAAAGGCCCCTGGCAACTATCCTTCCCCAGCCCAACGACCCCCTTTCAGCCTCTCAGATTAAAGGACTCTGCAGTGTTATGCACACTGCCAGGAACGAACAGCTCTCATCGCAAGGCTCACAAAGAGGCTCTATAAATGAGAGCTACATTATTACTGTGAGGTATATTTAAGACATATTTGCCCTGTTCTGGCCTTAGTATAGGTAGAATTACAAAATCATTAAATTAGAGACACAAGATGGGTGAGGTAGTTGTCTTTCTAATATCCTAGGACCAACACAGCTAAATCTATACTGCTTACAAAAAACAAAAACAAAAAATCACTAAATGTGCACTTATTCCAATTTTTTCTTTACCATCATATTTCCCTTTCCTGCATTGGCTTTGTAGACTTGAGTAATGGGGAGAAAATACAGACTACAGACGTCCTTGGTGTAACTTAAGTTTCTTTAATGGAATTACATTGGGGTGAATTTGGCACAAATCTCTTTTCCATAGGCATGGAGTCAACACGAGTGCTAAGCCCCATATTAAGCCAAATGTATTAAACTTATTAGGCATAACTCCCCAGGGTGGTACTTTACATCATTATATAACACTGAGTGGAAATGATATAAAAGGGGTAGATGCATTGGGGAAAAAAATACGATGCCAAATCACTTTAGAAAATGTGTGATAGAATGGTTACAGGTGGACATGACTGTCATGGTTACTCAAATCTATTCTTCATTCTGCCACTAACTCTGATCTTGGGTAAATCAGTTAAACAAACAGAATCATTGCAACAGTTGCTATAATTATTATATACTGTATCATACATGTGTATTGTGAATCTTAGTGAAGTGCTATAAAATGCTTCAAGACCCCCAGAGGGAAGTTGCTTCAGAAATGCAAATTATTAAGCAGCAAAATTCTCCATGTATACACAGTATAAGACGCTATAAAAAAGTAATTAGGACATCAGGATATATGAATAATCATGTGGTAATTACAACATGTGAATTGGAGGGTGTGATTGGAGCTTTATATTCAACTGTTTGCATGAGCTCACCATTGACAGACCCAAGCTGCTTCCAGCAACTTGACAATTTTCCTAAATTCCTTGAGAGGAAAATGGTTGTGACTTGCTCATTAGAGTAAGTCACTCTTGCTTTGCGCAATCTCCTTCCCCTTTATTTCATGCCTTTCTGTTCTGGCATCACTTGAAAGTGGACTGGGGTATATTTAAGTGGCTGGCTACCCATTACATAATCATGTAAATCCTATACATCTCATTTACATTCGACCAAAAACAAAAGTGTGCAGGATGACACAAAGACAGACAGACACAGCTGGGCTCTTTGTTGTTTTTGTATTTCAGCTGAAAGGAAAGATTCTCATCACTGAAAATATAATTGTCCTATGTGAAATTGCCATGTTTTTCAGTAATAATGGGCCAAGTTTATCTTTGTTGTAAGTTCACTCACTTCAGTGGAGTTATCCCAAAATGATTTTGGCTCACTGTGTTCAAGGGTTTATGTGCATGAAGTATGAATCATCAGGGTCTCACAACTGACACTACATTCAATTCAAGCAATAAGTAAAAAAGAAATAGGAGGAAGAAGAGAATTTGGTAGCCAGTCATGAAAGACTGAACGGTAAGAAGAGGAGGGAAATGGTTGTGTGTTAACATTTTGGCAAATGCTGCAATGATTTATATCCTGCCCTGAAGATTTCTTTGAAGTTAATATTGATCATCTTGAATTGCGTTTTCTTAAATTTACTAGAAAAAACATGACTATTGGGTGGTAGAAAGAAAGAATTTACACTTCGTTTTTATAGTTCTTTCCAAAGTTTGGTAGGGAGGAGCTCAACAATCACAAGGACCCACTAGTGCTTCTATAGGGTTTTTCATCCATTGATCTCAACATTAACTACAAGGTGTAACCAGTACCCCAAATTTACAAATAGGAAAACTGAGGCACACACAGATGGCTGACTGATTCAAGTTCTCACAACAAGTCAGTGGTAGAGCTGGCAAGAGAACCCAGCTCTCCTGACTCTGACTGGACCATGCTAGCCACATTTGAGATGTCAAATTGAGTTTGAGTCAGGACCCATCTCATTTCAGAAAAACCTTCAAGCAATTTTGATGTATGTTATTTTAAATGTACTTGAAATAGAGAATGCAGAGAATGATGACCAAGGAGGACCTGAAGCCAAGTAGGACTACACGTGTAAATACCTCCTGAGCTGAAATATAAAGTTACTATAACGAACATAAAAAATGCTCTGAAGTTTTGTCAGAGAGCTAAGTGTGGACAAAGCCACATCTCAGGTAGCTAATCCCCCCTTTTTTATTTTGGCTCCCAACATTCAGGAGACTTTAGCTAAATGGTTTATACTTGTCCCCGTCATTAAAAAGTAGTAAGATAGAAAACAAATGTTAGAGAAAGTGTGATCTGATGGAAGAGTTGAGAATTCTGATCATGACAGATTTTTACTCTGAACTCAGCAGAAACTGGAGAAATTGAACAGACTAGAATGGCTTGAACTCGGGAGACTTAACATCCCTGAGACTTAGCCGAAGCAAAACAAACATATTACATGACTGCATGAAACCAATGAACTGAAAGGAGGAGGATGCTGGTGATTCAAGGAGTTACAGCAAATTTATCATGAAGGCAATAACCTCTGGCTGGGAGCGTTTATATCCATGAGCCTCTGAATCCTCACTCACTGCAGGTACATACAGTTTTTTTTAAAGGTGTTTCACTCATTTTTAATGCTTTTATTTTTACTTTTTTTCATCTTTCCCTTTTATTAACTCAGTTTCTTTCTCTCTCTCCAGGAAAGGACACAAAGTTTGTAAAGGTGTATAGCTATTCCTTATATTGCCATCACTTCCGCATTTTGCTAGGCACTTTCCAAACAGAGAAAGACACAGCCCTTCTATGGTAGAGGGCCCAGAGGGTCAGGGGGCCTAGTGGCTAGCACAGCTGATTTCCCATCTACCACCCTAGAAGCTGGGAGAGATGCCTGGCCCACGCCTCTAAGTCCAAGGCATCACAGCCTTGATCCATGTTGAGGCCTTGCTCTTAAATGGGCAGGGTAATGCCACATGGGCCCTCCAGCTCCACTAGATCCTGGCCTCTTGGGGAGAAGCACCAGTAGAGTCCTCCACACAGTGGTTCCCAGTCTGTCATCCTGAGCCACTTCCTACTTATACTCTTCTTCAGTTTGTTTGGACAAGAGGGGGCCACACTACAATCAAGAACTGGATGATCCCAGAGTTCAATAACAGTGTAGTTCTATAGTATAGACTTATAGAAAGAGACCTTCTAAGAACATTAAAATGTATTACTGGCAAAACCTTAAATTAGAGTGAATAAATGAAGACTCGGCACACCACTTCTGAAAGGCTGCTGAGCCCTGATCTATACCACAGCACCATCTTACCCAGTATAGCGGGGTGGTTTGGTCAGTCAGCAGGCCCAGTGTTTGGGCCTCTGACAGCCTTCAGTTCAGTGTCCCTTAAAAGCAGGGACACGGAGACTCTTAGCCAGACCCCTTTCATAGCAGAGCAGTTCTACTCCAGGATATGGCTTCTCAAGCTTCTTTTATACTTTCCCCAGAAACATGCTTAGCAGTGCCAGGGTGTGAGGCGGGGCCATTTAGGCCCAGTATTGCACCAGCCCTCCCTTGCCTCAGTGTGTGGTATACACCCCATTTCATCCAGCAACAAGCAAGGCACTAGTAATCAGGCCTACCTTCCTTCAAGGAGCTGAGAGGCAGCAATCTCTCAAGCAGTTCCTCGTCCAGTTTCCTCAGAGTAAGAGCTAGATGTCTACTCGCCTACCCAGTCAGCTTCCAACTGCTCTGGGCTGTCCCCTTTTAACCTCTTCAAGCACAACACCGACTGCAGATGTAGCAGGACAGGAGCTGACTGAGTCAACAGAAGCTCATTACCCATTTCCTGACCCGTCAAGGGTTTGAATATCCTATCAAAAAATAACTAATTAAGACAGAAGGATTTAGCCCAAAGATTTTAGAAACAGGGCTGGTCCAAAATTTCTTGTCTAAACTGTCTTTGATGGAAAATTGAATTTCCACAAAAAAGGGTTTCTTTGTTTTGCAAAAGCAGACCACCACCCCCCCCCAAACATACATATAGGCCAAAAATCATATTATGTACATTCAAAATGGCAAAGGGAGCTATAGCCTGGGTGCCTTATGTTTCCATTACCCTCCATGGGAGAGGGACTTTCTGGCCACACTACAGCCTCTGTGGTGCACCATAGCCAGGCATTCCTATGATGCATCACAGCCCCTCAGCAAGACAGAGCAAAGTGGTATGTCATGGGATACGTACTCCAGACAGAAAGCCCAGCCCATAAAGAAGAATGAGAGTATAAAGTACCGAAAGGTTCCCTGGGGCACCAAAGCACCCATTTGAAGAAGAAAAATAGTTTGTGACTGAAATATTTTGCAGGGGAAAACATTTTGTGACCAGTTCTAATGAGAAGTCTCATGTTGGCGTACTGATGGAATGAAACAACATGGGCTGGAGAATCATTTGGGTTTTTGTAGATTTTAGCCATAGTGCCTTTTTTAAATGCCCAGTTCATCTTTAAGTACTTCCTTACATATATTTTACACAGTTTCAGAATTAGATCTTGTGATTTCAAGTGATGCATTTTTCATTTCCACCCTAGTGAAAAATCAGCCTACCATTCCACTGGGCAAATTAGGGCCAGTACCAGTAACCAGGAGCAAAAGTAAATGCCTTACTTGACTCTGATGGCAAACCTTCACATTGGTGGCTCTCACTATTTTTACCACTTCTCTAGTGTATGTTTTTACTTTTATCCTACATTACTGCAATAGAGGTGGTTCCCTACTGTCACAGAATCCCCGGGTGATACTCTGGAACTACTCCATAGGAAGCCAGTTAGGACCCTGGGGAAATTTCCTCTCTGTGAGCCAACTGTCTTCAGGGCAAGACACTCACAGGGCCTTTCGCCTTCCTGGCTCTGACCTCGGAGCATTTAGCATCTTCTGCCGCTCCGTGCGCCTCCCACAGCAAGTCTGCACAGGTGGGTCTCCTGGAGAAACCTCTGTCTTTTTTCCCCGGGCCAGGAGGTCACCTGATCCCTTTGTTCTCACCTTCATCTAGCACCTTAAAGAGTTGGTGGGAGGAAGGGCTCAGGCCCTCAACTGCCAGGAGACAGGGCGTCGGCCACTTACTTAAAGTGGCCCTCTGCTCTTCACCAGTTACACACCCTTATCCCTCCACATAGACACTCAAGAAATGCACAGGGGAAACTGAGGCACTCACCCAGTATCCAGAGAGAACATTAAGAGCATTCCCACTCCATCACAATTACCTTTTCACAAGATCTCATGTGTTTCTTGGCTCATAATAATCAGGATACATCCCATGTCAAGCTCAAATAATATTTTTGTCCCCATTTACAGTGAGGCCAATGTGACTGGGACCTACTTTAAGGATATTTGTTATCCGTTTACTATAACTAGTATAAGCTACTTCCGCTTTTTTCTTTTCACTACTTTTCTTCTCCACTACATGAAAGATTGCTTTTTATGATGGTTTTGCATGTTTGCTTTCTTGGCTTTGTTTCACACTTCTTGAATGTGCCCAGTCAATCCACAAATGTGCGTTTTAAATCAGCAGACAATTGATGCCTATTAACTATCTGTTTTAAATGCCTCCACAATAATACTCTCTGCTAGACATTTAGATCTGTTTCCAGGTTGCCTTGCAATTTTATGCACAGTACCTTGTATTTCCTGCATACTATTTCCATCTCCCCAGTCTCCTGTGACTTGTATTTGTAAATCCTGTACATTTTTATTTGCAGATACCATAGCCTGGACCAATTTCAGAGCTATTTCAAACGTTCACTGTGGTTCAGACAGTAATCTTCTTTGCATTTTGTCATCATTAATGCCACAGACTAATCTGTCTCTTAGCATTTGTGTCAGAGGTACACCATAATTACAATCTTAAGACAGCTTCCTCGGTTCTGCCACAAACTCTCCTCCTGTCACCCTGGATTTCCTTGACCCAGAGTTAAACTTAAATCATTCTGCTATTTTATTGAGTGTTGGGTTGAAATGGTGTTTGGTTTTTTTAAACCACTTTATTAAGCTCATCAAAAGTTTTTATCTCAGCTTTCTAGGGGTTAGCAGGTTTCACATTAAACTGCAGGTCTGGGCCCCTATACTGCCAAGTATGATAGTTTCTTCTTATCTTCACCTATAACCTCATTAGCAGTGAACAACATATATTTTTCTTTATTTTTCCCAAATTTAGTGTTGTGGATTAAATAGTCCCCTATGTTGCAGCTATTTCCCCTGTGTTTCTATGGGGGATATAGACCTTACTTACAGATGTCTTTCCAGAGCTATTTTTCTCTCCTTTTTCTTTCAGATCCACCTCATTGCCATATGTTGTAATATAAAAGAGAGCTAATCCAACTTCAAGTATTAATCTTCTTAGTTCAGGCAACTTGCATGCATCTTTTCAATGGCTCCATTGACCCACACTTTCCAAAGTTCACAATGCATAACACAACCCTGGAACAGCCAAACATTTCCTCGTTTTAACTATCTACCTACTCCCCCTAGTGGCTGGTTTGTTATACACAATATAATTGACAATATATCTCTAAATTACACTGCTCTACAGCCAAAATGCTTCTGAAATAAATGTAGTCAAACTTTACTAATTCTGGGTCACTGAGAATGAAAATGATGCTTAAAATTGTTGGTTGGCTCTAGTTTTCAAGATATGCTAATGGGTCAGTGCTATACGACCCTTGACATGGGAATGGTGGAGGATAAGTGAGTTATAAAGGGAAGGGATCTCAATTTAAACCAGAAATGACTAAAATACATCTTTGACTGGATCTATAAATAAATCTATGACTGGGTTTGGACAGTACTTACTTTTTAGGCAAAACAATGAATGATGCAATCTGAAGCTGGTATTGCATCATACATGATATGAATTGCATCATGTTATTCCTAGAAGTCATGGATGATGCAATCATAACGAAGCTTACATCACTCTACTGAACAAATTGCCCTATATCAGCTCTAGAAATCATACACTGTCGTGCTCTCTTATTTGTCAGTGTTTGATTTTGCAAAGGGACACATTTCTGTTTAGCCAAAGTGAGCGGAGATGCCTCGTACTTGTGTGAACAGTACAGATAACTTCTGCTATGTTTGTGGTGAAGTGACTTTTGCATTACAAAAGCGCAGTATAACCACTATGGTTAAGAAAGCCTATCACCTTTATTTTAGCTGCAAAACTGGAGATCAGGACAAGAGGTGGGCCCCACAGATATGCTGCAACACATGTGCAACAAATCTTCACCAGTGGTTGAACAGGAAAAGGAAATCTATGCCTTTTGCAGTGCCAATGATTTGGAGAGAGCCAACAGATCATACCAGCAATTGTTACTTCTGCATGGTGCCTCCAGTTGGGAAAGGTGTGTCAAAGAAGAAAAAGTGGACTGTGCATTATCCAAACAGTCCATCAGCTATACGCCCAATACCCCACGGAGAAGGACTGCCGGTTCCTGATGCACCAGAATCATTCTCACTTGAGTCAGACGAGGAAGAGGATGAAACTTCTGGTCCTGAACCATCTATGTCACAGGACCCACATTTTCTCCCATCCTCCTCCTCTGAACCACACCTCATAACACAAGCTGAACTGAATGACCTTGTCAGGGATTTGGAACTACCCAAAAATAAAGCAGAGCTGTTGGGCTCCAGACTACAGCAGTGGAATCTCCTGGCAGGTGATGTTAGGGTTTCCATGTTCCATGACCGTCAAAAGGATCTTGTCCCATTCTTCTTCATGGAAGGTGATCTTGTAGCCTGCAACAACATCGATGGTGTGATGGCAGCCCTCAACATCGTTCACGATCCAGATGAGTGGAGACTCTTCATTGATTCATCAAAGACGAGTCTTAAAGCTGTTTTGCTGCATAATGGCAATGTTTTGCCATCAATTCCAGTCGGTCATGCAGTCCATATGAAGGAAACCTATGACAACATGAAACAACTTTTGAGGTGCATAAACTATGACCAACATCAGTGGCAGCTTTGTGGCGATTTGAAGGTTGTTGCTCTCTTGCTTGGTCTGCAGACTGGATACACAAAGTACTGCTGTTTTCTCTGCAAATGGGATAGTTGTGCAAGAGATTCCCACTACATCAAGAAAGATTGGCCACTCCGACAGTCATTGGAGCCTGGGAGGAAAAGTGTTCAGCATCCACCACTTGTTGAATCAAGGAAGATTTTGTTACCACCCTTACACATCAAGCTGGGTCTAATGAAGAACTTTGTCAAGGCCATTGACAAAACACAAGCAGCTTTCAAGTACCTCCGTGGAAAATTTCCAAGGTTAAGTGAAGCTAAGATAAAGGAAGGTGTCTTTGATGGTCCTCAGATTCGTGAACTTCTTCGAGATGATGCATTTGACCATGCACTGCGTGGCAAGGAAAAGGTGGCATGGAAAGCCTTCCAGTCAGTGGCAATACGTTTTCTCGGAAACAACAAGGCAGACAACTACAGGTTGTTGGTGGAAAACCTCCTCAAGGCATACAAAAGCCTTGGTTGCAACATGTCACTAAAGATACATTTTTTGCACTCTCATCTAGATTTTTTTCCACCGAACTGCGGAGCAGTGAGCGACGAGCACGGCGAGCGATTTCACCAGGACATTGCAACAATGGAGAAACGCTATCAGGGCAAATGGAGCCCATCAATGCTTGCAGACTATTGCTGGACAGTGACAAGAGATGTTCCATTTAATGAATACAAGAGACAAGCCAAGAAGCGCCGAGTAGACACTGACTAGGACTAAACTATGTACATAATAGTTTTTTGCCTTTTGTTTCATAATACATTTTATTTATGTAACCCTTTTGCTGATTTTTAAAGTGTTACATAAACAGGACAGGTGAAATATCATGTAAAGCAACCATAAACACATGAAAAGACCTAGGTTTACAATTTATGATTAAAACTTTACTATCTACACAATACACAGACATAAAATGTAAAAACTTAAATATCTTAGAAACAGTAGCCAGTTGTTTTAATTGTCATATTTGAATTCAGCACATCAAAATACATAATAAATATCACACTTTATCTCTGAAGCAGACGACTTCTAAAAAGTTGTAGACCAGTGTTATCGGGTCATTTTGTTTCCTAAAAGTAACTGCAGATACAGCAGGGGACATATGCACTTTGGTTACATATTTGACTTATGTGAAATAATTTGGGGAATAGTTAACATGACACAGTCAGCATTCCTTTTAGTGGTTTCAAAACATTTCAGACATTGGGGGTATTGCATGGAAAACGAATAGATCTCTAGCTAGCATCACTTCATACATCAGGGGTAGGCAACCTATGGCACACCTCCTGAAGGCAGCATGCAAGCTGATTTTCAGTGACACATTGCCTGGGTCCTGGCACCAGTCCAAGGGGCTCTGCTTTTTAATTTAATTTTAAATGAAGGTTCTTAGACATTTTAAAAACCTTATTTACTTTACATACAATAATAGTTTAATTAGATATTAAATACTCATATAAAGAGACCTTCTAAAAAATGTTAAAATGTATTACTGGCACATGAAACCTTAAATTAGAATGAATAAATGAAGACTCGGCACACTACTTCTGAAAGGCTGCCGACCCCTGTCATACATGAAGCCTTCTTCATGATCAGCTACTAAATATAACTGCACTGATTTTTGCTGACTTATATGGAGAAATCAAATATCTTTTTCTCCTAGTGGTTCACGGTTCTTTCATCCCTGCACTTGTGAGTAGGGGGAAAATAGCTACCAGAGTATTTTATAAAATATTCTTGCCAGTAGTCTTCTTGAAATATCAATGAGAGATAATGAACCACATTTCATATCTGAGAAATGGTGGGGTTTTTTAAACCAACTGAAAGCAATGACACTCGTTAGATTTGTTCTTCTGCTTCCCATGGCACGGCAGAGCAATTTTCCTCATACCTGGTCCTTTGTCTCCCCCTCTTCCCATATTTCCTTCCCGTTCGTCTTTATTCTCTTTTTACATAAAAACTCATTTAGTTGCCTCCTGAGTTCATTAATGTTCCCTACTTCAAAGGCCCTTAATAACAACATATTGGCACAGATGTACTACTCTATATGTAAAATAATTTTGTTTAAACTCTGCCTCCCAGCTTTCATGTGGTCTCCAGTGTGCACTCTGATATTAACCCGAGAAGAGTAGTATATTTAACATCATACACACATGTTATAACTAGGGTGATTATAATGAGAATTCATGAAGTCCAAAAGTAAAGTACAATGATTTCACATCCATGAGGGAACATTTGTGCCGAAGATTAACATGAAGGTGATCTGTTTTTATAAAACAATAGTCTTTTCTTTCATGTTCCTTGCCAATGTATTTGTTTAGACTGCAGCTGGGAAAATAATTCACAGTCAATTCTTTATTTAGCTAATGTCATACCTCTCTCTGTTTTCAAACAGGCCGCAGTTTTTCGTATAGTTCAATAATTATTTGAAATTATTTGGCAAATAACTCTTTTGGTCTGTAAATTATCTGCAAAACAGGGTTCAGGCACATTCAAAATTTTGACTGGACATGTGTCACATACTATGTTGTTCCCTCATTTAGAATCAGCTTTCCAGAGAGAATGCTTACGTCTATGATTTGCTAGTTAGATTTTTAATTTAAAAAAAAATATGCTTTTGCCTTAGAGGTCTGATATATGTTACCCTTATATCCTTTTCCTTTCTCCTTTACTAAAAGCCCAGTGTGGCATCAGTTGTTAAGTATAACTCCTCACTTAAGGAAGTGATATCCCACTTAAATGACTATTAGTGCAAAGATATTTTTATGATCAACCACACACAATTAATAGTTAACATACAATAATTAAATCCAAATAACATCCTGGGGAAACAGTTCTATTATTCCATTATCAGTGGGACTTCTCTGGAAATGAAGTAGCATGTGCAAGGTTTCAGGAATGCCTTTTGTAGTAACTAAGTTTTTGATTTACTGCAGCCGCTACCTGCAGCGGCACTGTAATAAAAGCTTGGCCTGTTTTTCCATTCTAAACTCTGTTTCAGGACTTTATACACAGCAGACAAAGTGTACTCTGGGCTGAAATATAGCATATAAAGTCTCACCCAAACAGAAAACAATTGCTTGAGAGATGTCAGTCTATTTAGGCCCTAAAATGCAGTTATTCTGAAAAAGCAATTGTTGTCTC
>ML677353.1:15316469-15344651 GCA_007922305.1 Dermatemys mawii | reverse complement strand
TGTTGTCTCTGTTGTCTGCAGTTATTCTGAAAAAGCAATTGTTGTCTCCAGTGTTTCTCTGTTGTCTCCAGTGTTGTCTCCAGAGTTTCACATATTCATTTTCCTTTAAAGAAGGTACACCAGTTTCTTCATAAGGAACCAGTGTTTTAGCATAAGAGGTGAAATCCTGCCTCATCTGAAGCCAGTGGGAAAACATTTACATCAGTGGGGCCAGAATTTCAACCAAGATCTCGCGGATGTATTGGGTCTTGTGTCGCTGTTGCACATTAACTCCAGGGACAATTCAAGCAATGGTGTTTACAGGGAGAAATCATGGCCTTTGTTTTCTAGGTACTGCACCTTTAAATCTCTAGAAAGACATTTCCGAGAGGCAGTTTGGAACCACATACTGTGTTCTCTCCTTCAGCCTACTTTTGCTTTCCTTAATCAGACTAGAGGCATCCACTTGCCCTCAGGTCCTTGCACCTGTCCATTTTCCCATTAGAAGAGAAGCATTACCAACCCCAAATGTCCAAAGAAATCATGAGTCAGGCCATAAAAATAATGAGATTTGCTTAAAAATCATGGAGGATAACAACTGTTGGGTTCCTTTTGTTTGCTTGCTGGTTTCTGAGTCTATAGGATGCACCCAGGTAACCTTGTCAATATTTTCCTGCAACTATGAAAACTGATGTTTATTTTATTTTTGTTAAATGAAAGTTGAGATTTTCTTACAGATTTCTCAATTCTATGAACTGGGGCTTTAAGAAAAATGCCAAGAGTTGGCAACACTGGAAGGGAGTGTTGCCACACTGCTCCCTGAAGGGAGTCCCCCCTGACTAAGTGAGCCTATCTGTTCTATGCCAGGAGACTATCATTTCCAGAAAAACATACAGGTACTCAAGAAGAGCCATGCATAGAGACAAGAAGTTCCATTGGAACAAGCTCAGTTGAAGTTTTCTAATAGGTTTATTATAAAACTCGGCACGTTTTTACAAAGATGGGCAGCATACATTTAATGAGAGGGCTCAGCTAGTTTTCAATTACAAGAGTGCAGTTTTAGAGATAAGCTGTTCAGTACTCCCCTAACACAGAGGCTTATTTTTCATTCACATAAAGGTTAGGCCGTTGGTCCTCATACATAGCAAACAAAGCCTTTGAGTACTTGAGATGGAGGAAATGAAGACCAGTTACTTCGTAAGTGGCAATGCCATACATTTAACTAACACTTTAAAAAATAATAATAATAATAATGCTTTGCATTTCTGTAGGACCTTGCAGCCAAGATTCTAAAATGTCTTTGCCAACTTCTACCTGAGCCTACAAATGTGTTTGTGAGAATTATAACTGAGGTGTTATATAGGTGGATAAGCTGAGGCACAGAGTTGATAAATAAGGTCCAAAATGAGTCACACAGAGCCCATGAGATCTCCTCTCTCCCAGTCTCCTGTCTCCCCATCTCCTGCTCCAGTGACTAGAATACATTTCCACACTTAATTTTTGCATCTGCAATGAGATAATGAACCTCTTGAATTTTCCTCGAGTTAGTGCTGTGTTGTAGACAGCCCCTGTAACTAAATTACAAACACCATCAAGTAACAACAGTTTACAGGTCCAACAATTCAGCAGTTTTGAAAGGTCCCCTGAAGGAACATTTACACAATACACAATAAGACTCCTCACACCTATAATGTGTTCACTGAGCAGCAAGCACTATACCAGTGGTTCTCAGCCAGGAGTCCATGGCCCACTGAGGGGCCGTGAGCCGGTTTCAGGGGTCTGCCAAAATAAGCTGGAGGGCAAGGCTAGCATTAGACTCACTGGGGCCCTGAGCTGTAGTCAAAACCCGAGTCCCAAGGCCCTGAGCTGAAAATGAAGCCTGAGCAACATAGCTTTGTGGCGCCCTCACTATCTCCATCATGGCATGGGGCCCCAGGCAATTGCCCTGCTTGCTAACCCATAATGTATCCCTGGCTTTTAATCTATTGGCTATGCAGAAAAAGTGTTATTGTGGCACAAGCTTGCTATGAAGTTTTTATAGCATGGGGGGGCGCTTCAAAAATTAAAGGCTGAGAGCCTCTCCACTATAGTATCTAGCCATTCTTAAAGCTAACGGCCAGACTCTCAGCTGTGCTCAAATTAACCCTTTGTGCCCCTACTATGTCAATTCTGATGCTAGGTTTGTGCCAGCCCAGTCACCAGTGTAGATTAGAGCAGCTTCAGGATTGTTTAAAATTATAACCAGCTGCCAGCAGCTTCACACGTGCCATTTTGGCAGCCAAGAATTGCCAGGGTGTCGAGTGGCTAAAGCCAAACCCTCTCCTGTGCCAGGGCAAGGGAGGGGCAATTGCACAAGAACTGCTACAGTGTTTGTGCCACCAGAGGCTTCCCTCGTGCATGAAGAGCGCTGCAGCAGGCACCTACGCTGACTCTATGGCAGTTTTGCACCAAGAGACCCAAAAACTGCCCTCACCCAGTCTAAAGGATAAATGGCAACAATATATGGACCAGACCTTTCATCCCTTGTGCCCCCAAAGTTCCCATTAGCCCATACAGGAGTTCTACATGGACAACTGCTCTGATCTAGAGCCAGTTAAATCGATGGGAGTGTAGTTTTCCATTGACTTCAATGAGTTCCGGATCAAGCGTTAAACTGACAGAACTATTCTACAGCACCAAGTCTCAGGGCATTAGCACAGTTTTAAAAAAATATTAAAAAAACAAAACAAAAAAAAAACCACCCACCTTGAATGCTTAACTGAGTTTCCACTTTAACTTCTCTGTCTCTTTCCTTCCTTGCCTGATATAGGGTTTGTTCCTTATAAGCCCAGGGATAAGCCATGATCAGAGGATCTCTCACAGCTCCTTTGGCTCCTCATGGGTTTGTTTTCAGTAGCACCTTCCATTGGAAAACAAAGTGCTTTCCCTACATCCCTGGCTGAAGAGAAGTATTTTCCACCAATGTAAAATAATGTTCTGAAGCAGAGTGCACTTGCCCTAGGCTGCACAGGCAGCCTGTGTCAGAGTGAAGACTAGACTCCAGATACCCACTCCAGTGCTCTAACTACAAGACATCCTTCCTCTCCAGTTCTATAGGGCCAAAAACTGGAATGTATAGAACACAACAAAATAAGGTCTCTGCTTCAGTATGGACTTTAACATTTCTAGATATCAAAAAGAGCAGCACCCATCTAGACACACAAAAGACCTACAGAGAAAAAGAGCGTATGCAGGTATGTTTAAGGATGCTTTATATTCTCTTTTAAATTACTGTGCTCAAATTAGTATAAAAAACAAACTGTAAGAACAACACACACTTCATCTGATTGCTGCATGGAAGATATATTTACAGATTTATTAGATCAGTCCCTTTATGGATCTTTCACAGGGTCCACTCACCACAAATAGCACCTCCTGCTGGTAGCTCTGGGGATTAGCTCTTGCCAGGCATGGCCCTCCTCCGATAGTGTCTCTACCTGTCAGCTCTTTCATCCTGTGGTCCTTCTCACTCCTGGAGTTACAGCTTCCTGTTCCAGGCTTGGCCCTCCAGCCAGGTAGCTAAAATCCTCCCCTTCCAGGAAAATCAAGGTCCTTCCAGACCAGTTGGCACCTTCAACACCCTGCATCACTTCTCAGTGACTGGTAGGGGAACCCAGGCCTGCCCTCTACACTGGGTTCCAGTTCAGGGACCTTATAACAAGCAACCAAGGTCTGTATGGTCCTACCCCTTACTGTTGTTTTCCTGGGCTTCTTCCTGCTTAATTAGCTTTCCCCTCTTCCTGGTTTTGCCAGCCTCCAAAACCCTCCGACTAGAGAGTGGCTGTAGACTGCTTCCTTACAGCCCCTCTTAGTGCTCATGGCTCCTGGACTCTATACAGGCCGCTGGTGTTCCTGCCCAGCTGAGACTATTTCCAGTTAGTGGCCTGCTCCCTGTCTCCTTCCTCAGGTGCAGCCTGGGCAGTTAATTGGACTACCTAGCCACTTTAATCCCTCCATGCTTTGTGGGGGGTGAGTAGAGTGTCACAAGTACATTTAATGCTGTAAGTATGAAACATATACAGTTACACTCCTCTCTGCAGAGACAGGGAAGAATAAATTTTGAGCAGGATTAAAAATGGAAAGAGAATGCCTCTTCCAAATTTACTCCTTCTCATAAGCAATTGAATGGCAAGTCAGCGAAGGCTCAATCCTGCAAGGTGTTGAACTCTCTGGCCCCCATCCAGCAAAACACTTAAAAATATTCTTATCTTTAATTATGTGAGTAATCTTAATGATTTCAATACAACTATTCACAAGCTTAAAGATAAGCATGTGCTCACTGCATCCAACATCATCTGCAATTAGCATAGCTTGAATGGTGGCCATTGGTAAAAACATTTGATAATTGCATGTGTTCAGAGAAGAAATGAAAAGACGCTCATTAAAATACATATTTAAATTTCTCTCTTTCTGGTTTATTATTGACATAATTCCTTATCCCTTAGCTGGAGCAAGAGGGGGAAAATGTGAAACTTTTAGCTGCCTCAAATAAACCTGTTGCTTTCTGACATATCTAAATTTCATAAATACTACAGTTATGCAAACGTAGAGTTGCTCTAAAATATGAAAGATTTTGGATCATAGACATTTTAATCTCTTTTATAACTAGATGATCAGCTTTAATGATACTTTATTATATGCATGTAGATATTTTCTTGTGATATCAACAATTTACTGTACTAAAGGGATGTCTGGCACTCAAATGGTGTTCTGTGGCTCTGGGTCTATCACTTCTTCAGTGTTCATTTCATTTGTCCTCCATGTCCTTTTATCATTTCCATTTCCTAGTCTCCTCGTATCAGTCCCTCTGTTTTCCTCACCTCCTCATTACTAATTCATCCCGCTTTTGAATCAACATTCAGATCAGCAGGTTGGCTCCTGTGCCTACCCGTACAGTCAGCTCAACACCAAGACGACAGAGTGCGATCATCACCTTTAAATGCACACATTAACGTAACTTAAGGAATTTTTATAAGGTGACTTGGGTTTATTAAGAAGAATGTTGCATTATGTTACATTCTATGCTTCTGTATTTTAGCTGAACAGACACACACTTGTAATATGAAGGGATTGGTTTTTAAGTGCCATAGATTTTTTTTAGTTTACAGGCTCTTTCCAACTCCATTATTCTCCCTGCCACACAAAATAAAGTTTTTCTACGTCGTTGCTGCAGCTATAGAGAAATGCATTTTCTGTCTTGCCTTCAAAAGAAAGATACAGCAAAGCACTGACAGCACAAGAAGAAATTTAAATCCCACGATAGAAAATATAGCCCTAGCAGACAATGCACAGTAATAAGTAATAAAAACACTTTGACATTAGAAGAAATGCGCCTAGTAAACCATTTTTAAAGAAATAAATACGTTTTCTTTTGCCATTTTCTTTGATAGCAAAGAAACAGGGAAGAAAGTAGAAAAATGTATGACTGCACATCACTCAACAGCTACAGAACTGTTTTTAATAATGTATGTTTTTTCTGCTTTTGGTCAGACAACATACAGAGGTCTGGCATTATTAGAAGTCACTTTACTCAAGGTGCCTTTATACACTCTATTGTTGTTTTCATAACATTATCCTGTGTCTGGAATAGCAAAGACAAGGGTATGTCGTAGTACTGTGACTGACTTGTTCTGTGTGTTTCACCCTATGTAAGTTATATTTGCAACAATAGTTCACCAAGTATGTATTGATTAAAAAAAGTGTATTATTGATGTCTAAGGCCATGGGGTTCTAGCATGACAAACCACACTTTAAATGCCATCCAAGGGGATGCTCTGTATCTTATCTGAATACAGAAGCTTATCGACTAATTTACATAGCTTCTGAAATAATGTGATGATTTTTAAACTTTATTAAATGCTAGTTTGTGACTAGCTTTATGATTTTGTCTTAATGAGCCTCATTTTAAATGTTAAATGTCTGACAAACATTGGGAGTTCCCATTATTCAATAGCTCTTCAGTGACTTTTGGGATGACAGTTATGGTCTCAGTCATCCAAACCACCAACTAATGCTTTCAGCAGTAGAGTAGAATTCAAAAAGAACACACTGAGAATTTTTTGTTTGTGGAATGCCCACAATTGGATCCCAATGTTTAGAAATTCATGCATTATTCAAAATTCTGCTACATTTTGGTTACTCTTTTGACACTCAAAATTTGAGCTCTGATGCTTCATGACGATTAGCTGCATAAATCACGTTATTCTTACTCTTCTCTGCTGGTTTCTGGTGCAAACGATCATGGAAAGAGAACTTCAAAGGTTACTTTTCATCAATATTATTTCCAGGAAAATGTCATTGCATCAACATTCGCAGGAAGTGAACAGAAAAGGGGAGTGGACAGAGGTGAAATGAATTAATGCTTCAGTGTAGACATGCATCCATAAACGACTGTACTATTGGACTCATCGACAGTTATTCCATTGATTCAAATGGCATCTGGATCAGGCCAAAAGTGTTTCCACCAGTCACCCAAATTTACTCAATTGATGAGGTAATTCATTGTGATTGAAGATATCTGTAGAGGAAAAGTTTACTTTCGTTCTGCCAATACTGTATTCTCTGACCAGCCTCGACAACTTTACATGCAAATACATCTGTGGACCAGCAAGCAGGATTCATATAGAGCCCTTGCAAATGTAAATTCTCAAACTCTTTGATATTCCATATCTGCCACTGGACTATTAGTTTCCTGATCTCCATGTCCCCAGGTAATAATACATTAAATAATGACAAGCAGTTAAACTTTGTGTGAAATAGTTATTATACTCTTTTGGGTGAAACCCTAAACCAGAGGTAGGCAACCTAAGGGCACACATGCCAAAGGCAGCATGCGAGCTGATTTTCATTGGCACTCCACTGCCTGGGTCCTGGCCACCAGTCCAGGGGCTCTGCATTTTAATTTAATTTTAAATGAAGCTTCTTAAACATTTTTAAAACCTTATTTACTTTACATACAACAAGAGTTTATTTGTATATTAAAGACATAGAAAGAGACCTTCTAAGAACGTTAGAATGTATTACTGGCACACGAAACCTTACATTTGAGTGAATAAAAGAAGACTCAGCACACCACTTCTGAAAGGTTGCCGACCCCTGCCCTAAACCAAGCGTCTGCTTCTTTAAAATGCCCATGTCACTTCTCATAGAAACTTTCCTCAGACTTGTCCAATATAGTGTATGCTATTTGTCTGGCCACCCTCTACCCCACAATGGATTACATTTCAATGGTACTGAATGTATGGAGTTGCAAAGTAACCCAGGGTTCTAGATCAATGTAATCTATTATTTCCATTTCATTTTCCTTTGATCTCTAGTTAACTGTAAAGTGCCACAATATGCCTGTAGCTCATATCCAACCACCCCCGAGTTGCAACAAAAGATTACTCATAATGCAATCTGAATTCACACCATTTTGTTTCCAACTATTCTCAATTATTTGACACTTCAGAAAGTGAGAATGAGGCATTTTAAAATAATTAATTAAAATATAATTAACAGAAAGCAGTTCCAATACCACTACATTTATTTCAGTGAGCAGAGTGCGAATTGCAGGGAACAAGTAGCAATGACACAACAGGAGAAGGAGAGTTTATACAATATGTTCTTAAGCGACAACAGCATCCAATATGTTTATAGATTGAAAAATTTGCAATGAGGCAAACTGGCAGAATTTATTCTCAATTATTCTGGTTAGAAATCACAGCCAGACAGTGACCAAATAAGTGGTGGAATGGCTTGGTTTAGAAATGCAGCCTAGTGACAGTTCATTTAATATCATGAGTACTATTGTCTTCGCAACACTGAATTCTGAATTATGCCATGGCTCAGGTCCTGTACATGAAAATGCAGCTCCAGAGCCTCATGAGGCCAAGGAACCACTACCCCTATCTTCCCCAGCTCTAGTCTCTAGTGTTAGAGACAGGGTTAAGGTTACATAGTTGATTTCTGTTACAGTTACATCTAGAAGCCCTGTTACTGCAGCCCCTACAACATCCGGTTGTACAAACACCTAACCAGATGTAGTGCCAGAAGAGTGGTCATTCTTATCTTTTTAGATTGTAATATAGTAGGAGAGAAAACAGAGCACAAGATGTGAAATGACTTGCTCAAGGTCACACGATCAACAGTGAAGCCAGCAACAGCCCCAAGGTCTCCTGACTCCCAGTCTACTACCCACTCCATTAGACCATTCTGTCTCTCTTAAGGTGTAAGGAAAATAATTGCAGATTAGAATCAATGGCTTCACTGACCTAACAGGTAATTCTTATTTTTCAGAATTATTTTAGCGACCAATGCTTTCTAAAGTGATTAGCAATTAGGGGTGCTCAGTTTGAGATTCCATGGAGAGTCCTGAACTTCAGAAAGTTCTGGGCACTTGCCCTTCTGAAAAAACAAACTCCAGATCCTTTTAGTTACTGGATACCCATGGGCGGCGGATGGATGAGCTTTTGTGGGAGGCTAAACCCTGGCTCCTCCCCTCTGCCTCCTCTTCTGCCAGCCCCCCTTCCCCGCTGGAGTTCAGAGCAGACACTCCTGCGCCAAGATCGGGGAGGTGGAGTGTGGGCAGAGTCACACAAGGCTGTTTGGGGAGGCACAGCCTTCTCTGGCCTATGATACCCACTGCCCTCGTGGGCACCCAAAAATCACTAGTCACTTTTGAAAATCTTGCCGAAAATCTCTTTGTCTCAGTAAAAGGTTGAGCAGCACATTCCATAAATTAGTTCTACACAGTGTAAACAATATTTCCTTTGATCAGTTTTAAGTTTGCTGCCTTTTAATTTCATTTCACTGTCCTTTTCTCCTCATATTGCAAGAGAGCAAACCGGAAGGCTCACCTCTCTACCACTCATTTTTATACATGTTCTATCATGTCACTTCTTCTTAGTCTCTTCTCCAACCTATATAATCCCAATTTCTCTTCGTACTCAAATAGTTCCATGTTTCTAATCAGGTTAGTTGCCCTCCATTGGACCTTTTCTATTTCTGCTTTAAGCCTTTTGAGATGGAAGCGAGTTGAGTACTGTAATGCAGGTGAGGATGTACCATCAGTTTCTATATGACAGATATTGTCTTAATACAGCACATTGATGTAGCCTAGCATCTCAATTGCTTTTTGGACTGCTGGTGTGCATTGATAAGTGCTTTTCACTGAGCTGTTCACAGTGATAACCATGTTTTTCCCCAGAGTTGTTACAGCTAATTTCAAGCCCATCAATAAGTATGATTAGTTCAAATTGTTCTTTCAGTGTGAATTACTTTCACTTGTCTACATTGGATTTCATCTGCCATTGTGTTACTAAGTTGCCTAGTTTGGTCTGGCCCTTGAACATTCCACACAATTGTCTCTTTATTAATCTACTCTAAGTAATTTTGCCTCACCTGAAAATTGCAGCACCTTGCTGTTGACATACTTTTCCAGATCATTAGCACAACTCTTAGTACAAGTCCTAGGGGCACCCGGTTATTAATTTATTCCCCATGCTGATAACAGTCCATATTTATTTCTCTTAAACAGTTCCTAATCCATGCTGGAACTCTGTGACTATTTAGTTCTCAAGTGGCTTTGTCCAAATAAGCTAAATCTGCTACCTCATCACCCACTAGTTTCCTGGCTCCAAACAGTCAATTCTATTAGGTGTAAAAAGCATAATTTTCTTTTACAGAGGTTGTGGGGGAATATCAGGTTTATCTGGGTGTTTCATCAAATGTATTTGAACAAATGTAGATGGTACTGTAGCAAAGCTCACTGGTCTGTAATGCCTAGGCACACAAACTAGTTTATACTCCTCCCTCCATCTGTTTACTAATCCCTCTACTGTCTATAGCAGGCAGCCTTCCAGAAGTGGTGTGCCAAGTCTTCATTTATTCACTCTAATTTAAGGTTTCGCGTGCCAGTAATACATTTTAATATTTTTAGAAGGTATCTTTATATAAGTATTTAATATCTAACTAAACTATTGTTGTATGTAAAGTAAATAAGGTTTTTAAAATGTTTAAGAAGCTTCATTTAAAATTAAATTAAAAGGCAGAGCCCTCTGGACTGGTGGCCAGGACCCAGGCAATGTGAGTGCCACTGAAAATCAGCTAGCGTGCCACCTTCAGCACGTGTGCCACAGATTGCCTACCCCTGGTCTATAGCCTTGTCCTTAGATTGTAAATTCTCTGGGGCAGGGACAATCTTTGTTATGTGGTTTTACAGTGCCTAGCACAATAGGGCTGAGGCCTACTGCAGTATAAATACAAGCAACCAGTTTTTAAAAAGAGTAGTGGTGACTTCTCTGTATGGAAAATATTTCAGCCATTTCTTAAAAACGTATTACTTGTCAAGTGCAGATAGAAGTTTCTGCCTTCTAATCTTCTGCTCAGACATCTTCACACACACACCCGCAAAAGAAACATTCTTCCTCTGTCCAGTAACAAGTTTCCTCTCCAATGCTAACACTGGACAGATCCAAATAAATGTAATTCTCAGATGAGATGTACTGTCTATCTAAGAAATCATTATGGAAACATGTAGCTAGTGCAGTTAGTATCCTTATACTTAAGATGGTGCCAGTCTTGCTCACACGTTTGCCCCATCACGCCCTTAAAGCAAGTTCTCTCCCTCTCCTAAAAGGTAGGGCAATCAAAAGTTAGATTTCCATTTTGCAGGAACATGCACCTTCAGTGGTTGACAAAGCAAGCTGGTCATCTGTTGAAGCTGAACTCCAATATATGGTGCTTTCATAATGTTACAACATGGACAGTTATTTGCATTGGTTGTGCCTGATACATTTTGTAATAGCTATTTGCTCAGAGAGAGCTACTTGGATGACTACTGATGGCTTTAATAGTATTAGGATTTGCTTCTGGCCATGAAGTTAATCTTAAATTCATGCAAGTGCCGTTACTTTGAAATCTTCCTTCTGCTCTTAACAGAAGTTTTGCTCCGAGTGCTGACTGTCTGAATCCTTCACAAGAAAGGTTTCTGGGTTTGGGGGTAGTCTGCTACTATTTAGTCACAGGCAGACAGGGAAGTAAGTTAAGCAGTGAGAGAGCAGAAATCTACTGTTCAATCTACACACTGGATCAGGTTAAAATGAATCACCAGCTTCTCTTCTAGTGCCTGCAGAGCTTTCAAGTTTTTATACGTTGTGCCTTTGGCTATTGTGGTAAAAAAAATACCATGCAAGTGGATATGAAATAAAGTCTAATAAAGTTAGATAATCCTAGGATAGTGGTGAGTGAGATGAGGGTCTAGTAAGTAGACTAGTTAGCATAACTTAGGGTTCTAGATATTGTCCCTGTCTGGAGAGAAAATATACTTGTAATGCATATTTAATCAGCTAAACCTGACTGTATTATGTAATGCTCAAACCAAATTATTGATTAGGTCTAATTTACAATCTCAGAGACAATCAAAGCCTCCTTCTTGGGTTTTATCTGTGAAATAACATCTAGTCTCAATAAAGACTTTGGTAAACCTAATAAGCCAAGGTTTAACAGTATTGCTCAATAATTTGCATATAAACAGTTCTGCAATTTCTAAGGATTCTAATGCAAAAACGCTTACAAATATCTTTGAAGAGATGACACTTAAGGTAAATCAAACTTAGGAATTACTGTAACTTTCCTTTGGAGTTTTACAGATGCTTACACACTTTTGCACCTCTCCTATTTGAAAACAGTAGAAGCTGAAGACATCTCCCAGCTGCTCAAACAAAAATATAGAAAAGTAAAAAAAAAGTTCGAACTCTTTAGCTCTTGTAGTCTTCAAACTCACAGGCTCACCTTGTTGGAGCATTAGCTGCTGTCACAGACAAACCGTAGTGGTAGTTGTCACCTCCTCTTTCCACAGGTGGCCAGCCTTGGAAAGCAGGAGGAGGCAACTTCAGATGTCATTGCTGGTCTGAAAGAATGCTAGGCCCTCTGTCTTGACCCTATGCTACACCTTACCACACCTCCCTATTATGTCTTGGAGTGAATCAGGTGCAAAGTAAGCCTGGAGCTCCAAGCATGTGATTTAATGAAACTGAAGGGATGCAATCTTTCAATTAACAAGAATCTGGAAAATTTCAAACAAAAAGTGGCATTTTCCTCAAGATATGAGTCAGTGCATCTCAGACGTTCTGCAGCACACTGAAAAAGCATGAACCTGAGACAGTTTCAAAGACATTTCCCTACTCGTCCCCTAGGTTTGACATCTACAGGATGATGTAGGATGTCAGCATCTAGTGGTAAAACTCAATAAGTCCATAAAAATAAGTCTTCTAAACTTTCACCCATACTTATCATGCATCCTTAAATATTTCTTCAAATAAATGTAACTATTTGTGAGAAACTATCACATCATTCTTCCACATTCAAAAGTATGAAGAAACTGGTAATTACAGGCTAATTAGGCAAGAGTTTGTGAAGCCTCCACTGGGTAAAGTTCACAGTTTCTAATTCATCTAAGAGGAACAGCTCTTTAATATGACTTCCATAAAATTAAGAAAGATTTATATCAACTCTATTGCTTTGTGAGAGAATACATTAATTCTCTCACAAAGCAATACATTAAAGCAGAATTGTACATTTGATTTGATGTTATGACTCAGAGTTGACGTCGCACTTTCATTCTCAGCCCGTTTTCAGTTCTAGCAACTTCTAACTATCTTCTGGGCTAAAATTTCTCATGCTTGTTCTCAGCATAGAGAATGTTTCTTGAAGAAGAAGGAGAAAAAATAAAGAAAAATCCATTCATACATTTTGAGTTACCCAAGGGCAGAAGATCTTTCAGACATTAAAAGATTTATTTATAAATTGCTGGGGTTTTTTTGACACATTTTAAACATGTTTGATACTATTTCTGCTAAGGATCCACTGATGCTTTACAAGCTGAATTAATGATGCTATCTGCTTTTAGGCCATGTCTACACTACACAGTTTTGTCAACATAGACAGTTTGCATTGACTTAACCATGGAGGTGTACACATTGCAATTCTTCTCTCACTGCTTTAACTCACCTGCTATGCCAACACAATAAAACCACCTCAAGAAGCATAGCGCTTAAGGCAACACAGATGGAGCAATGCAGTGTCAGTGTAAACACTGCATTTTTTACATCACCCCAAGTGGCCTCCAGGAGGTATCCCACAATGCCCACCAACCATGACTGCTCTGGTCACAGTTTTGAACTCCACTGCCCTGCTGCCAAGTACACAGGTATACACCCCTCCACTATTAAAGCCAGGGAAGTTTTGAAATTGCTCTTCCTATTTGCTTGGTGTGGAGAGCTCATATAGTTATTGCCCAGCTGAGCAGGTCAGTTCCACGCAGCAAACATGCTCCTGCCTGGAGTACATGGGAGGTAGTAAATCTCCTGGATCTTTTGGGGGAGAGGAGGCTGTGCAGTCACAGCTCCCCAACTGCAGGAAGGTGCTCAGGGCATGGAGGAAGAGGGTTCCAATAGGGACATGCAGCAGTGCCCCTATTAAAAATCAAAGAGCTGCAGAAGGCAAGAGAGGCAACTAGTTCTCTCTGGTGCAAAGCTGCAGACATGCCACTTCTACAAGGAGGAGGCCGAGGTCACGGTGGTGCTGGTGCATAGACCCCCCCATTGAGCTCCTCTTATCGCCTTGTGTTCATAACACACAGCACAATACCGAAGAGCAGTGCAGGATCCATGCTTTCGGACATTGATGGCTGGCTTGCTGGTTACCAGAGCAGCTGAAAAGCTGCTGGAAACTTTGTAGGATGCCTATGGAGCAATGGGATTGAGAAACCTGCATCATGTGACACTGAACCTGCCCCCATGAGGCATTTCAAACCCTTGCCAAAACACCCTGCAGCCAGTTGCACAGCAGGATAACAACCCATGGTGCACTACTCTGTGTGTCGATGCAAGAACTGCTACTGTGGATGCTCTGTGCGGACACAAGGAGCATAGTATGGACATGTAACAGTGGCTTCGTTACTGCAGTGGTCATACGTCGACATAACTTAAGTCGACTTAATTTTGTAGTGTAGACATAGCTTTAGACTGCATATATCCCTTCCTCATCTTGTACATTTGTAAGCATCAAAAAACCTGTTTGATGTCATAGACTATTCTTTTGTGTAACCAGGTGCACTTCAAAACATTTATTAAAGCTATTGTAAATTGATCCAGATAGAATTTGGCACTGAAATTATGACCAGGAGCCTTTCTTCAGAAATATACTATAAAAGAAGAGTCTTTGTTTTAGACCATCCCCTGGCAGAGCTGCATAGATGAAAGTCACTGCCAACTTAAATACTGTATTTTGATTATCGGGTAAAGAGGTGGCTGAGGAGCATACAAAATGCTAAGAGGCTTGTGCAGATTATTAAGTGCCAAAGCAAGGCTGAAATGTTTGATCAAGAGAAGCCATTCATCAAGGTCATATACCAAAAGGAATGAAGGGTGGGTATGACACTTTTTGGATTGTGAATCACCTTGTTTCCACGTACCTCCAGAGAAAGGGAGTCTTGCCTGTAGTAGCTGAGTATTTGCTTCCCAACACAACCAGCCTGTCAGCCACTCAAGCACTCTCCTCTGGGTTACGTCAGTCCTGTCTTTGCCTTGCAGGTTGACAGCAGATGCATGCACACCCTCCTACAAGTCCTCTCAAAATATACCCCTGTGGCATCCAGCCCCTGGATACCCACAGAAACCCCAGATCCTCTGTTCCCAAGGGAGCAGTGTACACAGTTTACACAGTTTTACCTTAGATCACTGCTCCTGCATCACACAGACCACTTGAGCTGAATTATAGAAAAAGCAGAAATCTGAGAAAGAACAGAAATGCAAATAAAAAACAATGTTAGAAATGGGATCAAATGGTTGCATGTAAAACATGATCATATCACGCAACAATCTCTCCCCAGTGGTGAAGAAAGGATTCACTCTGTAATGTTTCTGAAGCACGGGAGCCTTTGGATGGAATGCATTAGAGAAGTGGAAAATATTTCAATGCCATGAAAGTCGTCATTCCTGTTACAATATGGGAAAAGTTTGAACAAAACCCCACAGCACAAAAAAGGATGTTGATGAGGTAATTCAGAGGCCAAATGAATACGGAGTCCATGTGAGGCCTGAGTGTTTTGTTTTCACTGCAGCACGGTGGCTATTCTATTGATTGCCAGCAGTTTTCTTGTGGAAGCCTGGCTCTTGCTGGAGGACTAATCATCGGCGCTATCTTCTTTGTAGAGGTTTGTTTTTGTCCTCTGCTTTGACACGATGGCAGATCTGTTGGAGTGGTCCTTAGTCTTGAACTCTGCTGGGATTGATATCTTAGTAAAGATTTTAGCTGCTGTGGCTGACTAGTGCTTTATAATAATAATCCATTCTGGCTTCAGACTCTCCTGGAGCTCACTTGATTAAGCTGCAACAAGACAACAAACACTGGAAAAGAGCATTGAAATGACTGCAGCCAAACTGCAGACCACTTTGGTAGCCAACTACGTATAGCTCGGAGCTCAAAGGGCTGCAGCCTGCTCACCATGCTGCAATCTTTTCTCTTCACAGAATCAGCTTCCCTTAGCCAGCTCTTCTCCTCCAGCATGCCCCTTCCTGGCCTGCCTCTTGAACTCCCGCCTCATCTCCCATCTGTGCACATCTGGCCTGGGCTGGGACTAATCATTCACACCGAGACCAATGGAGCTCTGTAGCCCAGCCCATGTTATCAACTTCACTAATTATTTCCTTTGTGATTCTTTATGTCTATCATCACAGCACACAGAGACCAACCAGGATAGGTCCCCATTGTGCTACACAGGTCACAGACATATAGGAAATAAACAGATCAATGACAATTGCTGCTTTAGGTTTCTTTTGCATTCTTTGAAAAGCTCAAATTGACATAATCGTATCTGTAAATTCCCATAGGAATTCCCATGCTGTGCAAAAAATTAAAAAGCAGCAGAGAATCTCAGAACCTGGGTCAACTGACTTTGTTACACACACCCTTTAAATCCAGGTTAACAACTTGAGCTCGGGGTGGGGGGGGTTCACACTATGGAGCTAAAAATAGCAGTGTAGACATTCCCATTCAGGTAGAGTCCTGTGTTCTGAAACCAGGGGAGGAGGTAAGTCTCAGAGCTGGGACAAACTGCTATTTTTAGCCTTGTCAGCTGACCCAGGCTCTGGAGACTCACTGTGGCAGGGGGTTTTGTCTGGGTTTTTCTGCAGCGTAGATGTACCCACAAACACTAACTAGATACTGTCAGGAATACATTACAGAGTTCATATCACAGTAAAGTTATATTTGTATTTCTATTAACTTGTGTCCAGCACTGTGACTGGGGAGTCATGAGAAAACATGACCCAAAATATTGCAAATATAAAGAAATCCAGGTTTGAAAACTCGTTCAGCTACAGAAAAAAGGATGGAAGACCAAACAACAGTCACACTAGAAAATGGTTAAGTGGCTACAGGTTAAACAAGAATGACCATAGGAGCTCTGAATATCTGAGGATAAACAAGTCTATTCAGATCTTGTTTTATTTGACCATTAAAAATGGCCAACTCCTGTCTATTGTTGTTTTTCTTAGAAGTCCTTTGGCTCTTTTTGTTTTTAAATGTGAAATGCTTTAATCTTTTAGTTTGATTGAAAAGTTAGACAAATCTTTTCACTGTGCCCGGACGGTCTGAGCTCACCAGGCATAAAAAGAGCGTAAAACAACAACAGAGTCTGAACTTGAATAATAAAATCAGCGATGTGCAGAACATGAGGAATGGCAAATACTCTCCGCAAGCACTAAAACAAAGGAAGACCATTTTCAAAATCATGAAGGGGATAGAATACCAAAGTGCTGTAAATATAGTGTCACTTGCAATTTCTTACACTGAAATTAGCCACCTACGGGAATTAGCCATCTGACTCAGGCTTGGGCTAAGGGGCTGTTTAATGGCAGCATAGACATTCAGAGATTGTAGCTCAAGCTCCAGGACCCTCCCGTCTCATAGGGTCCTACAGTCTGGGCTCCAGTCTGAGCCCAAGCTCAAGTCAGCTGGCATGAGCCAGTTGCAGGTTTTTAATTGCAACTTGGACATACCCTCAGAGACAAGCCAGAAGCATGGGGATTTGGTCAGCTAAGTGATCTTACTCCTTTTACATTTATACAGAATAGAATAATAAGAAGAAAGGTTTGGAAATATCCATGTGCTTTTAGAACTACTATCACAAACCTGATCACATCTTTCTTTCATGCCCACCCCACTCACTTTTGATGTACAGTGCAAGAGCAAGTATTAAAAGATACAAATCTAATATATCATGTCGCAAGGATTGTTTCCTTCTGGACACATTGCACCTACAGCCTCGTCCAAGGGCAGATAAGAAAATAAGCTATAATTATATATATATAAATATAATTTAAGAGCAAGTTATATAAGATTGCCATGCTAAGCCTGCTCATTAACTAGCTGAAATGCCCTCTCTGAGATGCCTTTTTCCTTTCTTTTAAGAAATCCCAGCAGTCAGTTCTTAGTGTGTTTGTTATTTTACTTCATTTCTAAGTCTCTCAGCCACAGAAAAAGCATTGCTCATATGCCAAGATGGATCTCAATATGTTTGCTCTAAATTATTATTAGATTGCCAGACCCTGTTTTCAAAACCAGTGGCTTGCTAAAGTAATTAGCAAGCTTCAAAATGTAGTAAAGACTACATCTATTCAACTGTATAGTTCTGAACACCTAATTAGGAAGTGTTAGGCTGCATAAAATACCCTTGTCAATGAAGGGTTATCTGCATAGGTTTTTTTTATGACCGTTAGTATCAAATTAATAATGAAAACTATATATTTAATGAAAGGCTTAAATAAAGTATAATAATGAATCACAATACACAGAAGACCGAGATGCTTCCAAATGAGTAGCTAACTATTTTGAAGCACCCAGATGCAATTTCTCACTGAAATGCACAGCAAGACATATGGTAAATGACATGTATTGTAATGATCTGTCATACCAAAGACCTCAAATGTAGGCCATTATTGGGTCAATTTAACTTCTTTGCATCTGTACTCAACTTTTTAAATTAAGGTTTTCCTTTTCCACTTATTTTTACACTTAGGATCATTCTATAACTAAAAAATAGCAGTACTTGCTATATATTGGGCACACTGATATACAGAACCTCTTAAAAGGGCCAAGTGGTGTAGTTAGAATTAGCTCTGTTCTTTGTTTGTAGGAAATCCCGGACACAAGCTGCCCTCAAAAGAATAACTGAAAAGCCTTTTCTTTTGCATTTAAGGAATAGTAGCAGAAGAGAAAGTAAGATGATCACCAGGAAAGGAAACTGATATAATTCAGTTTCCTAGAGAACAAGAATAAGAACAAGTTTCCTAGAGAACATTCTGCTTTATTAAATCCAATCATAAAAGCACTCACATTAAACCTATCAGTACCCAAAAACATAACCAACCTTTCCCAGCTAAACTCACTGCAAACTGTTTGAATATGGCTATTACAGAGAGGAGATTTCAGTTCACAGCTCAGAACTCTATTGATGTCTGAGGCATTTACACTTCTTCCAGCTACATAAAGAACTGGGGGATAGACACTCTTGCTTATCAGTCACAGCTGAACTGCTGACATCATTGCAACTCCTGGTGTGACCTGGGCATTGCCCGGCCACAGACGGCCTCTACCTCCTGGGGGGGTCCATCTGAATGTCCTCTGGCAGGGGTGGGCAAACATTTTGGCCCGAGGGCCACATTGGGGTTAAAAATGGTGCGGAGGGCTGGGTAGGGAAGCCTGACATCGCCCCTTATCCAACCCCCACCCACTTCCTGCCCCCTGACTGCCCCCTCAGAACCCACGACCCATCCAACATCCCCCCCCCGCTCCTTGTCCCGTGATCCCCCCCTCCAGAGACACCCCACACACACTTTAACTGCCATCCTGGAACCTCACCCCCTAAGCCCCCCTTTTCTTTGTTCCCTGACTGCCCCCTCCCAAGATCCCCCCACCCTAACCACACACCCCCACACCCTACCCCCCATCTAATCCCTCCCAACTTTGTTTCCTGACTACCCCTTCTGATATCCCCCACACACTAACCACCATCCCCCGGGACCCCACCACTTAACACCCCCCCACCCCCGCTTACCTTAATCAGCCTGGTGCTTCTCCACCTGGGCCCAGCCAGGGAGCACAGGGCCGCACGGCTCCCTGTGCTGGACCCGGCCCCCAGCCTGGGAGCAGGGGGACCCGCGGCTCCCCGCACTCGACCCGGCCCCTGGCTGGGAAGCACGGGGCCCAGTGGGTCCCCGCGCTCCACCCAATCCCCGGCCAGAGAGCACAGGGCAGGCCCGGCCTGGGAGCGTGGGGCCCTGTGGCTCCCGCGCTCCACACGGCCCACAGCGAGAGAGCGCAGGACGGGCCCGGCCCAGGAGCGCAGGGCCCCGCGGCTCCCGCGCTCCACCCAGCCCACAGCCAGAGAGCATGGAGCGGACCCAGCCCGGGAGCAGGGCGCCCCACAGCTCCTGCGTTCCACCCGACCCCCAGCGGGGAGCGCGAGGTCCCACAGCTCTCCACGCGCGACCTGGCCGCCAGCCTGGGAGCGCTGGGTGGGCCCGGTTGGGAGCATGGTGATTTGCGGCCAGCCGGCCAGGCCCTTGGAGAGGCCCCGCACCCCTGGCTCAAGCTCGCAGGCCGGATGAAAATGGCTGGCGGGCCACATGTGGCCCACAGGCCATAGTTTGCCCACCCCTGTCCTAAGGAGAAAGGATATACCCCCAAAATTCTGTGGAGGACTGGTCAAGGTACATTTTTCCAGTTTCAGAGAGAGACCATGCTTCCATAGTCTTTACAGGATGGAACAAACGTGGTAAAAATGCCACTCCAGGTTTTCTGAATTTGGTGAAAATCCTGGAAAACTATACACAGTCTAGACACTCCAAAATGAGGGGCATAAAATAGCCGTTTCACACCGTCAGCTGGTTTAAGGCTCGGGTAATCTGTGGAGCAGTATAGCGTCCCATGCTTCTTAACAATAAAGACTAAAGCCCCTGATGCGGAGGTGGAGCATTGAATGAAGGCTTGACCCGTTTTCCCCGGATCTCCACACAAAGGATAGCCAGTTCTGGCTTGGACATTGTACAGATTTGTCCATAAGCAGCCTTCACCCTGGCTTGCAGGACTACCGGCCAGTCATAACCTCAGTGTGGAGGTATCATGCCCACATTTGTCTTTTAAAAAATGTCCACATAAGCCTGATATTCAGGCTGGGAGCAGTTTCTTTTGGCTAGCCATCATCATCGGGTTCCCCGACAGGTGCTGTCACCTCCAAATGGCTGCAGGGACAGGGCTGGCAGTATGCAAGCAGATCCTTTGGCAATGTTTAGAGTGGAAGATGATTCTTTTCTCTCTCTGAGAGATGCAAGTCAGGTGACGCTGAGAATCAGAGGGAAGGATGGAGACTGAGTCACACTGAATTGAGGCACTTCCCAATGTCCCTGGAGTATAGCCTTTAGGGGGTACTGTTTTCTATGTCACTGGCTCTGAGGACAGGAGTGATCCCATCAGTCAACTCCACAAGCATTGACAAACTTTAACCAGAAGGAGATTTGTAGGGTTTGGGCAGCTTCAGAATCTATCAAATGATCAGTAGCTCCAGAACTGATCGAGGTCCATGGAGCGGGGAATCGACCTGGCCCCATCTGCAGCATGTACCCCTATCTGTACTTGGAAACGTGGAGAGGACCTGCATGTCCCAGATCAGGTTTCCCTTGAATTCTGAAGCATAGTCCCCTTGGGATGCCCAGCCTGGGCCTCCATACAGCCTGTGCTTGCTTGTTTCCCAATTCCTCGCTGCTGGCAGTCCATTATCATTAAGAGGCGAGGGCATGTCCTGCTGCTCTGCAATAAAAGCAGGAATGATTGCACCATCGCCATTTCTTCTCTTCCGGGGCTGGGGGGAAGCATCAGTGGCCTAGAAAAACCTGCACTGGTTTGTGGTTGGCCCCAGGGTTTCTGGCATTGCATGTGGATGAGGCAGCAGCATGGTTCCTCACTTCTCCTTTCACACAGGCAATGGTCAGTACAGGGCCGGGGGGCGGGGCGAGGGGCGGAAGTTCAATAAAAGCATCCAAGCTGATCATGGTCTCAGTGCAGACTAACTCATCCTCTATGTCCTCACTAAGTCCACACCAAAACTGGCACAGTTGAGCTACTTCATTCCACTCAATGTCAACCGTGAGTCAGCAGAACTGAGCAGCGCAGGAGGCAGTGGGCCCTCGCCCTTGCGGGAGTCATCACAGCACAGCTTCCGCTGAGTGAGCACAACGGGGGCCATTCATCAAAACCAGTGGAAAACACTTGCAGGAAGATTCTAGTCAGTTAACACCGAGCTGTCCCGCTCCAGTGAGGGGAGGCCTAATCCAGCACTTCTCCAACTAACAAGTCTCACCCTGGCCAGCTCGACAGGTTACACTCGAGGGTGGAGCAGGAAAATGAGATGACACTGGCTCAGGAACCCCCTGAATATCTGGCAGTTCCCATCAGAAAGTTCAGGTGGCAGCACTCTGGGGCCCCCTTCAGAGGGCAGTGACCCAGCCCAAGCCTGGACCACAGTCTTCTCTTTCTGGGACTGTGCTAGCTACTCACAGAGTGTCTGATTTTCTGCTACACGTTGTACCACTTGGGCCCACAGCACTTGGTTCTCGGTTTGGAGTCGAGTGACCCATTCCTGCAGATCTGGTACCCCTGGGTCCAGTGGGTGGTGACAGACCCATCCCTTTCAGATGCCTTCTAAGGGGCTTCCGCTGAGGGGGGTCAAAAGGGTCTGAGCAAACTAAGGGTCCAGGGAGTAGGCAGTCTTGCCTGGTGGTCAGAGCTGGGTTGGTGTCACCAAGTCAAGGATAGTCACAGGGTGGTAGTCAGCACACAGGATCAGCACAATCACCAGAGCCAGGATCAACAGGCAAGAGTCAGGGTCAGAGATCATAGATTGTTAGCAGGCTGGAAACGGGGCAAAAATCAGGGTCAGAAAGTGGAGATCAGCAAGCAAGGTGCAGTCTGGAGTCACTGCAAACCCAAAGTCTGTGTGGTTGCCTAAACAATTTCCTGGGCTATGTTTAGTTAAATAGAGAGCCTGGGTCAATCAGAAGGCCAGAGGGTGCTGTCTCTGAACTCTGTGAGCAGTACTTCCTACACTGCCTAATCTTCATAGTGTTCTTTGGCCACAGCTTTTCATAACCTTATAGTGGCCATGTGAGAACGTCAGCTGTCCCAAGTGCTGCAGATCCAGGTTTCAGTTCTATGGATCATTATCAGGCAGGCTCAGCCCTACCATTTATTACTTTCACTTTTTCTGTTGTTGTGCCTCTGTGCTTTCCGCACACTCACCACCACTCCTGGAACACACAGCTCCAGCTCTACCCATTCCCAGGAATCAAACAGTATATAGCTACAGAAGGTATCCCTCAGATCTGCCTTTCCCAGAGCATCTAATGAACCAGACAACCATTCTTCTGCGGACCATCCCACGTCATCATCCACTCCACTCATCACAGTTCAAACTGGGAAGAAGTACGCAGGAAAGCAGACTTTAAAAACCACAGATTCCAGGCATCTACTAACTATTGACTGTGCAGGACCACTAGCTAGGTATAGGGTGGATGCAGACAGCAAAAAGTGACATGAAAGAAAGTTGATGCTGATCAGTGCAAAATCTGCCACTTACTAACCAACAAAACACAACCTTTTCACTGATGAAGCACCCGATATAGACTGCACCACTGTATGACACCACAAGTTGTGCACTAGCTCACCTCATTCCTACCAAACAAACTAGGGTGACCAGATGTCCAGATGTAGGGACAGTCCCGATTTTTGGGTCTTTTTCCTATACAGGTTCCTATTATCTCCCACCCCCTCTCCCAATTTTTCACACCTGCTGTCTGGCCGCCCCAAGCCAGACCAAGGCTGTTCACTCAGCCACTGACTCATCTCTCAAGCAGAGTCTGCAGTGACTCATCCCTCAGATACGCTGCAGCAGGCTATCCCTGCGCAGGGCTCAGATCAGATGACCCCAGGTATTTTCACTCTTACCGCTAGAGCCACAAGTTAGTCTGCTGAACAGCACCACTCAACTAGGAATCCTCCTGCTGCCTTGCTGTGTTACAGACTCCCTAGACTTCCAGCCTGCCCATGATCCTGCCCCTGTTCTTGCCTGAGCCTTATTCCAGCCTGCCTCAGCCTTGTCCATGTCCTGTTCCAACCTTGCTCCAGACCTTCACCTGCCTCCTGACCCTGAGGCTCTTGGACTGACGCCAGCCCAGCTTCAACCTCTGACCTCCTTCTGGAATCCGACTTCAATCCTGATTTGGCTTGTCTAGACTCTGACCTTAGTTCTGCCCCATGGCCTGTCTCCAGACCCCAGTTTCCGTGGTGCCCATGGCCCAGTTCTGATTCAATGTCTGGCTTCAACCCCTGTCCTCAACCATTGCTCCAACAACCAGCCCTGACCACCTAGAGCCCAGAGCCTGACAGGACATGCAGCACATCACAGCGCTAGACAAGACAAGAAGGCAGGCAGCTCTGTATTCATCTTCTCTGCAAACTTCAAATGCAAGAGAGGTCCCTCAGGAAAGACAACTTGATTTGAATTCACCCATCTGAAAAGTAGAAACCACAGCTAACAAGTCTTATGCTCATTTACAGACTGCCACAGACCACAGATTCATCTAGAAGCTCACTGATACTTTATCAGTGATGGTGATAAATCTCCCAGGCTGACAAGTCTGGGGTATTTCAACATGTATACTAGCAACACCACAGATGCAAAAGTCCCAGAATGCATCTCCTCACTTGCCTCCCTAGGACTGTCATGGGTCATCTCAGGTCCAGTTCATGCAGCTAGTCACACCCTGGACCTAGTCTTCTGCCTAGATTGAGGCCATCAAAATCCAGGCATGGACTCATTTAAGGCAGTGATCCCAGACCCTCCAGTTCCCAGGCAACAAGACAGACTGAGGACCCTGATTTGCTGGAGACCACAAAGACTCATAGACTCCAACAAATTTCAAAGCCTGGTAAAGGACAACAGCACTCCATCCACAGGATGCTCAACCATGGGCTTAGAAACACTGAATTTGCAGGCGCAGGCTCCACCAGAATCAGATTTACTGTGCAGTACAGATGCAGCATCTGTGGCCTCTTCCCAGACCACACCAAGCATATTTTGTTCAGGGAAAGTGTCTGTCTCATGCTGAGGAGTCAGTAGCAGCAATACATCTGCAAAGAGCTGTGCACCACTTCTCTTCTGCAACTGGAGAACTGCACAGCCAAAGGGACACCTCTGTACCATCCTGCTAGTCTCTACCAATCTGATCAAGAGGAGTCCTGGCTCCTTGCCAGGCCCTGGTCTGGCACAATGTTGCTACATCAACTGAGAACAAATAGGTACACAAACCTTATTACTGTCGAACTACTTCAAAGTGATCTTTAAAAACTCTTAAGAGCTACTTTAAAATAATGCACAGAGATGAGGCGGTGATAGCAGAGAGAAGATGGAGGGGAATCGGCGCAGAGGGCTGATTTTAAACCAGGAAACATGAGGCTACTTTTACATTTTGCCCCTGGCTCTGTGAATCCCAAGGGCAGGCCTGTAAAGAGATAAACTGGAAGCATGACTGAGCAGGGAGAAAGATATCCTCTCCCTTCATCCCAAGGTAGGGCTTTGAGTGCTACCTGATGTCAGCAGACAAGCTCGTTAGCAATAGACAGCCAGGCTGACAAACCCAAAGCCATCTGCCCCAGCTGTTTCCTGCTCTGCTGATGTTATCATGCTGGCTCATCTTGCTACATTTTGTTGTTGTTTCTTAAATTCTGAATTAATTCATTCATATTTCTATATTCGGGTATGTTTTCCAAAGTGGGTGGGTGGAGACTGAGCATCTGGAGTTTGTAAGGAGCAACCTGCATGTTACAGGAATGGAAATTTCGGGGAGCTAGTGAGCAGCACTGCTAGAAAATGATCATTGGAAAAGCAAATTCCTTTTAACTATATACTCGAAAAAGTGTAATTATTTATTACTTACTTAGCAACACCAGTGTAATTAATTTGCAGCACTTTAGCTATCCAATGCCTTGGTTGCTGTAACTGTAATTTAAATTTAATTGCAGCCTAATTTAATTTACAATAGGTGACCTACTTAGAGATTCTCTGAGACAGAGAAAGTGAGTACGTGTATGCACAAAATTTACAATCCCTGAAACAGAAAGATGGCTTTCTGGGCTCTCCCGACGCCACAGCCAAATGTATGTGAAAGTAGATAGGAGACTGCGCTGCTTAAGGCAGGTTGTGTCGATTCAGTATTTGTAAGACTCAGTTCAGGTCACTTTTCACCCTCTTACAAAAGAGTTCTACCAAAACACCATACAAATTATATCCTCATTTAAGTGGACTGATATGCAGCAAAGACCACTCACATGTATAGCAGTCCCCCATTTTGCAGCTTAAATAGATGGATACGTCCCATCCAGAATCGTGATGTGTTTGAGGAGTTTTTGTGTCACTGCAGAAGATTCCACCTCTCCCCCAAAAATATTTATCTTTCTTCAACTTATCCACCATTGCATCAACAGCTGACAGCCTGGTAAATCCTGATCTGCCTGGAAAGAGTAAGATCCTTATGATACTTGGAAAAATTCTTCAGATGTAGTAGACAAGAACCAATCAGATCAGACAACAACGAGCACCACAGTGGGGGCAGAGCCATGACTTGAGGACAAACAACTTCTCCGGAGTTATTTCAAACAAGTCCTAGAGGTGCTGCCGCAACTTGCAAGTTAGGCCCAGATCCTTTGCTGTCTAGGGTACATTAAAGGTAAAAATTGTTAATGCCTTCACAGAGGGGGGCTAATGTGCTAGCTTGAGGTCCTTACTCAAGATTATTATTAAATCATTTCACATTGATATTATAGTTATACCCAGAGTCCCCAGTTAGGATCAAGATCCTTATTGTGCTTGGCACTGAGGTAGGCACCACAGGCAACACATAGGGGAGCATGTGGGGTCAAGTGCCCCTCCTCCCATATTTCTGCTTGGCCTGCCAGGGAGAAGAGAGGGAGGCTCTGTCCTTCTCCCAGTGCCCCTGTCCCCTGGCATGCTTGGCCCCTGACCCTGGCACCCAGGCCCAGATGGAGAGTGGAAGGAGCAGGACCAGCTGCTTGTCATGCTCGCCATTCCGGTTCGCTGCTCTGTGCAGAGCGGTGGCTGCCTGAGAGAAAGCCTGGCTGGGGCTGCAGCAGGCCACCCCCGACATGGGCCCAGCTGCTGGGCACAGAGGCCAAGCAAGCCAGAAACGTGTGGGGGAGTGGGGAGTCTCTGACAGCCAGGCCAGGGCACAGGGGCAGGGCGGGCCCAGCTGCCAGGGAGAGCTGTTGAACGTGCCAGGGGGTGGGGTGGTAGGCACAGCACAAAAAGGACAGACCACCCACCCTCCCCACAGCTAACTCTGGTGGGGCAGGGAGACCGGGGCTGGGCACTTCCTAATTTTTTTAACAGAAAGAGAAATGTTTGTTGGTAGGAGTTAGTGTTCATTTAGACAGCTGTAGTCCTCACCTAGGTTTGCAGTTGACATGCTACTGGGGCTAGCTAACAATCAAAATGCCTAACTTTTATATATTACTTTGCAGCAGTAGATTTCACAGAATCCATCCCACTTTTCGAAAGGGAAACTGAGGCACAAAGCAATCAAACAGCAGGTCAGTGGCAGAGCTAGAAATAGTCCCAGTTCATTGAACCTTCCACTAGGCCACACGGTTGCTATGTGATTCCACAGTGCTCCTCCCCACTCCTGTGCATTTTCTTACAGTGAAGGAGGGATAACAGTTGTCTTTGAAATGTTTGCTGTGTATAGTTGCTAACAGGGCTGATGAGAGAAATCTCATCCACAGTCCATGGCCCAAAACCTTAACAGTTTTATTATACTGTCGTTACAGTAATTTTAAGAGGCAAGAGAAGACTGGTAAATCTCTCTCCTTCTCCACCCCTCACCCCACCATTCCCCACAACATGTAGCCCCACCACCCTCACCATTTCCTGTTGCCCTTCCCAGTCCCATGAAGTCATTAGTTGGCACTGTGGAAGCCATTAACAAGTAAGAAGTTGCTTTTTGCTCTTCTGCAGCTGTGTACACATCACAGGCAGCAGCTTACTGGAAGGCCACACTCTACCTTGGTTATGTAGCCCGAACTGCACACTGAGCTGGGCTCCTCACTCCTACTGCCCACCACATCACAGGGTGGCACTGGCAGCCCTTGAAAAGGAAGCAGGGCCAATGCACCTATGCCTTATCTGCAAACTCCAATTTGACCAACAAATTGGGTTTTAAAAAAGGGCACCTGGGCTGTATGGTGGAGACAGGCCAGGTGAATCAGAATCAGTCAGGAAGAAAGCAGATGAGAGCTGCCAGGCAATGAGGAAGAGGGCAAGTGAGAGTTGGAAGAGACTCTATGCTTGGGACATGGGGCAGGCTGAAGACAGGAGAGCAGTAAGGCGGGGGTGAGACCTGGGTGATTTTAGTGACTGTTTGCATTGGGAGTGATGAAAGGATTTTATGTTGGGACTCTTGATTATGGACTGTTTAACTAGCTACTATTAATACACTACACTGATAGATTAGATGCTAAGCATGCATGGAGTTACTGTGTTACCTGAGAAGGGAAACGGTGAGGCAGGCACGCTATCCTGCTGTGATCTGCTGCAGGAAAGCACTCCCAGCAAGGCTAACACAGGTTCTGTGATGGAGAGGTAGTTTTCCAGATAGTTAGCTTCTCTCACAGCACATGCTCAGTGTAATCCATTAGGTCAGAGGTGGGCAAACTTTTTGGCCGGAGGACCACATCGGGCTTAAAAATGGTGTGGAGGGCTGGGTAGGGAAGCCTGACCCAGCCCCTTATCCAACCCCCACCCACTTCCCGCCCCCTGACTACCCCCTCAGAATCCACGACCCATCCAACCCACCCCCCACCCCCACGCCGGCTCCTTGTCCCGTGATCGCCACCTCCAGAGACACCCCCCCACTTTAACTTCTGTCACGGAACCCCACCCCCTATCTAAGCCCCCCTGTTCTTTGTTCCCTGACTGCCCCCTCCTAAGATCCCCCACCCTAACCACCCCCCATCTAATCCCCCCCAACTTTGTTCCCTGACTACCCCTCCTGA
>ML677353.1:15299097-15316369 GCA_007922305.1 Dermatemys mawii | reverse complement strand
CCCCCACCCTAACCACCATCCCCCAGGACCCCACCACTTAACCCCCCCCTCACCCGCGCTTACCTTAATCAGCCAGGTGCTCCTCCACCTGGGCCCGGTCAGGGAGCGCAGGGCCGCGCGGCTCCCCATGCTGGACCCGGCCCCCAGCCCGGGAGCACGGAGACCCGCAGCTTCCCACACTCAACCCAGCCCCTGGCTGGGAAGCGCGGGGCCCAGAGGCTCCCCGAGCTCCACCCAACCCCCAGCCAGAGAGTGCAGGGCGTGCCCGGCCTGGGAGCGTGGGGCCCTGCGGGTCCTGCGCTCCACCCGACCCCCAGCGGGGAGCTCGAGGTCTCGCGGTTCCCCGCAAGCGACCCGGCCCCGGCCCAGGAGCAGTGGGCGAGCCCAGCTGGGAACACCTGTGGCCCGCGGGCTGTAGTTTACCCACCCCTGCATTAGATGCATGAATAGACACATGGGCCTTAGTGTGCCAAACTGGAGAAGCAAACTTTTTGAAATAATGCTTTTTATTTTTTCCCCAAAGGACAGGTGGGTGGCATGCACTCTGTCGGGGGCAATCCTGAAGCACTACACTCTGGTATGATGATCTGAGCCTTGGTTTGATCTCTAGTCTATCTGCAACCAAAAAAAAAGAATTGCCAGAATATTTCAGCTCTAAGAAAAGGTATTCCCCCCACTGTGGACTTATCTCAGGAACCTCAAATAGTCCCAAATTTGGATCAATGACCTTATCCTTGGTCCCAATGAAGCACACCAAAGTTCAAGGCAATCTGTTAACCATGCAGATTTTAGAGCAGTTACAACACTCAACCTTTAAACAGAAAGCTGATCTTAACCCTAACTGTGGAAAAGCTACCGGTCTCTCTGCTATAAAATACTTCATAATGTATGTAGTAAGAGTTGCCAGATTTAGTACATAATGCAAGAGGGCTTTGTAGAAACTAAATACTGGTACATGGAAAGACTCTCTTAGAGCTTCTGAAAAAGAGGTCACAATAATTTCAGCTGCAATTACTAGAAAACCCTTTTAGTAAAATCCACTTAGACATGGATGTGCTACATTCTGTGTGCTGAATGCAGGCATGAATTTGTGTTTGAGGTAGCCCCTCTCTTTTTGTATGTGTTTGTATGTCTGTTTCTTTCAGTTTTAATAGTTGTTCGCTCCATCAACACTTTCATCCAAAATAGCTACATCAGGTATTATTACAAAGAAAAGAGACTGCTCCTCAGTTGTATTCTTTGGTGAGCCTAGACAAACTTTGTAAACTTTATTCATTATTTTAATTGAGAGTTAAGCCACTGATTGGTGTGTTATCCCAAATAGGACTGGCCAAAAAACAATTCCAACTTGTGAAATGTTTTGAGGTTTCACAATTTTTCTTTCCAATGAAGAATAAAAAGGAGACCTTTAAAAGTATAATGAAAAAGCCCACCCATCCCAGAACAGCTAGGTAAACAGGACCTCCATCCTTGATGTGAGAGACCCAGGTTCAAGTCCATGTTCTCCCTGTTTTGAAGCAAGAACTTGAACTTAGGTCCCCCATACCCCATCCGAGCGCCCTAACCACCAGGCTATTTTGGGGGCATATGCTCAAATTTTCCACTTGAAAATGTTACCGTGTAACATTTTGGCTTAAAATTAAAAAAGCTTCACTGAAAATTTTTCAACTAGCTCTAATCTCAAACTCTTTTAAAAAAATGGGTTATCTGAATGCGAAAAGGCCTCAGTTCAGTAACATACGTAAGCAGGTATTTCAAGTTAATGCTGTGCAGAAGCTGAAGTGCTTTGCCGAATTAGGAAGAATGGACTTCAAGAGTTCTGAGTTCAATCCCTAGCTCTGCCCCAGATTTCTTTAGTAAATTACTTACGCCGAGCTTTTTAAAAGTGCTCAGTAGCCTGACATGCCATCATGCATAATAAGACCGACTCATTTGATCACTTCTAAAAATCTGACAACTTCACCGAGCTTCCTAAGTAGAGCTGAGTTCTTTGGCAAACTGGCTCAGTTGCAGGCCCTAAACTCTTTTGAAAATCTAGCCTGTAATCTGACTATGCCTCAGTTCCAAGTTTGTAAAATAGAGATTCTACTTCCTTTCTCCTACCCTTTGTCTATCTTCTCTATTAGACTGCAAGCTCTTCAGGACAATATCATCTGACTATCTGTGTGTACCACACTTTGCACAACGGGGACCTGATTTTGGTCAGTGCCTTTATGCAGTACTGAAATTCAGAACATTAATAAATGATACTTATGTTTAAGAAAGATCCACTCATTCCCAAATTTGAAGGGACTCTGGATGGTTTTCATTCTAGCTTGCACCCAAAACTGGAAAGGATGTGTTTTCCAGATGCAGTTCACATGTGGCCAGAAAGCTCACTAAAACCCATGATCACCCAGAATTTACAGTATTTAGAGACAAAATCTTGAGAGAACACCTCACCAGATTTTAACTACATTAATCTTCATTCCAGACCCTATCCTGGTTCAATCTCAAATGTGAACTTCACGCCTTGCCCCTAAACCTGATCTGGATCCTAATCTTCACACTTGCTATCAAGATGGTTTGGCCTATCACTGCCCAATACTGTATTGTTGCATATTGTATAGGATTTCCATTTGAATCTTCCCATTATAGATGTCACCTGTGCACTCACAATAGCAGGCAAGTGTGGTAACTACTTTTGAATGCTGTGTCCCCCATAAAGGCATACTGTATACAGCAGAGATCAGAGAGAATACACTTAAAACGTTTCACAGAGCTTTTGCATGAAAAGTCAGACTCCAATATTTTGCTGAATTATAATGAAACCAACTGCTTTTTATCTGTTTCATTGATCCTGTCACAGGTTCAGATTTCTAAAGCCATTTGCAGGAGAATGATTTGAACAGTCAATATTTTCAAGCATCAAAGAAAGATTTACCTACTCTCTTTTTCCCTTTGCCCTATGTCACAGGTGAGCTGGACATGTAAGAGGGGTTTGGGTTCCATCTCAGACCTGTACCTGATTTCCCCCAGATCAAGGGAATTCTGGGATTTGTGATTGCAGTGCAATTAGAATTGTAGTCTCAGAGCAAGGACTGCTGGGAAGGAAGGAAGTGGAAAAAAAACCAAACTATTTTCTCATTTGAGAATGACCTGATCAAAGCAGTGAGTGCATAAAGACACAAAAACTAAATCAGAGCTATTCTTAGCCATAAATTGCCAAGTATTTTTTTCCCTCTTCAAACAGGTATTTTTATGCTCTTCTAAAAATAAATTTTTGCTCATCTCCAGTTACTTTATGATGTTTCCTCTTGGAAGTAAAGAGGTAAATTAACCACATGAACATGGGGGTAAGAGTGCAAAGAATCAAGAGTAGCATCACATAAATTTAAGCACTCTTAAAGCACTTCATGCTCTTTGCACATATGTTTTCATGTAATCTGGTGGTACTGTTCCATCAGGGAATAATGTCTAACCCTAGGGAGTAACCGGTCTTCCTTTTACTCTCTGTATTTCTTTTCTTAAAGAGCACACTTGTTTTCCACCAGTTTTTCAATGGCAATGTAATCTCTTCAGCGCACGGTAGGGAGGTGATTGTTCAAAAGAGTGCTGTTATTACAGAATGGCAGGATAATAGAATCCCAGCCATAATTCTCTATTATTTGGAGTGAACTGGTGATTTCAGAGATTTACATTTTGTTTCCTAAAGTGAGATCAGTGCAGGATAAAATCAGCCCACTGAAAATAAATGACATCTCTGTCTTTCACACCTCACTGTCAGCTGATTGAGAATTGACTGCAATTTTGTTCTTACGATACGTTATTCGGGCTTTAAAGAATAGAAGAAATCAAGTGGTCATTTTAATAGATGAAACACTGGCCTTTCATCAGTGGGATAGCTGAAGATTAACCTGCTTTCCCAACTGAAAGGCCATTTGGTGGTCTGATGCAGTGACTGATTTCTCTGACCTGTAGAATAAAATGGTCCCATCTAGTCCCTGCTGAATACAGGCAGGCCATGGTTTGCTTGTACATTTCATATAAAATACAGAGTTGGGATCCTGGCTTAGGATACAACGGATAATGAATTTAGTGGTTTTCTTCTCTTCCATCCCAATTTGTGCACAACAGAGAATCACTGTTACAAGTTGGCATGATTAACAATCTCTGCTCTCAAGGGCAGACCTATCTTGGAAGAGCAGAGCTGTCACAGGTCAGAATGAAGTTAGAAATTAAAATTGCTTTAAAAAAATCAATAGCGTGCTAAGACAAGTACACTGTTCCCAGCATAACAATTCCTGAAAGCAATCATGTTGTGCACTCCTCTCTGTGAGGGTCTATTTTCCCCTTCCAAGAGAAAAAACAAAACAAGTCAAAAAACAAAAGAACCAAAATAAAGCATACATCTTAGACTGGGCATTCATGCAATTTGTTTTGTTTTGGAATAAGAAAGATAATCAACAATTCTTTGGCGATCTGTTTTTGGTTTAATTGTAGCCAGTGCGCTAGGTACATCCTAGATACGTAACCATGATTACACTCACATATCACTCAGAGGGTAAAGAGCAACTTCCACCTATCTTCAGTACATTCATATTAGGCTGTTGTATTGCACTAAATGTAAGTGCATAGTCTGCCACCTTGTGGAGGCTATAAGCAAAACTCACCCTGATTAGCTAGACAGTATTTAAAGCCCAAGCTCTTATGTAATAAATTTCTTCTCCCTCACTAAATGGTGAAGAGGGCTAACAAAGTCAAGTCAACTACATGAAAGCAAGTAGCTCACATGAAAATATAGTCTGCATGCTTTCCCTCCCTGGTTCTAACAGTTTATAGAAGTTAGAGTGTAGCAGGGTGGTTACCTGCTCCAACCCTGAAGGGGTTAAAACAGCCCTGCAGAGGGCTGCTGCTGGAGAAAAGCAGCCCAGCAGAGGGTTGTAGCTGGGAAGGGGATTGATAACAGCTGGGCTGATAGAGAAGGCAGCCACAGCTGTAGCCAGGGTAATCAGGGCCCAGCTAGCCCTTATAAGAGGGCAGCGGGCCAGAAGGAGAAAGACACCCTCTCTAGCTACCTGGAGGGAGGGGGACCTGGCTGCCTAGAAAGGGAGGACGGTACCTAGGCTGGGGAAGTACTGGGGAAGCAGCAGGCTGAGCAGGGGAGCTCAGGCCTGGCATCCTCCCAGGCTGCAAGCTTGACACAAAGGCTCAAAAGGGTACTGGGATTAAGTGAAGGCAGCAGGCCCAACCCCCCTTGCCTGTGATGACTGGCTATGACACTGCAGTCTGCCCCAGGGAGCGGGGGCTGTGTGATGACTGGCAGTAGCCCATAGGCTGAGGAAAGGTGGGATTAGGGGGTGGGGGTTCCCCAGGGAGGGGAGACCTATGGAGAGTGGGGTTTACTGCCAGGGGGGCGGCAGCACAGCTAAGAGGGCCCTGGGGTCTGGGAAGGACCCTGGGCCGGTGACAGGTGGGACATCAACCTGCAGGGTGCGCTCTGGAGGCCGGAAGAGCTGATTTCCCGGAGGACTGGCAGGAGGCACCGCAGAGGTGAGTCCTTGCCCTGTCACATGGAGAGTTTGGGAAGCTTCGCTCATCAGTGAGCTTGCCCAAAAAGCTAATGTTTTCCTGTTTCGTTATGGCCAGAATGAGCCCAGGCCTGGCAAAAAAAAAGTCCTTGGAGAGTATAAAAACCAAAATTAATGCATTAAATGCCTAACTGATACATTATATCTGTCTAAACAATCCAGTAGATGTCTGAGCAGCCGGCCAGGAAGTATGAGAAGAATGTGGCTGATGAGATGAGAGAGAGGCATAGACATAACACATACAGTATGTCCCAGGGAGACCCATCCTTCAGCCATTAGGCATATTTTATATTAACAGAGAAGTAGTGCCTAAAAGCCACACCATTTCAGCTCCTGTTTTCTAAGTCTAGGACAAACATACGCAGCCTTCACTCACCACCTACATCGGAGCATGTTCTTCCTCATCCCGGATAAACTACAATGTGCGCTGCTCCCACAAAGCTGGAACAGTCTCTGCTATCACAACAGGAGGCAAAGCTGGTCTATGCCTTGATTCAGGGAAGCCCTCCTTTTGGTTCCAGGCTGAGAAGAGAACATAAGAGTCCTTGGCAGTTAGTATAAAAAAGCTTAATGACTTGCTGCCAGGGAACAAAAAGACAAATAACCAAATACAAACAGACAAAACTCACGGCCCTTATTCCCACAGAGGAAAAATAACCTTTTAGTTCCACAGCACTTGGACCCTTCCTCCACTGTAGGACCAATTAGGATCCCTGCAGGGCCAAGGCACCAGGGTTTAGCAATCCAAGACTCCCAGTCTCAGACAACCTCTATTCCTCCACAACCTGGAAGAACCCTTCTAAACAGTTGCCTCCACCTTTTATGGAAGTTCCTAGCCACAACCAGAGAGCCTTCCCTTCAGAATTGGGAGATAAGACCATTTCTGCTGACTAGAGCTGGTCCCAGTGTAATCTGCTTCCCCACACCTGGACAGCACAAGGAGAAATCATGTATGGCTCCATGTCAATGGCCAGCACCAACCCACACTGCATATTGAGACCAAGGTCCTGCTAACACATAATGTTTAGTTGCACACAGGTGATCTGCAAAGGGGGGAAAGAATGGGCTTGTGTTACCAGAATCCTGTTATAAGAGAAAAGGAGCACAGTAAGGGAAAACAGTGAGGAAAAAGCCCTGAGGGACCAAGTTGTTCCCTATGGAGATACCTGAAGAAGGAGCTGAGGGAACAGAAAACTCCACTTGGTTCACCTCACTGAGTTGCAGAGAACTTGGACACTCTGCTCCTGCACAGGAAAATCTGACCTTCAATCTATTCCACCTTTCACTTCAATCTATTCCACCTTTCCCGGAGAGGACACTGAAGCAAAAGCAATGGCCCAGAATCAACATCCAGGATTCCCCTGGATTGTAGTGTAGGTAGCCCCAGGGGCATTTGCTGTTGCAGTTTGCAGAAGTGGGTAGTTGGCTAAAGATTCAGTTACCTCTTTGGTCTGGTTCTTATAGGCCTCAGCTTTACAATACGTTCTTCATAAGCAGAACCCTGTACCCATATGAACCCCCACTGTAAGGATGTAGGATGTAAGGGTCTATCCACAGCACCTGACTGCAGAATCAGTGACTTAATGGTTCCCTGTACTAAGGAAACAGAAAAGTCTGAGAGCTAAAGAATTCAGGAAAACTGACTAAATAAAAAGCAGACTCCTAAATCCTACATTCAGCTTTGGTAGCTCATTTGGCTATTCAGTGCTTAAATGCTCATCCCTGTCTAATAAAAACAAAAACAAAATGATCTGAGAAGATATAGTATATTCTTTGTCATGTCCTATTCTCGGTTGTCATCAGTTCTGAATGCAACTGAAATCAAAGACTTAGCTGTAATAAGAGAGCCTGCAGCCCTATATGTGTGTATCATTTATCTCAGCCCAATGTGTGCTCAGAGTCTCTGGGAAGATTCTACAGGTTGTGCCAAGGTGCTAGCGTTTGCAGCCCTGTTATTTTCATACTTCTGAATGTTTCCCAGGGGATCTTTTCTAAGTTATAGGGTCAGTTTTTGGAAGGAAGCGATAGTTGTTTTCAGCTTCCATGTAAGGTGAAAAATTGCTTCCTTTAGTTATTGTGCCAAGATAGGCAGGAAAATACTTACGCTTATCTTCCAAGACTATGAAATATTTTAAAGGGGAAGCCTACATATTGCCATTACATGCTACTGAAACAGTCTCATCTCTGAGTACTCCGGGGGCCAGGGCTGCCCCCCTCCCCAGGGCTCCGCTGCGCAGGCAGCACTCCGGGGTCCGGGCTGCATGCTCCCACCCCTCCCCAGGACCCACGCCGGCAATGCTCCAGGGGGCTGGGGCTGCACGCTGCCCCTCTCCCCAGGAGCCACACTGCGCAGACAGAGCTCCAGGGGCCAGGGCTGTGCGCTCCTCCCACCCACGAGTCACACCGAGCAGCTAGGAGCCTCACAGTAAGGGGGCCAGGGCTGAGGGCCGGAGGGGCATTGGATAAGGGGTGGGTGCAGTCAGGGGACAGGTAGTAGGGTAGGTTGCATGGGGGTGGGGTTCCAGGATGGTGGTTGGGAGCGGGAATGTGAATGGGGTCAGGGCAGTCAGGGGACAGGGGAGTTGGGTAGGGGTTGAGGTCATGGGGGATGGTTAGGGGTGAGGGGTCTCTGGAAGGGGCAGTCGGGGACAAGGTCGCAGGGGGGTGTTGGATGGGTCAGGGATTCTGAGGGGACAGTTGGGGGCAGGAATTGGGAGGAGGCCGGATAGGGGGCAGGGTCTTCCCTACCCAGCCCTCCATATAATTTTCCAAATCCGATGTGGCCCTTGGGCCAAAATGTTTGCCCACCCTGCTATAGAATGTACAAAGGTTAGCAAGTGTAATGCCTGAGTCCCTACATGTTCAAGGACAGTTACTTATGGCAAAGTTACTCGGGGACCTTTAACGACCTAAGGATAAATGAGGTTGGAGTGCTGATCACCTAAGCAAATAGAATTTAGGCTCCAGCTGCCCATCAGCAGTAAATAAGCACCTACATAAAGCAGAAGTTTTTGTCATGGAGTAAATGGTCATTTTTCAAAGGCATTACACTATTTGTCTTTCAAAGTCAGAAAGAATCAGTAAAGGCATTGGACATGTATCCTGCTCTACCTGAGGGGTATTTGAATGGGGTTCAATTTCTGTTAGATGAGGGAGAAACCAAGAGTGTTTCCCCTATTAGAGTGATATGGTCTATCAGCTGTGAGACTGCTCTTGTGACCAGAAAAGTGACCAGCCATAGGACTGCTCCATACTTGATTAGTCACCATGAGATGGGAACTGGGTGAAGCAGCAAAAGATGCCAGAAGTGATAAATGGAGTGGAACTTATGGAAGTCATACCCCTGCTTCAGAAGTACTCCCTAGCCATGGCCAGTTCTTTCTCTTTATACTCTTTTGAAACCATCAGACCAGAGCCATCACAAGTAGACTCTGGACTTCATCAGAGAGAAACAAAAGTACAATACCAGTACCTTACCATCTGTATACTGCATTTAGAATTTATAGACTGGCCTCATAAAATAACCTAAAAAGAGACAAATCTGTACACAATTGCCAAGTATGTCCAGCTACAGACGAAGGCAACTAGTGTTCATGAACAGTTACGGTACAAATACCACCACAGATCTGTGCAAAGCTATAAAGACTATTGTAAACAAACTCTACAAAGTTTTTATCATGACTTGTGAACATGTTTAACAATATCATTATTGGATTAGACTCAGACTAATTGAATCTGGCTAAGGGTTTAGAAAGAGGAGCTTAAAAAAAAAATCACACTTCTCCTATCAGAGCAAATCCCTTTTTTAAAAGGGTTTGCGTCTGACTGATAAATGAGAATTAGACCTGTTAGAAGCTTAAATGTTTTATGCAGTTCTTAAGCCTATTCTTCAGGCAACTAATAGCTCCCCAGATGTGGTGCTGTGAATTTTCCTACCACCCTTTCTTAATTACACATGCACTGACAGAAAGAGAATTGTGTAATTCCAGCCACCAGATTACATTATCCAATAAACATGACAGAGAAGGTTCAGTCTTAAAATGGAACAGTATCTGGTTAGACTAGACCTAGTGATACAAGGTTATGAGTCACAGATCAGGAAAGCTATTAATGGAGTGTTACTACAATTAGTTATGAGACAATGCTTTATAAATTGAAGCAGGTCAAAATTTTCATTCAAAAGTGTTTTTCAGTGAAAAAATGTTTTTTTCTAAACAAAAGTTTTCTGAGAATGTCAGTTTCATTGGAAATTTGTTTTTCAGTGAGTAACTGAGAAACTGAAAGCAGATATTTTTTTTGGTTCAGTTTTACATTTCATAGACTATCAGGGTTGGAAGAGACCTCAGAAGGTCATCTAGTCCAACTCCCTACTCAAAAGGACCAATTTCCTCCATTTTATTATTTTGCCAATGAAGAAAAAAAAGGGGTGGAAGGGTACAAAAATCTCAAACTATTTTTTGTTTCTTTTGAAAAGTCCAACATGCTTCACATTCTGGAGTTTCATTAAAATTTTCTGCAGAAGTTTTTTTTTCCAAAAATTCAGAACATTAAAATTTTCCATGAAAAACTCTTGTCATTTTTCAACCAGTTCTGCTGTACATTAATGGCTTAGAGCAGTGTTTCTCAAACTGGGGTCCACAGACCACTGAGGGTACTCGATTCGTGGGGCCTGCAGACCCCCTGATCAACTCAACTTCTCCTGCTCCCTCCCAGCACCTCCTGTGGGGGGGCAGGGCATACTGAGGGGAGGAAGCAGAAAGAGGTGGGGTAGGGTGGAGCCTTGGACAACGTCTGGGGAGTGAGGGCAGGGCCTGAAGGATGAGTGGGGAGCACTGGAGTCTGAAAAAAAAAATTAAATCAAAATGGGGTTTGAGAACCACTGGTTAAGGAAGGAATTATTTATATGGCAAGAAAATCTACCATCGATACCAAATTGTGCACCAGAAATAATAAAAAAAGAGATTATTGCAAAATAGCCTCAATGTGTTTGGGTCTGGAGTTTTAACTTGTACTCCAGTTTTTTGCAGTGATGCATTGATTTTTCAATAAACATATATTTACCTTCCCATCGCCCCCAGTATGGTATATGGTACTTTATAACTTCAAAGTTCTGCATCAACATTAATGTAAAGACTGCTACCATGATTTTGTGGCAAAACTCTGTCTCTTCCCCCACATGCTGAATTATAACCCTAATGATTTACCACATATACATATAGGTCTCTGATGGGAAATAGCATCCTAGACCTAGGCAGATAGAGGTTCAATGATAACAAAACAATGTATAGCAGAGCTCAACAAATTACTCATTATTGGCAAAGTTCCAACCTTTTAATGCTAATATGCTTCATGATATTTATGAATTTCACAGTTATTTGCAGTTGTCCAAGGAATAGTTTGATCAAATAAAATTCATCCTGGGATTGGCGCATAACTGGTTGCTGTTCATTCCAAATGTCTCTCAGTCTCTCATGGTATTGTCTGTAGATAATTCTAAGCTTTATAAACCAAAGGAGTCATAGTTTTTCCTTAAACACTTCTAAATGTTTGATAAATCTATTATATTTATAGTGGCTTATCTTTTCAGATGGCCATGCGAGCAGCTTCATTATGAAGACTATTCTTGAAGCTTCTGCTTTCCGGGAGCAGTCCTGTGGACAAACTTTCTCTCCTTACTTCTGACCAATCCAGTGAAACACAGCAAAGACCAGAAAAGTTCCTCAGTGTCTTTCTTGACAAGAATATTAGCAAATACATTTTAGCTGTAGTTTCACAACTGGGCTCCATACTATGAAACAGGAGACCTTGACTGAATTCTCATGGCTTTTGGTACCATAGAGATGATGGTTTTAGTTTTCAAGTGGGTTTTTAATTGAAGCTATGACTTGTGTATCCGTCATCGCCAATCCATTAATTGGCCACTAGGTTTAAATGATTTTCAAGAGGATGAAGCAGGCTGCAGTCCTCGTTGTAGAGTATCTTGGTCTTCACTTTAGCCACCACATGATGTAAATTATACAAGAAATCTGTTTTTCTTTACACCTTTCCTCTCTGAGCTCAATCCTAGAAGATGCTGAGAAGTCTGGCCCCAATCCAAAGCACAGAAGTACATGCTTACCTTTAAACACGTAAAGTAGTTCTATTGAAGTCAGCGTCACTATACACATCGAGTGCTCTGTTGAATCAGCCCCCTCCAGAACTGAGCCTGAAGCATGGGTAAACTGTGCAAAGAATATGAGAAAAAAGCCATGTCATGTAAATGGTCCTGCATGCGGTGAACTCCATGCTCTGTCCTCTCTGCTGTGGAATAAGACAGTTGTCCTATTAAGAAGGGGGGAGAGCTCTTGTTCTTCTCCCTGGTTTGGGATAAACAGAGCCACTGGCCATTTCTCCCACCCTCTCCATTCCATTGATTGAAACAGGAATGGGGAGCTCTTACTGCACCAATCTACTTTAACCACTGCCTTCTGCCATGCTGCCTCCGTGCCTTGGCAGGCTCTTGTGTCTTGTCTGCCAAGCCCTGTCACCTTCAAACACCACTTCTAAAACCACTTCTTTCCAGGAATCCTTAATTCCTCTTCATCACTTATTGCCCTCATCTTCCCCATTGGTAACTCCTGTTCTCAAGAGCTATTCAGTATCTTATTTGTCTTAGGGTCTGACATTGCTCACACTTACTACCAGTAACTGTTTGCAGGATCAGGTCCTTAGACTGAGAAGGGAACAAGTATAATTATGTTCGAGGAGTGCAAGCTGTAAAAAGATAGACTCATAGAGCTCAATCTAATTATCTTAATAAAGAGAGGCTTAGTCAGTAAGTATCTACATGGGGAATAATTATTTAATAATGCGGGGGGGACAAAAAAAAGCATAACATGATCCAGTGGCTGGAATTTGAAGCAAGACAAATTCAGAGTGGAAATAAAGCATATATGGTTAATGGTGAGAGTAATTAACCATTGGAACAATTTACGAAGAGTCATGGCAAATTCTCCGTCGCTGACAATTTTTAAATCAAGACTGAATGTTTTTCTAAATGATATGAGTTATTTTGGGGAAGTTTTCTCAGACAGAAAAATCATATTTTAATACCAGAGTTTTCATATTTACAAATTTTTTCTTAAAAGCCATATATACACACATTTTCTTTTATTTAATAAATAAAAAATACCACTGTGTATGAATTTTTCAGATCAATACTAAACTTTTTTAAAAAAGCCATGAAAAAAAGTAATCTATTTCTCTTTGGGAATTATTACCAAGCAAGTTGATGCTCAGCTGGATACTGGAAAAGCTTTTCAATGCAATAAATATTGCTGATATAATTTCACTGACATATGGATCAGGATAAAATAGCTAGTTCATAGCCCAGTTGCTTGAAATATATTCAAGTATGAGCAGCTATGAGAAGTGGAAAATAAAACAAGAGCTTATAAAATTTCCTGCCAGTATCTAGTTCAGTAAAAGAAGAGCTGATTGCAAACATACAATGAGGTTACACAGCAGGGGAAAGATTGTTACTTACATAAAGTCCAACATGTAAAAGGAGAAAATAAACATTTTAATAAGGTATAATTATTGCTCAATATAATAGCCTGGGGAAAAATCATTTTCTAAAATTATAAGAACTTACTATTTATTAAACATGTCACCCAAGCATCAAAATATTAAGGTAACTAAGAGATGGTCTAGTATATAAAATGTACAAAAGAGAGCCCTGCAAGCAACTTCCTTGCAGTATGATTAATCAAAGCCAATTGTACTTGAAGTCCTGTGCACAGATTGCCCTTGTTGCTGTCCTCCTGGTTACCCTCATTGCTAGCACATGTAAGAACTGAAGATGCCATTTCCCCATAAGGTGTGAGGAAAGTGCCTATGAATGGTAATCCATGTCAGCTTCTAATGGCCACCTGTTTTGTAGGAGAGCTCTCTCTCACTTTATCTTACGTCAAAGGTTTCCAAGTTTGAAGATCTTAAAGCAGAAACTGGATCTTTAGACATTGATAGGCCTCTGAATTTGTTTACAGTTATCACATATAATGTGAAATTATTCTTGCCCACCTTCCCTTCAGAACAATGCTAAGTGATGTGCTCCTTGAACACACTGGACTGACAAGACTTTGGCAAAAAGACAGAAGGATCAGATGTAACTCCAACAAGACCCTGGTCATCAGTGAGCAGGTTCGCACCCGGGGCCTCTGGAGCTGAGAGCATGAGCTCTACTACAAGAGCTAAAAGGCACATGGCTCTTAACTAAGGCTGCAGCAGTCTCATTAATCTCTAAGTGGTCTCAGTGCCACTAGAGGGAGACAGAGCACCACACCTAGGAGGTGTGTGGGTTACACACACACTAAGCATATAATATCAATGGAGACAAAAGCAAGCATTCTTTATGGTCAGTACCAAAACTTCCTGGGAGGTGAATACTTACCCTATGGGCTTACACAATACCCACAGAAATCAATGGAAATACTCTTACTTCAATGGGCATTGGATCATTCCTCCCTGACTCCCAACAACCCACCTCGCTCATCCTCAGCAACCTGCCTGGCCTTCCATCATTATCAATTTTTTCCTTCCAAAAGGAAGGATCAATTTCCTGTAGCTGGCATCTTGAAATACTAGCCATAACCCAAACTCCTGTGCATTGAATACAATTATGCTTCAAAGGAAACATGCATCACAGAAGATTTTGGAGTACATTTGAGACCGAAGTTGTTTATAGCACATGGCAGAGCAGAAACCAGGAGATACATTTTGTAGGGGAAACCCAAAATGAATGAACTCCACAACCAGATACCAACGCCGGGATGTCCTGTTGGTGAGGGACCATCATTTATTTTCCAGCAGTGTCCCCTTAAGTGTGGTAGTGACTGCCTACTTCACTATGTGAAAGACTGCCCCCTACGAGTATGGAGAAGCTAAATCCTTATATATCTGGCAGATCGTTTGCATCCTTTCAGCTTCTTGGAGCTGCTGGAGCTTTTTTTCACCAAGTGGAGTTGTTGGAAACAGATGGGGCAGGAACACTGAAAGGGAAGGAATAAGCAATTCTCTGTATTTCCCGCTAAAATCATTGGGTAAACCCCCTCCCCCTAATCTGTGCATTATAACTTTAGTAAAAGGGGCCTACTTTCCCAGGGGTTTACAACATAAAACCTTAGGCAATAGGTTCAAAAGAACCTGTCACTTAGGAGGACAAGTCCTATTGAAAACATTTCCCTTCCTATTTTAAATATAAATTTATAAACCCCTCAGTGAATATTCCCTTTTTCACAAACAAAACTGTATAGTAGGAAGGAATTTGGATTCCCTAACTTCATGCTACCTGATTAACAGTGATATGCTAGGGCCAATGTCATTGGTGTAGATTGGAGTCGACAAGTTTTACCTAAGATAGCAGCAGAGGTGGAGCAGTTTTGTGCCAGGGTCTGACGGTACTAGATTAGGCTCTTTACCAAGCTTTTCTGATGAAAGAATAAAAGGGGAAAGATGGGAGAATTAGAAGGCAATAGCAGACTTCACTAGCTTTCAGAACTGTGTGTAGCTGGAATGCCTCCAACCTTCAAAACTGAGGATTAGGATAAAAAAAAAATCACATTGAATTGCTCTGCCTCACTGCAACGCCTAAAAAAACCAAACTAAGGCACAAGTAAGAGGCAAATCTTTGAGTAGGTCTAACGACAAGTTTAGTCTGCTTAGCAGCCATGCCATGCCTTTGTCTGTTAATTAGAGACATCACATTCCCCTCACGCTCCACAGCAGCATCTTCCAGCAAACTGGCTGCTTTACACTCATTCTGGTAATAGGATGCGGGTATCCTGTCTTACTCTTCCCCTTCATTGGCTGAGGGATTTAGTTTGGATCTTAGTTTCGTAAGCAGACATTGCCTTCTGGGGAACTAGCACCCCAAGCAACCATGAGGGTCCCATTTTGGGATCCCCTGTGTTATGGCACCCACCATGTTCATCTATCCAATTGTTATGGAAGACCTCACCAGGTGGCTCTGTTGGACAGTCTTCTGAATGCCTTTTCTTAGCATGCAAGGAAGTTCAAACTCTTGAAAAGACAAGCTATGTTGTAAGTCTGGGGCTGTGCAACAATGTTTTTGGAGGCAGTTTAGGAGAGACAGATCTGTATGAGCAGTAGAAAAATTTGCTGTAGATTTGGGTTACAATGAGAGTCGATTCTTGAGGCAGAGTCATTGGGAACTGGGCATTATTGCTGGGCTGAGATTTCCCTTTCGCCTAGATAGTTAGATATCTTAATATCCCAGGATAACATAGCTTCCACAAGAGTGCACTGCTCTGTCTTCCCCAAGTACAAATGCTCCAAACCCCACGCCACCTCTTCTTTGAGGGTTACTGAATATGCAGAGCAGGAATGTGTATAAATTACTGTGTATAGTGTTAGGTTCATTTACTCTGGGAAACAGCCACATGATGCCATAGACTGAGTGTATGGATCCACCCACTCCTTGCCCAGCCAAAACAAAAATGTGTGGATGACTAAAGATGTAGTTTACACTGAGGTGAGACCTGGAGGAGGAGAGAATATGATGACATGTTATCCCCCCGCCTCTTTTCATCTCATCTACTGGAAACAGTAGAGAGGATGTCAGGAATTAGTGAGGGAATTAAGACAAGGAAGAAAGGAAAGATTTCTTCATCATATCCTGGTTATATATTCAGATGATTAAAAATAATTACCCACTTATATTTACTCCTCAGATCATGGCAGAAAACAGTTTAAAGCCGAGGTCTTCAGTCTGTGGGGTGGGTCACGATAGGGGAGTGCAGAGTAACATTGTGGGGGAGGGCTGAACCCAGAGCAGACTCCACAGGGGCAGGGAGGGAGCACTGCCTAGCCCCACTCCCAGCCCCAACTGCCAACCCCATGTCCAGGGGTCCAGCTGCTGGCCCTGTGCCTGGGAATCTGCTACCATCCCCACCCCCAACCTGCAGCCCCAGCTTCGGCTCCCCTTTCCCATGTTCATGTCCCCTCACCTCCCAGAGCCGCATCTCTGTTCCCTGCACCATGTGGTAGGGTGCAGACAGGGATAAGGGGGGGCATGACACAAAAAGTTTGGGAACCACTGGTTTAAAGAGACTGAAGATTATACTGACATGATGCTGACTAATAGAGTTTATTTTAATAATTAAAAATATGTGATTAGGCAGGACCAGAACAAGGGAAAAAGAAATTAAGGCAGCTGAACATCACTTACATATAATGAAAAGATCTCAAATAATGTCAGACAAGGGAAGCATTATTGAAATGCTCATATCTGGAAATGAAAATTCTAGGCCAAATTTATTCCTTCTCAGATGTAGACTGACAAGAAAACATGGCTTTTAGGGCCCCTTTTTCCTTCGCTGGCTTTTCTACTCAATGTAAAGAGGATGGAGTGGGGCTGAGGATCTCACCCTTTGCTTCAAGAAAATGCTTGTGCTTAAGGCCATCCCTATTCAGGAAAGCACTAAAGCACATGTACTTAGTTAAATGCCCTTCCTAAATATGGATAGTTCCTGAGTCAAAACATTGTTATTTGTAATTAAAAAGTATAAAGTCTGTGTTAAGGCTGTACATGAAGCAAGCCAACCTCTCAAACATTTGAGGGTTTTCATGGAACAATGGAGGAGCCATGGCTCTGAGGAGTCAGGCTTGACCTCCTACTGAGCAAATCAAACCATTTTTTGATA